>BROG01000887.1:0-105000 GCA_030159075.1 Atrina japonica
TGTGTGTGTGTGTGTGTGTTTATAAATGAATAAAAACAATAATAATAATAATTATAATAGAACCAGCTGCCTTTTTACTAAATTTCCGATAATAGGCTTTTTTCCGTCTGGTCAGAGGCGTAGACGTATATCATTATTTTGTTGTAAGATATTTACATGGATTTACGATTTTTGGCTGTCCAATTATACTACTGTAGAATTGGAAGCTTTCACAGCTGATATCAACAATCACCTGCAGGTAAACTAATCAATTGCCAGAAAAAAAAAAGATTCCCTGTTGTACTTTTATTAACGATTTATTTTTTTATCATAGATTTAGGCATTAAACAAAACGATACATCTGTGTACTTTTAGCTGGAATTTAATGAAATGCTTTTGGGTTTTTTTTAACACAGGCAGACAAACACAGACACAAACACAGACATAAACAGACAAAACTATACACAAACGGACAAACCCAGACACAAACAGACACACACAGACAGACAAACATAGATATACACAGGCATTTTATGTATTGAAGCACATCGATTTTAGAATGGACGTGCATGTGAATGGCATAAACATACAGAGCATATTATACAAATACTTTCAATTGTTCATATACAAAAAAAATATCAAATTCGTCTTTTTCACTTTCTTTTACAAAATAAACTTGGGAATGATTTGTAAAGTTGAAAACAATGATCTCTGAACTTTAAATCAAATAAACCGTAAAGAAGGGAGTTTGCAACATTGTTGATATTATATAACCTTAAGCCAATCAAGTAGAACTTTCTGTGCAGTGGTGTCATGCCATCCTCAAAGTGTTCGTCTATTGCGTACACTATCAGAACTACTATGTAAGGAATAAAACTCAGAATGAACAGCATAGTAATTGTAAACAATACTTTTGTAATGCGCTTCTCCCTATCGTCTATGGAAAATATTTTTCTCAGATTTAGAATTTTGAATTTATTTGAGTCTTGTGAATTTCTTCTCGATTCTAAACCACGTGTTCCTAGTTGAAGGATTCTTGTGAACGTGTTCCGCATGGTCTGTACAGTATCTTTACTCTGGCGTTTTTTAACGTTTAAACCCTGGAAGGGCAATGTGGCGGATTCACACTTTTTATCAGATGCACTTTTATCATTATAACCCTGTTCAGAATGTTGATCTTGACATAGTATTTGGTCTATGTCGGGTAATTGTGCATTCTCTTGAATTGTGCTTAAGTGCTTAAGAGCTTTATCAATATCGCTAATCCTTAAGGTGTCATTACTCTTAGCTTTGTGTAAGCTACCGGAAACACCGTTCAGAACTTTGTCATCCAACTCTTCTCCGTTATCCGAGATATGATTTAACGGACAGGAACACTCGTCCTTAATATCCGTATTATTCACATTTCGGTCTAAGTAGCTGTTTCTCATTGTTGCACTTATTTGTCCTGGGTCATTAACAATCTCGTGAGGATTTGTTGTATGTTCCGTATCATGTTTTTTTAGTTGCTTCGATCCGTTCTCGATTTGGCTATTACAAACATCTGAAGTGTTTAAATTTACCTTACAAAGAATTTCACAGCTGGTTGATAGTCTCCAGCTTTTGCATGGAGTGTTTCCGTCAGCAATGTTTTCACAAGAACTAAACTGACGTGTTGAATTACGATTCCCATCTTGATTTTGTGACATCAACAAATTAGATTTAACATTTGAATCACGCACCACGGACTTTGATTGTTTTGTTCGTAAGGTTTTGCGTGTTGATTTCTCATGAAGATTAATTTTAACTCCTACAAGAACATAAAGAACAGTCAAAGATATCATACACCCTACCACAACTATTAATAACATTCCATAGTATATGTATCCAAATACACTATCTTCCATATGGTCACCCCATGTGCATTCCGTTCCGGTCAAATTGTATTTTTCAAACTGTATCGTCTTTAGACCGTATACGTATGTCGCTGGGGATGAAAAAATACACGTGGCAAGAAAAACTGCCATGATGGAATATACCGCTCCTAACTCTGTGAGTTGTCTCTCTTGGGGCTTGCAGATCTTTCGATAACGCTCTGAAGCCACCAAAACCAGAGTCATGGCACAAGAAATAGCGACACATGTATTTACATATCTGAATAATTTACAGGCCACGGATGAGGTAAATAGATAAGGCAATGCTTCATCAACGATCTCAAATGGCATGGATACACAGCACCCCACCATGTCAATAGTGGATAAGGTTAGCACAAATGTACGATACGTCGAACGTTTAAATTTAGCACCATATATATAAAGTACGTGGGTATTACCTATGATCCCAAGTACGGATAGGATTCCAATAAAGACACGTATTGGTAGGCGGATCCTGGCCTCGTCAGAATTAAGTTCCTCCAGGTCTTTTATCACAGAGTCACTGTACATTGTGTTATTCTGATAACCCATGCTGTATCTGTCGATGGGTTGCTCGATCAAATGTACGTTGGATTCTGATATTTTACGAACTTATTTCCGTTTATATAGGTTTTATCAATTACAGCGCTGATACTATTCCGCTTCAGATTTGATAGCTGTGACATACCCTTTTAAACATATGCAGATGTGGCAAACATAGATCGTTCTAAACAATTCAAACGAATATTGATGAGTGCGGCATTAATCGCGTAATGTGTGCTTCAATGGTAAACTCCTGATAAATCAATACGAACGTTACAAGTTTGAATTACTACTACAATCTTTACAATTGACTATAATTAAGAAAATCTTACATGAAGTTATATGTGTTGAAATGTTGCGAGTAATATATCCAAGAATACACTAATTCAAACATTTTAGACGAATATAATCACTTTCCACCATTCATTAAATCATCCGTTATCACTTCCTGGAAATCAAACAAAAAATTCCATAATAAAATGTTCCATTGAAAACTGTTGAACTACTACAGAGTAAGAACGGCATGGCATTTATAAGAGCATTCTAGTGTGTGGGACACGTCACGTTTTAAGTTGTATGTTATGTTGTTGTTCTCGTACGTGATGTATATCTCCTGCAAGCCCACTAAGACATAAACGAACTCTGTGTCCCGTAAATGAATTTTAGTAGTGAAGTATATATGTTGTTAAATCCATCTACCTACCTATTTATATATCGATATGTACCAATTTACCTATCTATCTATCTATCTCTATCTATCTATCTATCTATCTATCTATCGTCATCATTTAGTCATTACAGGTTATTCCAATAAAATTTAATGTCCTCCAAAGGGAAGTATCAGTATGTGAATGTCGTCTTTCACTTGATAAAGGCCGAGTGGCCGAAAATTTGTGAATTTTGAGTGTTTTACTGTTTTTCGCATTACAAGTTACTTAGCGTGCGTGTTGAGTAAATTTGTGTTGAGTTTGGCACCATAAAACTTAAGAATTACTTAAATCTCAAATTGTCACTTAAATCGGACTAATCCTGAAATCTGGTTGGCTTAGCAGGTAAATATGAGAATATTAATAGATTCTGGAATTCTATGGTACCAGTCTCCTCTCTCTCTTTCTCTCTCTCTCTCTCTCTCTCTCTCTCTCTCTCTCTCTCTCTCTCTCTCTCTCTCTCTCTCTCTCTCTCTCTCTCTCTCTCTCTCTCTCTCTCTCTCTCTCCACACATATAAGCTTGTGCTTATGTAATTTAATTATGACATCTACGGAAAGACACCACATCCAGTCAATCTTAATTGTTTTATGAAAAATATAAATGGACTAGGAAGTGTTCCTGTCCGGAGTTTTTCCTAGTGTATTGTTTCGTTTAGTTGAACACGTCATGTAGATTTCCTTTCCCTTTTAATAGCCCCCTAATACTGTTCCTCAACAAAATTTTATTAGATTTATTTCATTTTTAGAAAAAAATATATATATTACCTCAAAATTAATCGATTGTGGCATAAGTACGGCAATCAACAAGCTAATATTCAGGAACTGTGTTTTTAAGTTCTGGTGCTAACCCGTGGTATCAAAATGAAAACACAATGCATTGGTAAGTTAAAAAATGTGCTTAGTTTAACGTAACTTCAAATAATTCCAAATTCCACCTTCATAGACTTTATTATCACGAAGGCCCCTTCATAGACTTTACTGTCACGAAGGCGCCCCTTCACAGACTTTATTGTCACGAAGGCCCCTTCACAGACTTTATTGCCACGAATGCCCCTTCTCGCCTGAGGCGTCTTATTAATATATAAGACAATCCCCGTATATGTTGGACAAACCTCTGGCAACAAGTTCATGTCAAGTATGTAAGTACATGTAATCAGAAGTATTGTCTGAATACATTTTCATTTGGCATGTTAGAAAACTGTACATAAACTCAGACTTAAATGAAAATTAATGTTCCTACGTCTCGGCTGTTTGGAAATAGAAGCACAAAGATAACAGCAAATTTGCCAATAAATTTCAGGGATAGATATACAGCCAGCTGCGCAGATATAAAGAATATTTACATGCCACAATATAGGTAAACGCCCAGACACAAAACCACATTGATGATATCATAAAAAGTAACATCAAATTTAAATGGATTATGATATTCTGTATATTTAGTAATTGGTCGATTTCTGTTAATTACAAGATTCTGACAGGTTTTATTTTTTATCTTGCCAAATGTTATAAAAATATGTGGATTTGATTGACCAAGACACTTAAACTTGCGTATATAAACTTTTATCAGACGTGTTTTATGCCTTCTTATACGGTCAATTCAAAGTCTACGAATCATATCCAATACAGAAAAAGAACTTGATAGAAGGAGTGGTTACTGGTATTACTTTTACGCACTTAACGTGCCGTCATGCCGATGAAAAATCTAGGATTTATATCTCCTCGGCTTTTATTTGAATTTTAATCCCTTCACCCCTAAATATACAAATGGTACTGTTTTCTATTGTTTAGACCAGTCTATTTTGGTCTATAGGGTTGAAAGGGTTAATTGTGGATTTGATAACTCTGCAGGAAATGCACCCTCCTCAATTGCTTCTGATCACAGTCATATATATTTACCAGATTTGCCTTGTTTTAAATTTGAATAGTGTTTTATATATTTCAGTACAATTAAAACCTTGATTAATATTTAAGATACCAAAATAAAAATCTTCAATATCAGTTACATATCTAGTGAATAGTGGACAAACTCTTTAAATCTAGAGGTGGGTTCATGTACCTCTTTAAATCTAGAGGTGGGTTCATGTACCATATGGAGGAGTAAGCATCCCCTGCTGATAGGTCACACCTGCTACGAGTCCAAATAAAATTGAAATAGGTGAATAGAGTGACGAGTTCTCTTCAGAATTGGTACAGACGAGTCAACAATCGCAATCGAACAGGTAATTCAATATTGCATTTAGTGAAAAAAGTAATTGCAAACAAGGTAATTATGCTATTCGTAAAAATTGCGGAACATTGAAATGAAACGCCGTTTTTTTATTTTAGGGTGGTTGTCACTCGGCAAATACTTATCATGAATAAATGCATACTAATACTAATAACATTTTGGTTCTCATCTTTTATATGCCATATGATAATGCGTAATGCTGGTAGAATGTGTATTTGTTATGCTAATAGGAAAATAAAAAGGTACAGAAACCCACAACAATGCATATAATACAATAATTTAGATTTAAATATCATGCCTATTATTACTTTATATTTTACTTCTTAAAACAGGGAAATGTTAAGATTACTATTCAATAATAAATACGTTAAACTTTGCGAAGTCGCCACATTTAAAATAATGTTAAATTAAATGTGATTTGTCCTAAATATAGACATGAAGACAAGAATGTTCCGTGGAGAATTATAAAAGTTACGCCAAATATTCGTCATTATGTCTTAACTTTTTATCTACCTGGTAGAGATTGGCATTTGAATCATTTATTTGTGATCAGGAGTCATGTCCCATGTCTTGATAAGCTGTGTAATGGCTACGGGTTGTGGGTGTGACTGTTCGGTAAGGATGTTTACTCCATGTCACGTGATATCGCCTCTTAGTTTACCAGGGATTGATTTGTGTTTACTCAATACCCACTGCTGTCTTGTGAACTTATTGACACTAATACATTTATGATTTCTCATTACAGAGTACCACCGCCCGAGGTCACCAAAATTACCCAGTACTCAAGCTCAACTATCTTTTCATGAATTTAAGGTGAAAACACGTAACAATTAATTCTGTAACATATTTGTATATTGACACCATCGAACTGTAGATAATGATCAAACTTGAATTTTGAATTTGAAGAAAGCTTCAGAAATATTAAAAAATAATTTGAGTACGTATTCAAATTTTGAGTACCTTACTCAACGTATTTATTCATTTTTACATGAAAATCATAAGTGTGATGCCAAAATTTATATGTTAATGATGAAAAATAATAGTATGTTACCAAATTACTCAAACCCCAAAAGCGATTATACAGTCAAAGTAACGAAATAAAAGATGAGCTTGAGTATTGAGTAAATTTGGTGACGTCAGGCCCAGAAGTCATTAATCACTTTCACATAGGTGGTGATAAATTAAACGTTTCAATTTAAAGTGAAAAAAAATTATACAATTGTTTATCTCATGTTGTGTAAAACTAATGCTCTGCACAGATGTTCTTGACAACACACCACATGCAATATACATCAATCAGCAATCGTTAACGGCAGATACGCAGCACTTAGTAATATATACATAGTATGGCCATCCTGCAGATTTATACTTTGCTAAGTGATTTATATATATATATATATATATATATATATATATATATATATATATATATATATATATATATATATATATATATATGTATATATATATATATATATATAAATTATAGCCATCCTAAGGTCTTTATATAGCTCGTTTCATTACATGTTCAGATCCGACACCCTAGGATATATATATTTATGTACACAAGTGATACAATATTTATTCATGTCTATGCTTTTATTTGTCTTCAATGTTGATTCAAGCAGGAATATGTAGGAAACCGTAATGAGATACGACTTTATGGAACATTACACAATTCTGCATTTTCCGGCTAATCTAGTAACCATGGATACAATTTGTGATAAATCTTAATAGAACTTCCTTTTAATTTAAATTACAGTAATACAGATGTGATTTTGTTTTGCATCAGTAGAGGCATTTGGTTATTCAATTAAACTCATTTGATAAAATTTGAAGATATATTTTGCATTGCTGAATGATGTACATAGACTGTTTATTATACAATGGTTCAAACAAAAGTTAACCTATCTTTAAAATCAGCTGCTGACTCTGATTTAGGGATGAAAGATTTTGCTGTAGGAAGAAACTAGATTACCCACATGTCCATACTACTCAAGTTCTAAATTTTTTCGCGAGGTAAAATTTTTGCGATTTCGAATGTCTATTTCGTCACACTACTTTCATATTTCATTAAGCGGTAATTTTACTTATTTTATTTTCGCGAAATTACACGTTAATAAAGTTCCCGAAAATAAAACCGAATTTACAGTAGATGTATACAACATTGTCTTTCATTCTGCATCCTTCTGTTTTGCAGCAACTTAAATGCTACTGAGAGTGAACAAAAATACAGTTTTCTGTTTAGATTCAATGCTCAGATAAACTATGTCAAGATTCTTATCTTACCTTATCTATATACTGTATTACCTTAAAATTGCACAGTTTCTGTTATTGTAATTCAGAACTTCCTATCTACTGCTAAGTATGTAAAACCAATTTTATGGTAATTTATTTTGATGAAATACAAAGTGGGGGGGGGGGGGGGGTAAAAACTGGTCACTACTATTTCACTGATATTTTTCTTGATAATTAAAAGCATATATATATATATATATATATATATATATATATATATATATATATATATTATATATATATATATATATATGAAAGTTTCATATTGAACATTTTACGTTATCATACCTTCCTTAATCTACTTTTACAGTTCAAGCTAATTTGCATAAGTACGTATGATGACCCAATTGTTTCAACAAAGTGTACAGTACGCAAAGTGTACAGTACGCAAAGTGTACAGTACGCAAAGTGTACAGTACGCAAAGTGTACAGTACGCAAAGTGTACAGTACGCAAAGTTTATAGCACTTATTTAATTCAATTTATTTATTTATTTATTTCAATTTTTAAAAATAGCAAAAAAAAAGTGAAAATGTTTTACCGGAATAAATCAGTTGTTATATCATGCTCACTACGATCGACTCTTAAGGACTCTGACCGGATGAGGGCGCTGTAATAATTCGAGTTAACTCTTAATATGAAAATCACCTAGTCAACAAGGAGAAATGTATACCTATGTTTATAAACATCCCCTGTTAGCATGCTATACCCATTGCACAGGTTGCATGGAAACATGCCGAGTCTGATGAAAAGGTCAAACTTTGTGAAAAAAAGTAATACAGAGAATTTACATACAGAAAATGTACATACCTTTTCATACGGCATCGTTTTGTCACTCCTATTTGTCTTAAACGTCAATACAATATTTAAAACAATGAAACTAAAGATATTTAGAAATACTTATGATGAAAATATCAAACGGATTTTATTAAATTATTGTTAAGATAATCTTTAATTGGATTTATTCCACTTTTTACCATCAATTTATTATCAATCTTAAAAGCGGGTATTATATAGAACAGACATACATAAACCGTATGATCTATTGACTTCTGTAAAAACAAGAGTGATAATATTGCTAAATCCCCCAGGTAAAACACATCTGATATATGGTGTGTGTTTGTCATTGGATATTAATTGTGTATTTTGTTAATTCATATTTCTATAGTGTATCATACGAGAGTTCCGGGAATTGAAACATTCATAATCTGCAAAATGAAAGTTGGTAATCCCACTGTGGACACATAATGGTTCGTAACATTTACACTTTTGTTCTCGGTTACTGACATTTGACGTTGTATGGTATCCACTGAACCAACTGGGTATTCAAAATGTTGGAAATGAAATGCAGATCCACTTTTTAATAGACCTAAGTGGTTTGTTTTCGTAATCCCACAGCATGTTTTATTTACAAAGTATTCTAGATTAGTAAGACCATATATTGTATAATTGGAACAATGCAGAGTTATTAAATATGTATAGTGTATTTGTATAAGAATCCTAACACGGTAACACGGTCGCAGAGATAGAGGTGAAAGATATTATTCCCTGTAATCTAAAGAAATTTCAGAAACCAAAGTATAAATCCCCAGGATGTCCAGGATATAGATACAAATCTGGTAAAAACTGGAAACATACGGACCTCTGGAAATCAAGAGGGAGATCAGGTGTCATGGAGGAGCAATCATCCCCGCCGACCGGTCACACCGGCCGCGAGTCCACAGTCAAAATCCAAACGAAATACGTGAGTAACGAATCCCCGTCACAATTGGCACAGACGACTCGACAACCGCTATCGAACAGGCAACTCAACATTTCACTTAGTGGAGCAGAGTAATTGCAGACTATTATACCGACCGCAAAACCCGATATCCCTGTGTCAATTATTTGTCAAAGAGTTGTTTATCTCTGTATATGAAATGTTCATATGTTGAACACGCCCTGGTATATCGGATCTTTTGTGAAATATAAACGCCATATACAGGTGATTGTGGGAAATTACTACTTAAATGTGGAAAATTTACGATGGGAAAGCCGAACTCGTCGTATAGCCTAGTTTTTAATTTCCCGTTTGTGTCTATAGTAAGTAAAATTCGTAAGTATGAAGCGTGTGTGCTTGACTCTGTTGTATCTTTAATTTGTAGTTCGCTGGGATATATCTAATGCTTAAAGCGTCTATATTTTCATTTGTAAATCTAAATTTAAGGAAAAGACTTTCTGTTCAGAACAGTCATCGTTTGTAACGCAATAACAATGGATCTTACGACACATTACAACATTGAACATTAACTATGGTCCATGGATCACGATGGAATCTTTGTAAATAAATAAATAAATCATACATGAATATAGCACGCCAAAATCACATTAATGAGTTAAACCTAGTTTTTTCGCAGTTAAACCCAGTTTTTCTCTGAAATCACTAAAATGAGAAAAACCTAGTTTAACTGAGAAAAACTTGATTAATGAGTATTGATATGATTTTGGCGCAGTTAATCCTAGTTTTTCTCAATTAAATCTAGTTTTTCTCCAGTTAATGTGGGTTACGAGAAAAACTATAGGATTAACTGGAAAAAATTAGGTTGAACTCGTAACCCACTTTAACTGGAGAAAAACTAGATTTAACTGAGAAAAACTAGGTTTATTTCGAGAAAAAACTAGGATTAACTAATTTTAATAATTTCGGCGTGCTCCATCAGTTAAATCCAGATTTTTTCAGTTAAACCTAGTTTTCTTCAGTTAAACCTAGATTTTATCAGTAACGCATATTAACTAGAATAACTAAGTTTAACTGCGCCAAAATCACAAAAAATGAATTAAACCTAATTTTTCTCGAAAAAAAAAATAGTTTAATTGAAAAAACTAGATTTTAGCTGTGTCACATTCACGTTAATGAGTATTTGGCACAGTTCAGCCTACTTTTTTCCCCATTTTTTCTCTAATTTGAGTTACGAGACAAATTAGGTCTAACTCGTAACCCATATCAAGTGGAGAAAAACTAGATCTAACTGAGAAAAACTAGGTTTAACTGGAATAAAGCTAAGTTTATCTGAGAAAAACTGGATTTAGCTTTTTAGCATCATTGACAACTGCTTTTTCACTAAAGGTGGTACCCGAAAATTTAAATATCTAGTGATTGGCTATCAGGATACTTATTTCGTCAAACACCACTCTGATTCTACACATAAGTATACTGAAGTTGATATAAAAAACATGCTGGAATTTCTAATAGACAATATATTTGTAATGTTCGGAGACGTGGTCTTTCAACAAACTGTCGGCATTCCTATGGGAACCAATTTGTGCTCCTTTATTGGCCGACCTGTTCCTTTATTCATACGAAGCAGATTTCATTCAGAAACTGCTGAATCAAAAGAAGAAAAGGTTAGCGGTGTGTCCTTAAATTTGACATTTAGATATATCGACGACGTTTTGTCAATTAATAATGACAATTTTCATACATATGTCAATGCGATATATCCCAGCGAACTAGAAATTAAAGATACAACAGAATCAAGTACACACGCTTCATCATACTTAGACATTTTACTTAATATCAACACAGACGGGAAATTAGCAACCAAGCTATACGATAAACGCGACGATTTCGGCTTTCCCATCGTCAATTTTCCACATTTAAGTAGTAATATCCCTCACTCACCTGCATATGGAGTTTATATTTCACAAATGATCCGATATGCCAGGGCGTGCACAACATATGAAGATTTCATATACAGAGGTAAACTACTCACTGACAAATTATTGACACAGGGATATCGAAAACCGCGTTTAATGTCAACGTTCCGCAAATTTTATGGTCGGTATGGTAGTCTTGTTTGCGACTACTCTGTTTCACTAAGTGAAATGTTGAGTTGCCTTTTCGTTGGCGGTTGTTGAGACGTCTGTACCAATTGTGACGAGGATACACTCCTCACGTGTTTCATTGGACTTGACTGTGGACTCACGGCGGGTGTGACCGGTCGACAGGGGATGCTTACTCCTCCATGGCACCTGATCCCACCTCTTGGTTTCCAGAGGTCCGTGTTTGTCCATTTTTACCGGATTTGTATCTATGTCCTGGACATCCTATTGATTTATACTTTGGTATCTGAGATTTTTATATTTAACTCATTAATGTAATTTTGACGTGCCATACATGAAGCACAAAAAACAGAAATAAGGCACTTATAAAATTCACCAAACGGCACCAACAGTCAGGCTCTCATGCACAGCAAATACATATATATATATACGTGTGAGCTCACCCGCAGGTGTATGAATGTGTTTCGTTGTAAATAATGTGCGTGTATTCTTTACAGTCGAAATGTCATTAGTAGTTCTTTTGTTCGACAATAATCCATGTGGCTAATTCATCGAACATAGTTTGCTTTCTATAGATATAACTGCAAAACATGGATATTCCTAAAGTTTCTTTATTTCTTGCGAGTTCATGAATGATTCACGAAAATTGAGACATAATAGTAGAAATGTGTTTAACTAGCTTTTTTACGTACAGTTTATTTCGTACATTGCAGAGCATTTGTTTCCAATTATCCTATCTACCGACGGAACTCAAGTGTTAAAAACAAATAACGAATACTTGCTGTTTTCAATTTGCAAAATATATCATGAAGTTATGATCTAGTATGACATAGCTTTAAGTCTACTTGCTTGGTGAAATTGTTATGGAGTATTATTCACAGTCGTTCTAATCATGGACAACACATAATAGATGGAAGCAAACAGTATATCGTCTATATAACAAATTAACATATGATAAAATTATATGATACCTTGAAATTAAATGTTTTGTATGCAAAACGGGAAATTAGATTTTTTTGCATAACTGTTTTAAACAATATTTTTTCTAGTTTGCATTATTTCTAGAATGTGCAATAGCAGTGTTCGGTGAAAGTTTAACAGTTTAAAGCCAATATGAAATCAACTGGTTATATCAATAATTGGTATGGTACTTTCTTTACAATATAAATATGTATATTCCTGTTATGATGTGACAAAACCATTGTCTATCGGTCAAAAGTGCATATGTATCGTAAGATCGATATCTCATGCCAATGGAAGTTATTGGTTGTTTAAATTTTAAAACCAACAGCTCCAAATTGTAATCTCTGTTCTGGATTTAATCAAATAAGAAGATTGCAATTTTACATGCCACGCCCTGCTGTAACACGGTATGTCGGTTTTCAGTCTCGTATATAAGACTACTGTCTTTTGCCGAGTGCCAAGTGAAGGAAAAGTCTAAAGTCTGACCTGATACAAGGTATCATATCTGGGACCTTCTGCTTGCGAGTCGAACAATCTATCAACCAACCATCTACAAACGGTATAAATAAAGACACAATATCCGAACATACAGGATGTTTTCTTCTTTAAATCAGCTGCGTGTGAGGAGAAACAAATATAAAAAATCTCAGATACCAAAGCATTGTTGGCGGTTGTTAAGACGTCTGTACCAATTGTGACGAGGATTCACTCCTCACGTATTTCATTGTGACTTGACTGTGGACTCACGGCAAGTGTGACTGGTCGACAGGGGATGCTTACTCCTCCATGGCACCTGATCCCACCTCTTGGTTTCCAGAGGTTCTTGTTTGTCCATTTTTGCCGGATTTGTATCTATGTCATGGACATTCTATTGATTTATAATTCGGTATCTGAGATTTTTTATAAATATTTAGGATGTCCAGGATATAGGTAAAATCTGATAAAAAATGGATAAACACGGACCTTTTGAAATCAAGAGGTGGGATTTAGTGTCATGGAGGAGTAAGTATCCTCTGTCGACTGGTCACTCAGGAACTGCTGAATCAAAAGAAGAAAAAGTTAGCGGTGTCCTTAAATTTGACATTTAGATATATCGACGGCGTTTTGTCAATTAATAATGACAATTTTCATACATATGTCAATGCGATATATCAAAGCGAACTAGAAATTAAAGATACAATGTTTACATACTGACTGCAAATCTCTTCATTGCAAGTATATAGAGCGGTATATTGCATATTCAGTATTTGCAATCGCGTGCCCCGAGTATTAACCGCTTTACTTTTCAGCGTAAGAATACATGAACGAATCAATAAAGAATAGAGAATAGAATATCACATATTTATTTCTTATATATTTAATCTTAAAGGTCATACATTAGGCCTACCACAAAACAAATAAAAATCACAGAAAGAAATCGGAAGCACGAGACTATATCTGTAGCACATTGTACAGCCTACAGGCCCATATCGAGAACCACAGACCATGGTCTGGCACAGAAATGAAAGTTCGGTTCGTAGTTACAACAGAAAAAGAGAGTTAGGCCTAGTGCAACTTTGTCAAGCATCTCTGATAATCATTTAAAATATTATAAACATAATACCAAAGTTATAATGCTAAAAAAATATTTCTAGTGTAACATAAAGAGCAAATCGTATTTCATCACTTCAAAAATGATAATTCCAACAAGGTTTCCATTTTGCCATGCATCATCGTCGTCACTCTGCAAATTGGAGGATTTCTATATACTTATATAGGAAACTGTTTATGATATCACGATTATATCTAATATACTTATCATTAATAATTTTTTCTAAATTATTTTGTTGGAAAGAAGTCTTGTATTAACTTTATAAAACATTAATGTTATGTGAAATATTCATTTGAGAGTAAACGCATTATTTGCAGCATTTTTATACGAATTGATAATGTATGGTTATCGTGTTATGACAATGACATCAAAAGGATTTTAACAGGGAACAAAACATGATATCACAAAAAGCCGACAATCGATGCATGGTTTATTAATGACATACCAATAATGAGATAATAGATGTATTGCATTCAATTAACCATTGTGACTTTGCTTTGTAAGATATTGACAGCTATTAAGGAGAAACTTCAACAATACTGTACAGTTGCTTATATTAGAAGCGGTGTAAATCAGATTCGAAACAGCTTTTAGAAAATTTGAAGGCACACAATTGTTTTCGAATTCACAGTATCAAAACTTATGACTTCTCTACTCTTTACACTACTATTCCACATAGAAAATTAAAAGAAAGACTTTTCAGCATCATAGACAACTGCTTTTTCACTAAAGGTGGTACCCGAAAATTTAAATATAAAAACTTCAGATACCAAAGTGTAAATCAATAGAACGTCCAGGACACAGAGACAAATCCGATAAAAAATGGACAAACACGGACCTCTGGAAACCAAGAGGTGGGATCAGGTGCCATGGAGGGGTAAGCATCCCCTGTCGACCGGTCACACCCGCCGTGAGTCCACAGTCAAGTCCAGTGAAACACGTGAGGAGTGTATCCTCGCCACACTTGGCACAGACGTCTCAACAACCGCCAACGAAAAGGCAACCCAACATTTCACCTAGTGAAACAGAGCAGTCGCAGACAAGACTATTATACCGACCGTAAAACTTGCGGAACGTTGACATTAAACGCGGTTTTCGATATCCCTGTGTCAATAATTTGTCAGTGAGTAGTTTACCTCTGTATATGAAATCTTCATATGTTGTGCACGCCCTGGCATATCGGATCATTTGTGAAATATATACTCCATATGCGGGTGACTGAGGAATATTACTGAGGGATATTACTACTTAAATGTGGAAAATTGACGATGGGAAAGCCGAAATCGTCGCGTTTATCGTATAGCTTGGTTGCTAATTTCCCGTCTGTGTTTATATTAAGTAAAATGTCTAAGTAAGAAGCGTGTGTGCTTGATTCTGTTGTATCTTTAATTTCTAGTTCGCTGGAATATATCGCATTGACATATGTATGAAAATTGTCATTATTAATTGACAAAACGTCGTCGATATATCTAAATGTCAAATTAAAAGACACCGCTAGCTTCTTCTTCTTTTGATTCAGCAGTTTCTGAATGAAGTCTGCTTCGTATGAATAAAGGAACAGGTCGGCCAATAAAGGGAGCACAATTGGTTCTCATAGGAATGCCGACAGTTTGTTGAAAGACCACGTCTCCGAACATTACAAATATATTGTCTATTAGAAATTCCAGCATATTTTTTATATCAACTTCAGTATATTTATGTGTAGAATCAGAGTGGTGTTTGACAAAATAAGTATCCTGATAGCCAATAACTAGGTATTTAAATTTTTGGGTACCACCTTTAGTGAAAAAGCAGTTGTCTATGATGCTGAAAAGTCTTTCTTTTAATTTTTTATGTGGAATAGTAGTGTAAAGAGTAGAGAAGTCATAAGTTTTGATACTGTGAATTCGAGAAAAATTGTGTGCCTTCAAATTTTCTAAAAGCTGTTTAGAATTTTTAAGTATCCACATATGATTTACACCGCTTCTGGAATAAGCAACTGTAGAGTATTGTTGAAGTTTCTCCTTAACGGCTGTCAATATCTTGGTAAGGAGTAAAGATAAAAGGTTTGGTAGAACATTTGCTGGATCCTGCTATGTATCTTTGCTTATATGGGTTTTTTATGAAGTTTAGGTATCCAATATAAATATGGCAGCTCGAAATCGGTATCCGTTGTAGGTATATCAAATGAGCGTAATACGGATACGTGATTTTGAAGGATCTCGTCCTTTGAAAGTGAGCTACGTGTATATGTAGGATTACCAGAATTTATATTAAACCCAAGTTCTTCTAATAAACAATTATAGTAATGTGCCTTACAAATAAACACTATATTATTTGAGGCTTTGTCTGCTGGTACCAGTACATATTGGTCATGTAACCTATCCAGTTCAGTTACTACTTCTGGATCATTAAAATACAGAGGGATAACGTGTTTTCATAGTCCCTTTAAGTTTTCGAATACGAGATTTTATCAACCATCGTATGGCTTTCAGCCATTCAGACAAAGTGTCTGGTTTCTTCGTCTTCATGTTTGGCCCATCGTCTGGCATAATCTTCGACAGAATTCATAACTAAAGTGAAATTCTGACGCCAATTAAAGGAACGGGCTTCCCGGTATTTAGGGCCCCTTAAAATAAGATTTTTTAGGCTTTCATTTTCAACAATAGAAACGTCGCCGGTAATAACATGCCCGATAGTATTGTATTTGAAAGGAGATGAAGCACATGAACATGTGACAGTGTTGTGTAGACGATGGTTGATGTCTAAGCACTGCAAAACCTGTTTGTAATTGAATAGCTTGGATGCGATGCTAGGTGTATAGCTATATGAAATGCAAGGCGTGGTCTTCAGTTTAAAATATGGTGGAATACAGGACTGAACTTTTTTGTGATTTAGAACATTGCCAATGTTTAAAGCGTCTATGCCTTTATTTGTAAAATTTAAGTTTAAGGAAAAGACGTTTCTGTTCAGCACAGTCATTGTTTGTAACGCGCGCAGGCTTAAACAGTCTGTGATAAGCTATGTCCATTATAACGGAGTTCAGTATGTACTCTGGGGTTGAAGAATCCGTGTAGGGGTTCATTCTTGCTTCTTCAAAAAGTTTATTGAGATTTGTAAAAGGAACAGAATAAAGCCTGCTGCGAATGTGATGAAGACCCAAATTTTTTGTTAACGTAAGGTAAAAGAGATGAAAAAGTGACATCATGTATGTATGGTCGGTTGTAAGAACGATGTCCATGACTTCGTTTACGTCTTACATTAGAATTAAAAAGTTCCATCACATTAACGCCTTTACAAAGTGGGCTTGATAAATTGCCTACACTTTGTATATTGTCATTACATCCATAGGGATATGCAGTGCCAAGCTGTTTAATCCAAAATTCTTCACGTTGTCTACGAAAGGGGGTACTCAAGGTGGGATTGTTGGTCCAGTGGTATATTTTTTTCAATTACACGCACTCTCATAGACAAGATAGAATGGTCAGGAGAGTTGAAATGTCGATAGAGTATCTGGTTACCCCCCCATTATTAATCTCGAATCGATGACCAGATACTCTTTTATTTAAGGGCCCCCTTAGTTTCGCCAACATAAATCAAACCACACAAGGCACACTCAATTCCGTAAACAACGTTAGATGATTTGCAGTCTAGATGATCCCAGCTTCTGGTGTTGTAATGCTTATTTGTCAGATTGCTGATGAACACTTGATCGGTTATTAATATATGACATGTTTTACAATTTTTGACAGAACATTTAGAAATTGTTGGTATATTATTTGAAAATGAACTGTCAAAAATGTCGTCAAGTGGAATCTGACAATTTTTTATGGGAACATAAGCATTATTATGTTTATACCAAAACTGGTCATCTTTTCACTGTACATACGTTAAATTGTTAATGTCCCGAAGGACAACCCGGAGAGCACCAAACAATTTCTGTGAGTCTGTGCTCCCGTTAGACCTCACAGAAGGACACCTTTTAATACTATCTAGTGATTGGCTATCAGGATACTTATTTCGTCAAACACCATACTGATTCTACACATAAATATACTGAAGTTGATATAAAAAACATGCTGGATTTTCTAAAAAACAATATATTTATAATGTTCGGAGACGTGGTCTTTCAACAAACTGTCGGCATTCCTATGGGAACCAATTGTGCTCCTTTATTGGCCGACCTGTTCCTTTATTCATACGAAGCAGACTTCATTCAGAAACTGTTAAATCAAAAGAAGAAAAAATTAGCGGTGTCCTTTTATTTGACATTTAGATATATCGACGACGTTTTGTCAATTAATAATGGCAATTTTCATACATATGTCAATGCGATATATCCCAGCGAACTAGAAATTAAAGATACATCAGAATCAAGCACACACGCTTCATACTTAGACATTTTACTTAATATAAACACAGACGGGAAATTAGCAACTAAGCTTTAGGATAAACGCGACGATTTCGGCTTTCCCATCGTAAATTTTCCACATTTAAGTGGTAATTTCCCTCAGTCACCCGCATATGGAGTTTATATTTCACAAATGATCCGATATGCCAGGGCGTGCACAACATATGAAGATTTCATATACAGAGGGTAAACTACTCACTGACAAATTATTGACACAGGGATATCGAAAACCGCGTTTAATGTCAACGTTCCGCAAATGTTACGGTCGGTATAATAGTCTTGTTTGCGACTACTCTGTTTCACTAAGTGAAATGTCGAGTTGCCTTTTTCGTTGGCGGTTGTTGAGACGTCTGTACCAATTGTGACGAGGATACACTCCTCACTTGTTTCATTGGACTTGACTGTGGACTCACGGCGGGTGTGACCGGTCGACAGGGGGATGCTTACTCCTCCATGGCACCTGATCCCACCTCTTGGTTTCCAATATATATATCTTCAACCGAAATTGTTTGCTTTAGGCATCCTGGGAGGGGACGCTGACACCTTCCGGACACCTGTTCCTATCCCGTTTGGGATTCGGAATTGTTCTATGGACTTGAGATTCGTTTATCAGTTGGTACTTCTTAGTTTGGTTAGGTCAGATATATCCATTTGCTTTAAAAGGAAACATAAACTATACATTGAACATTATATCTTCTGAAACATTATTTCCCCTACATTTTAAAATTATTTAAATCTAAGGTGTTGAAGAATACGGAAAAATATTTCTTGGTATCGCCTTGTATATTTAAATGCCTCTTTGCAAAATGGTCTTCTGTCACTCAATGAAAAAGAAAGTTTTGTTAATGTTATTATTATTATTATTATTATTATTATTATTATTATTATTATTTAATAATAATAATAATGATAATAATAATAATAATAAAAAGAGAAGAAAACGGCCATAGATACATACAAACATGCACACAGACACACACACACACGCATATATATATATATATATATATATATATATATATATATATCTGTGTACGAGAGAGAGAGAGAGAGAGAGAGAGAGAGAGAGAGAGAAAGAGAGGAGAGGAGAGAGAGAGAGGGTGAATATGTAATTTTTCTTTCAAGGAAAAAGAAATATTTTCAGATGAAATGCAAATGGCACACTGAAATCACATATATCATTTAAACTTTTTTCTCTCAATTGAAACTAGTTTTTCCAGTTAAATCTATTTTTAATCCCGTTAATTCTAGTTATTTTCCAGTAAATGGTAGTTTCGGGCACACCTATTCTTAACTCATTATTGTGATGATCGAGATAACCTAGGTTTAACACATTTTTGTGATTTTTGCGTAGTTAAACCTATTTTTTCTCTAGTTAATGTGGGTTATAGAAAACTACTAGGTTAACAATGTAAATTTAGGCTCAACTTATTTTGGTGTTGTAATTTGAATGAACTGCTAGATTTATCTGGTAAATACTAGGTTAAACTGTGTACATCCAGGTATGTATTTAGAGAGAATTGCATATACACTAATGGTGTTTTATAATATAAGGATAACTTTTTATCTGTCGTTTTGACCACCCAAATCACCTAGATTACACGCAGGTATTTCCGCCCGGTGTGTCCTCTTGCGGCGTGTATAATCACTCGATGTTTTATACACGGTCTGCTTTGTCAATTGTCGTAGACTACAATTTGTAGGGTGGATAACCAAAACTTAATTTCTCAAACAAACTCATGAGGCTCTTATTATGAATTGACATTGTTGGTTTACTGCAATATGCGGTTTAGTTATAAACATTTTATTCAAAACATCTACTACGTACAGAAAATGTTAACATATAGAGGTCTTAAGGTAGTATCCGGGTAGCGCACTCGCTTCTTACCAACGCAACCCGGGTTAGATCATTGGATTGGACAGGGCAGTATGTGAGGTATTTTGGTCTCCTCCTACAGCAAGGAACTCTGCTTACCGCCCACAACAGAGCCAACGAGAGACATTTACAGAAGTTGACATAACTTGTTGTCAATCGTTGTAAGATGTATAAAATTGAAACTTTAAAGAGGTCCAAAACAACATTTATCTAATTTTTCGCAATGAGGAAATCTCCAGAATGGTCAGAATCTGATTGTCCAATACTCGGTAATTGACATTCAGATTCGTACCACGAGGTTTAAGATTTCCGTTTCAACTCAATACACTCATGATTGATAATATATTTTCCCATGCTTCAAATACATTTATACTTATGCTAGTTATGCTCTGCATTCCCGTCACATAGAAGCCTTAAAAGCCATATTTTATAAGTTGTATTGTGACGTCATAGCTTATGTTTCTTGTAAATACCCTAGGGAACAAGGAACAACATGTGAACCAAAGGGGTAAATTGCCTACACTCATACTCATATATTTGTAAGATAAAGGCGCACAAAATTTTAACGACCTGACATTGGAATTTGTCAAAATTCCAGAAAATTTTATTACATTTGTATGTGTTGAGTATTTATTTCCCGGATATTTTTCTCTGTCACATGACAAAACTATACAGTCTAAAAGGTAGTGAAATTTGTTAGCAATTTGTCCAGTATCACATAAGGGTAAAGACGCTTGCAGATAAGGGAATTCCTGACCATCGTCCAGTTTCTATTGGGAAACGGTGATTTGAAGTACGAAATTTCATAATTATTTTTCTACATTTTGGTGTTAATTCAGTAATACATTTTCAATTCCAAAGTCCTCATTGCTCATCAATGGTTTAACAGATAACACATTCATGCGTATTCAGGTTTACAAAAACAGCAGTTTCGTTTTAAAAACAATTTTACATTAATTTGAAATAAATGTCCCACTGTTGCATCATTTGGATTACATTGTTTTGATTTTAAATATCCTGCTTTTTGTTTCAAAGAACATTTACATTATGGAATAAAATAAAAATATCGGTGAACAATACAAGTAGTTACGTAAATGTATAATAACAATGCGCATTTGTGTTATAAAACTCGCTTAATAAAGCATTGCCTACGCTTATATGATTGAATGTGACAGATTAATAGTTGAGCACAAACGTTAATCAATTTAGTTTTATTGTCTGTTTTAAAATTGGTTGCAGTTACAAATTAATTTTAGAAATGATATTAAACGTTTTATTGATCTAGGCATTATATTGTAATATAATCGCTAGTAAAAATCAATGGCAGATTTTGAATCGTAAAAATCACGTGGGTAAAAAGTATGATAAAATAATGACTAGAGAGACTCCCCACTATAATTTATCAGCATTTTTATAATTGTGAAAAACGATTATAATGATTCACTCATCCAACATAGTTTTATCAATCTGCTCTTGTTACTATGTTTATGTTCAGCTCAGATCTTAATTTGTAAAACTTTCCAGTTATATAATTTGAATTTTCCTCAGGGACCTACAAAGATCCTGAAAATCATGTCACCAAGCTCTTCATCTTGATAAGTATGTTAAAAAACGATAGACTCCGGATAAGACACTGGGACTAGTTGTGGTAAATATCGATATTTGGCTTAAACAATGGACAGACAGATAGATAGATAAGCAGACATACAGACCGACTGTTAGACAGACAGATAGATAGATAGATAGATAAATCGATAGATAGATAGATAGATAGATAAATAGATAGATATATAGATAGATAGATAAATGGATAGATAGATAGATAGATAGATAGATAGATAGATAGATAGATAGATAGATAGACAGATAGATAGATAGATAGATAGATAGATAGATAGATAGATAGATAGATAGATACATAGATACATATATATATAGATAGATAGATAGATAGATAAGCAGACATAAAGACCGACTGATGACTGATAGATAGATAGATAGATACATACATACATACATACATACATACATACATACATACATACATACATACATACATACATAAATAGATAGATAGATAGATAGATAGATAGATAGATAGATAGATAGATAGATAGGTACATAAATAAATAGATAGATAGATAGATAGATAGATAGACAGATAGATAGATAGATAGATAGATAGATAGATAGATAGATAGATAGATAGATAGATAGATAGATAAGCAGACATAAAGACCGACTGATGACTGATAGATAGATAGATAGATAAACGGACATACAGACCAACAGATAGAAAGATAGGTATATAGATTTTACTGTTTCACATAATACATTTACGTACTCATTAACTCTAGTCTGGTTTTATCTTAACTCTAGATTTCTAGTCTGGTTTTATCTTTGTTCAATATTTTTCAAGCATAAACTCTGACACTTTATAATATCAATATGTTATGCTTTTATTGGCATCTTGATGAGAGGTGGGTTAGTTAAAACATAAAAGATTAATAATATTGATTTCTTGAAATATTCATATCATGACTAATTGCTTCAAACACAGCTTATTTTTATAAACGGTTTAAAGTATCAAATCTGTGTCTCTATAAATTCAAAACTACACAATGGCATATAAAGGCAACTTTTGCTGATGATGCAATTATTTAAAAATTTCACATGAATTATTTATCTTCATACTCACTCAAAACAAATATCCTTGTCTTTTAGATTTTTAAACTAATAATTTCCCATGAGTCCCTGATCATATATAGTTTTAATCATTATTGCATAGACAGAGATAGCTCCTCAGTGCAATAAATCACGGATTTTCGAGAAGCACATTTGGAAAAGAAATGATGTCACTGATGCTGAAACGTTTATCATTTAATGTTTGCAATTACTTTTTTTTAAAGTACCAATGGATATTGAAAACTCCAAGTCAATAGAATGTGATATAACAAATGTGATATAACAAATGTGATATAACAACGTTCTCAACACTAATAAAAAGAAATCAGACTGCAATATAAAAATCTACTGGATTCGACAGCTTGGCACCTATGGCTGTAAAGATAAAATACAAAGTGTAGGCAGTTTATCAAGTCCACAGTGTAGAAATGTCAATAAGATGGATTTTTTTTCATTCTAACGTAAGACGTGAGCAAAATCACGGACACCGTTCATACAACAGACCCAAAATACATGTCACTTTTCCATCTATTTTATCTTACGTTAGCAAAATATTGGGTCTTCATCACATTCGCAGCAAACTTTACTCTATCCCTTTTACACTTCTTAATAAATTTTTCGAGAAGCAATGTGATCATGTGCATCATCTCCCTTCAAATATAATCCTATCGGGCATGTCATCACTGGCGACGTTTCTATTGTTGAAAAAGAAAACCTCAAAAACTTAATTTAGGAGGTCCAAAATGCCGCGAGCCCGGTTACTTTGACAGAATTTCAGTTGAGTTATGAATTCTGTCGAATATAATGTCAGACGATGGACAAACATGAAGAACCAAATACTTTGTCTGAATGACTAAAAGCTATACGATGGTTGATAAAATCTCGTATTCGAAAACTTAAAGGAATTGTGAAAACACGTTATCCCTCTGTATTTAGTGATCTAGAAGTGGTAACGGAGCTGAATAGATTACATTACCAATATGTACTGGTACCAGCAGACAAAGCCTCAAATATTATAGTCTTTATTTGTAATGCACATTAAAATAATTGTTTATTAGAAAAACTAGTCTAGGGTTTAAGAAGAATTCTGGTAATCCTACATACAGTAGCCCAGTTCAAAGGACAAGATCCTTCAAAATCCCATGTCCGTATTATGTTCATTTGATGTATCTACAACCGGTACTAATTTTGAGCTACCATATTTATATTGGATACCTAAACTTCATAAAACCCCATATAAGCAGAGGTACATAGCAGGATCCAGGAAATGTTCTACCAAACCTTTATCTTTACTCCTTACCAAGATTTTGACAACTGTTAAGGAGAAACTTCAGCAATACCGTACAGTTGCTTATTCCAGATGTGGTGTAAATCAGATGTGGATACTTAAAAATTCTAAACAACTTTTAGAAAATTTAAAGGCACACAATTTTTCTAAAATTCACAGTATCAAAACATACGACGTCACTACTCTTTACACAACTATTCCATATAAAAAAGAAGACTTTTTAGCATCATTGACAACTGCTTTTTCACTAGAGGTGGTTCCCTCTTTAAATATCTAGTGATTGGCTATCGGAATACTTATTTTGTCCAACACCACTCTGATTCTACACATAAATACACTGACATTGATACAAAAACATGCTCGAATTTCTAATATATTTGTAATGTTCGGAGACGTTGTCTTTCAACAAACTGTCGGCATTCCTATGGGAACCAGTTGTGCCCCTTTATTGGATTGATTTTTGATTTTGATTGTTTTGTTTTACGCCATACTCAACAATATTACAGTCATATGATGGCGTCCAGTTGTTATTGGTGGGGGAGAAACCCCGGTTACCCGGGTAAAGACCACCGACCTTCCGCAAGAAAACTGGCAAACTTTTCCCACTTAATTCGCCCTTTATTGGAAGACCTGTTCCTTTATTCATACGAAGCAGACTTCATTCAGAAACTGCTGAATCAAAGGAAGAAAAAGCTAGCCGTGTCCTTTAATTTGACATTTAGATATTTCGACGACGTTTAGTCAATTAACAATGACACTTTTCATACATATGGCAATACGATATATCCCAGCGAACTAGAAATTAAAGATACAACAGAATCAAGCACACACGCTTCATACTTAGACATTTTAATTACTGTAGACACAGACGGGAAATTGGCAACTAAGCTATACGACTAACGCGACAATTTCGGCTTTCCTATCGTAAATTTTCCACATTTAAGTAGTAACATCCCACAGTAACCCACATATGGAGTTTATATTTCACAAATGATCCGATATGCCAGTGCTTATAACATATAAACATTTCATATTACAGATGTAAACTACTCATTGACAAATTTTTGAAACAGGGATATCGAAAAACGCGTTTGATGTCAACGTTCCGCAAATTTTACGGTCGGTATAATAGTCTTGTTTGCGATCACTCTGTTTCACTGGGTGAAATGTTGAGTTGCCTTTTCGTTGGCTGTTGTTGGGACGTCTGTACCAATTGTGACGAGAATTCGTTCCTCACGTATTTCATTTGGACTTGATTGTGGACTCACGGCGGGTGTGACCGGTCGACAGGGGATGCTTACTCCCCCATGGCACCTGATCCTCCCACCTCTTGGTTCCCAGAGTTCGTGTTTGTCAATGTTTGCCGGATTTGTATCTCTGTCCTGGACATCATCAGGATTTATACTTTAGTAACTGAGATGCTTTATATTCTGATTGTTTTCCCACTACTCAGCGAGTTCTTCAGTGATGTGATTACTGTCAGGTTTTACGGTTACAATGTATCCAGAAAGATACCTCCAAAAAGTCCCGAAAAAGAGGTCGCAAAATGGTGTAAAGCCTAGAAATAAATAAAATTATAAAAGGGTGTCAAATAGTCATCACTTTTAATGAGTGATCAAATGAGCTACCAATAAGTAACTGACAATGCGAGCGACCATTTTAATGCTATAAGTATCATATGTAAATAACGCTGAACACACTGTACAGGAACTACTATTTTTCTGCAAAATCGGAAAGGAAAGAATGTTTATGAGAGAGAGAGAGGAGAGAGAGAGAGAGAGAGAGAGAGAGGAGAGAGAGAGAGAGAGAGAGAGAGAGAGAGAGAGAGATGTTTAGAGAGAGAGAGAGAGAGAGAAAGTTACATAAATTTTCAGTATTAAGATTTTGTAACCGATCAGATGAATAGTGATTCAATCGTATCCTGGTCGTTTTCATATTTGCTATATCATACAGTGCAATAATGTCACAGCTTATGCTTAATCATTGAATCATGCGGTGTCCGTGGACAACCATCATTAATGTGGATAACTATATTGCCCTTAGTCATATTCTTTCTGTAAAAAAACCTATATTTAGATTTGTTACAGCTGATGACCTCTTTGGGGGTTGAAAAAGGGATGCCTGACTACAGATGTTGAACCGCTCTCTAACTCCGACAGCCAATCCTACACAATTACATACGTCGTGTACTTAAGACAAATATTTATGTGTTGCCTTTTCGTTGGCGGTTGTTGAGACGTCTGTACCAATTGTGACGAGGATTCGTTCCTCACGTATTTCATTTGGATTTGATTGTGGACGCACGGCGCGTGTGACCGGTCTACAGGGGGTGTTTACTCTTCTGTGGCACTTGATCCCACTTCTTGATTTCCAGAGGTCCGTGTTTGTCCATTTTTAACAGATTTATACTTCGGTATTTGTGTTATATATATATATATATATATATATATATATATATATATATATATATATATATATATATATATATATATATATATATATATATATATATATTCTTGATACGGCACGTATTCATTATCACACAATCATTAGTAATACATTGCTACGTTTAAAACTCATAGTTAAGTGTTTTGAACTATATGACCAATGCGTCAAGAGCTATTGACCATAAACGAATATGTTTGTCTATATTTACTTTTTTGTTATCTAAACTTTCTCCACATTTTGCATAAAATCAACAGACTTTTTACAAGTTCTGTCTCTGACACTTCACAGATGTAAAACAATTCATCTCGTAAAAGTAAAAATAATTTTTGTTTCTTCAACAATATATCTTTTCACACTTTGGATCAACTATTAATAAAAAATAAACCTATCACTGGTTTATAAAGAAAATCTGGAAACACGAAACTCAATTAATCTCCGCGAAATGTGTAAAACTATGAGGTTCGGAAGAAAAATACTTTAAGTAAAAATATTAACTTGTAAATAAATACCAACAGATAATAACATTGGTGTGCCCCGATATAAAATATAACATGCACTACATACATTTTATGTCAGAAATGCAGGCATGGGATTGAATGACATAATGAAATTTATGTTTCGGACAAACAATTTAACAACTCATTTAAATAAAATTGAATAGTAATGGTTTAAATGAATATACATATTGATTTTTGGATAATGTTTCAGCAACAAGGTTACATAGGTCATTATCTGTCATTGTCATCCTTGGTAAAGAAATTTAGGCATTTTCGATTGTAATGTTAAATAATATAACGTCCTAAAACTGCACTATTTAAGATGGTGTCAAAAGGTTACAAAAGATGAAACTTTGACAGATTTTGATGGGTATGGAACCCGTACTTCTCTGGTTCTTTTTCGGTTACAAAGCGTGAGAAGCTTCTAGAATTCTGATGTTCGTATATAAGCACCAGGGTTTTAGGGCCTGAGAGAGAGAGAGAGAGAGAGAGAGAGAGAGAGAGAGAGAGAGAGAGAGAGAGAGAGAGAGAGAGAGAGAGCCATGACACACTTGACGTAAAATAAAAACTATACGATCACGAGCTGAGTTATTGATTCATTGTGGGTTATAAATGGACGTCGAATAGTTTAATTACAAAATGTTCCATTTGTAACATAATATTTATGTTCTTCATGTTGAAACCATTTGTATATATATTTGTCGTATTCTACTTGACTTGGAATTTTGATTATACATTTGTACATTTTACTTTGTAACATATTGGTTGTTTGTGATATCAGTTTCTTTCTGTACTAAAACACTCTAGTAATTGTCCCTTCTTGATAATCCTGCAAACCAAACTTATTTATTAATTTTTACCTATTGTAATGTATAACATTGTAAATTCATGCGACCAGCTTGTATGGTTTTTACGAAATACAATTCACTCGTACTTTATTCAATGTTGATATTTAAGTACCAATTAGCCTTGCTGAACGCTAACACGTAATGGAACCAATAACACTTAAAATACCCTTGCATCTGGTCTCAGAAATGCATACAGACTGCATGAGACACATATGACATTTTGTCTGCATACATGAGTTAAAATGAGTACATGTAACGGGATAGAGATCATAATAATTCAAACTAATAAAACAAGAATATAGACTATCGTCAAATCTAATGAAAAAGGAAAACACATAAATATTTGTCTTAAAGCACACGACGTATGCTAACTTTTTGTAAAGTTGGAGCTCAACTGATGAAGTCTAATTGACAGAAACGATCGTCTTGAGCAATATAACTTTGGTATTATGTTTATAATATATATCTGTAATTGTGTAGGATTGGCTTTCCGAACTAGCAAGCAGTTCAACATCTGTAGTCAGACATCCCTTTTTCAACCCCCAAAGAGGTAATCAGCTGTAACAAATCTAAATATAGTTTTTTTTGCAAAAAGGATATGACTAAGGGCAATGTAGTTATCCACATTAATGATGGTTGTCCACGGACACCGCATGATTCAATGATTAAGCATAAGCTGTGACATTATCGCACTGTATGATATAGCAAATATGAAAACGACCCGGATACGATTGAATCACTATTCATCTGATCGGTTACAAAATCTTAATACTGAAAATTTATGTAACTCTCTCTCTCTCTCTCTCTCTCTCTCTCTCTCTCTCTCTCTCTCTCTCTCTCTCTCTCTCTCTCTCTCTCTCTCTCTCTCTCTCTCTCTCTCTCTCTCATAAACATTCTTTCCTTTGATATTCCTTTTTTCCTATTTTACAGTAAAATAGTAGTTCCTGTATAGTGTGTACAGCGTTATTGACAGATGATACTTATAGTATTAAAAATGGTCGCTCACGTTGTCAATCACTTATTTGTAAGTCATTTGATCACTCATTGAAAGTGATGACTATTTGACAGTTAAACCCAGTTCATAAAAGAAGATTTACCTGAGCTGAAATCATATTTAATAGTATCAATGTAATTTTGGAGTTAAACCTAGTTTTTGTCATGTAAAGCTAGCCATTCATGGCATGCGAAAATTATATTAAATAGTAAAACCTAGTTTTTCGCAGTTAAGGCTAGCCTTAAATCGCACACAAAAATTATATTGAATAGTAAAACCTAGTTTTTCGCAGTTAAGGCTAGCCTTAAATCGCACGCAAAAATTACATTAAATAGTAAAACCTAGTTTTTCGCAGTTAAGGCTAGCCTTAAATCGGACGCAAAAATTATATTAAATAGTAAAACCTAGTTTTTCGCAGTTAAGGCTAGCCTTAAATCGCACACAAAAATTATATTAAATAGTAAAACCTAGTTTTTGGCAGTTAAGGCTAGCCTTAAATCGCACGCAAAAATTATGTCAAGCACTTAAACCAAGCTTTTTCTCCGGTTGAACCTACTTTTTCTCTGCTAAACCTAATTGTTCTCCTGTTAATGTGATTGCGATTTAAACCTAATTCTTTTTTCAAAAAAATCCTACTGGAGAAAAACCAGGTTTAACTGATTACGATTTAAACCTAATTCTTTTTTCAAAATAATCCTACTGGAGAAAAACCAGGTTTTACTGAGAAAAAACAAGATTTACTGAGCCAAAATCACATTAATACTCATACTTGGCTAGTTTTTCTTAGTTGCACTATATACTTCTCAAGTTTAATTCAATTTTAGTGGTTTTGACACAGTTAAACATAGTTTTTGTCAGTTAAACTTAGTTTTTTTATCCAGTAAAGTTGGGTGTCAGAAAAAATTATATTTCACTGAAGAAAAAAGGTTAAACCGATAAAAGTTAGGTTTGATTTATATAAAATCTCAAAGTTCAGTTACCTGTTCGATGGCGCTGTTGAGACGTCTGTACGAATTGTGACGAGGATTCATTCCTCGTGTAATTAATTTTGATTTGAATGTGGACTCATGGCGGAAGAGAACGGTCGACAGGGGATGCTTACTCCTCCATGGCACCTGACTCAATCTCAAGAGGTCACTGTTTGTCAATTATTTACCTAGATTTACTCCTGTCGATTGGAAAGGACGGTCAACTTCACAAATCCCTTTATGACAAACGCGACGATTTCAATTTCCATATGACGAACTTCCCGTTTCTAAGTAGTAATATTCCATCTTCCCCTGTCTATGGCGTTTTCATTTCACAACTTATACGATATGCCAGGGCATGCTCTTCTTATGAATGTTTTATTCTGAGAGCAAAACGGCTAGCCAATAAACTACTTACACAAGGTTACGTTGTTGAACGCTTGGAGTCGACGTTTAAGAAGTTTTATTGTCGATACGGGGATCTTGTTAAACATTATGAAGTCCCCTTCTCAGAAATATTAGATAGTATTCTGGAGCAAGGCCACAGACAGTTACTCCCTTTCACCAATCGTGCTTTTCACCGAACTTGACCTTATCACCTAACTTTACCTTTTCACCGAATTTGACTAGAAAGGTTTCCATGGAACATTTGCGACAGGTGTGGCATGCAGAAGACGCTGACTCCTTCCGGACACCTGGTCTTATCCCATTTGGGATTAGCAATTGTTCTTCATGTTGAGACCATTTACACATCTAATCCGTCGTGTTATAATGGACCTGCGTTTTGATTATCGATTGTTACTTCTTCAATTTTACTTAGTGAAACAAAGTAATCGCAAACAAGACTATTATACCGCGGATTGCGCAACGTCGACATCAAACGCGGTTTTCAATATCCACGTGTCAATAATTTTTCAGTGAGTAGTTTACCTCTGTATATGAAATGTTCATATGTTGAACACGCCCTGGCATATCGGATCATTTGTGAAATATAAACTACATACACGGGTGATTGTGGGATATTACTACTTAAATGTGGAAAATTTACGATGGAAAAGTCGATATCGTCGTGTTTGTCGTATATCTTAGTTGTTAAATTCCCGTCTGTGTCTTTAGTGAGCAAAATGTCTAAGTATGAAACGTGTGTGCTTGATTCTTTTGTATCTTATATCTGATATATCGCATTGACATATGCATGGAAATTGTCATTATTAATTGACAAAACGTCGTCGATATATTAAAATGTCAAATTAAAGGACACAGCTAGCTTTTTCTTCTTTTTATTCATCAGTTTCTGAGTAATGTACATAGACTGACTCTGATATAGGGGTAGTAGTTACTGTTGTTGGTGGTGTTTCAGTAGAGTTAGGAGTTACTGTTGTTTGCGGTGTAGCAGTAGAGGTAGTACTTACCGTTGTTGGTGGTGCAGCAGAAGAGTTAGGAGTTACTGTTGTTGGCGGTGTTTCTGTAGAGGTAGTACCTACCACTGTTAGCGGTGTAGCAGTAGAGGTAGTATTACCGTTGTTGGTGGTGTAGCAGTAGAGGTAGTACTTACCGTTGTTGGCGGTGTAGCAGTAGAGGTAGTACTTACCGTTTTTGGCGGTGTAGCAGTAGAGTTACTTGTTATTGTTGTTGGCGGTGTTTCAGTAGAGGTAGTATTTACCGTTGTTGGTGGTGTAGCAGTAGAGTTAGTACTTACCGTTGTTGGTGGTGTAGCAGTAGAGGTAGTACTTACCGTTGTTGCCGGTGTAGCAGTAGTGTTACTATTTTGGCGGTGTAGCAGTAGAGGTAGTACTTACCGTTGTTGGTGGTGTAGCAGTAGAGGTAGTAGTTACTTTTGTTGACAGCGTAGCAGTAGAGGTAGTAGTTGCTGTTGTTGGCGGTGTAGCAGTAGAGTTAGGAGTTACTGTTGTTGGTGATGTTTCAGAAGAGTAAGTAGTTAATGTTGTTGGCGGTGCAGTAATAGAGGTAGTAGTTGCTGTTGTTGGCAGTGTAACAGTAGAGGTAGTAGTTGCTGTTTTTCACTGTGTACCAGTAGAGGTAGTAGTTACTTTTGTTGACAGCGTAGCAGTAGAGGTAGTAGTTGCTGTTTTTTACTGTGTAGCAGTAGAGGTAGTAGTTACTTTTGTTGACAGCGTAGCAGTAGAGGTAGTAGTTGCTGTTGTTGGCGGTGTAACAGTAGAGGTAGTACTTACTGTTGTTGGCGGTGTAGCAGTAGTGTTAGGAGTTACTGTTGTTGGCGGTGTAGCAGTAGAGGTAATAGTTACTGTTGTTGGCGGTGTAGCAGTAGAGGTAGGAGTTACTGTTGTTGGCGGTGTAGCAGTAGAGTTAGGAGTTACTGTTGTTGGCTGTGTTTCAGTAGAGGTAGTACTTACCGTCGTTTTCGGTGTAGCAGTAGAGGTAGTATTTACCGTTGTTGGAGGTGTAGCCATAGAGGTAGTACTTACCGTTGTTGGCGGTGTAGCAGTAGAGTTAGTACTTACCATTGTTGGTGGTGTAACAGTAGAGGTAGTAGTTACTTTTGTTGACAACGTAGCAGTAGAGGTAGTAGTTGCTGTTGTTGGCGGTGCAGCAAAAGAGTAAGTAGTTACTGTTGTTGGCGGTGTAGCAGTAGAGTTAGGAGTTACTGTTGTTGGTGATGTTTCAGTAGAGTTAGTAGTTAATGTTGTTGGCGGTGCAGCAATAGAGATAGTAGTTGCTGTTGTTGGCAGTGTAACAGTAGAGGTAGTTGTTACTGTTTTTGACTCTGTACTAGTAGAGGTAGTAGTTACTTTTGTTGACAGCGTAGCAGTAGAGGTAGTAGTTGCTTTTTTTGACTGTGTAGCAGTAGAGGTAGTAGTTACTTTTGTTGACAGCGTTGCAGTAGAGGTAGTAGTTGCTGTTTTTGACTTTGTAGCAGTACAGGTAGTAGTTACTTTTGTTGACAGCGTAGCAGTAGAGGTAGTAGTTGCTGTTTTTGACTTTGTAGCAGTAGAGGTAGTAGTTACTTTTGTTGACAGCGTAGCAGTAGAGGTAGTAGTTGCTGTTTTTGACTGTGTAGCAGTAGAGGTAGTAGTTACCGTTGTTGGTGGTGTTTCAGAAGAGTTAGGAGTTACTCTTGTTGGCGGTGTAGCAATGGAGTTAGTAGTTACTGTTGTTGGCGGTGTAGCACTAGGGGTAGTACTTACCGTTGTTGGCGGTGTTTCAGCAGAGTTAGGAGTTACTGTTGTTGGCGGTGTAGCAGTAAAGGTAGTAGTTACTGTTGTTGGCGGTGTAGCAGTAGAGTTAGGAGTTACTGTTGTTGGCGGTGTAGCAGTAGAGGTAGTAGTTAATGTTGTTGGCGGTGTAGCAGTAGAGGTAGTACTTACCGTTGTTGGCGGTGTACCAGTAGAGATAGGAGTTACTGTTGTTGGTGATGTTTCAGTAGAGTTAGTAGTTAATGTTGTTGGCGGTGCAGCAATAGAAGTAGTAGTTGCTGTTGTTGGCAGTGTAACAGTAGAGGTAGTTGTTATTGTTTTTGACTGTGTAGTGGTACAGGTAGTAGTTACTTTTGTAGACAGCGTAGCAGTTGAGGTAGTAGTTGCTGTTTTTGACTGTGTAGCAGTAGAGGTAGTAGTTACTGTTGTTGGTGGTGTTTCAGAAGAGTTAGGAGTTATTCTTGTTGGCGGTGTAGCAGTAGAGTTAGTAGTTACTGTTGTTGGCGGTGTAGCAGTAGAGGTAGTACTTACCGTTGTTGGCGGTGTTTCAGCAGAGTTAGGAGTTAATGTTGTTGGCGGTGTAGCAGTAGAGGTAGTAGTTACTGTTGCTGGCGGTGTAGCAGTAGAGTTAGTAGTTACTGTTGTTGGCGGTGTAGCAGTAGAGGTAGTAGTTAATGTTGTTGGCGGTGTAGCAGTAGAGGTAGTACTTACTGTTGTTGGCGGTGTAGCAGTAGAATTAGGAGTTACTGTTGTTGGTGATGTTTTAGTAGAGTTAGTAGTTAATGTTGTTGGCGGTGCAGCAATAGAGGAAGTAGTTGCTGTTGTTGGCAGTGTAAACGTAGAGGTAGATGGTACTGTTTTTGACTGTGAAGTAGTAGAGGTAGTAGTTACTTTTGTTGACAGCGTAGCAGTACAGGCAGTAGTTGCTGTTTTTGACTGTGTACCAGTAGAGGTAGTAGTTACTTTTGTTGACAGCGTAGCAGTAGAGGTAGTAGTTACTTTTGTTGACAGCGTAGTAGTAGAGGTAGTAGTTGCTGCTTTTGACTGTGTACCAGTAGAGGTAGTAGTTACTTTTGTTGGCAGTGTAACAGTAGAAGTAGTAGTTGCTGTTTTTGACTGTGTAGCAGTACAGGTAGTAGTTACTTTTGTTGACAGCGTAGTAGTAGAGGTAGTGTTTGCTGTTTTTTACTGTGTAGCAGTAGAGGTAGTAATTACCGTTGTTGGTGGTGTTTCAGTAGAGTTAGGAGTTACTATTGTTGGCGGTGTTGCAGTAGAGGTAGTAGTTACTGTTGTTGGCGGTGTAGCAGTAGAGTTTGTAGTTACTGTTGTTGGCGGTGTAGCAGTAGAGTTGGTACTTACCGTTGTTTGTGGTGTAGCAGTAGAGGTAGTAGTTACTGTTGTTGTCGGTGTAGCAGTAGAGTAAGGAGTTACTGTCGTTGGCCGTGTTTCAGTAGAGATAGTACTTACCGTTGGTGGCGGTGTAGCAGTAGAGGTAGTACTTACCGTTGTTGGTGATGTAGCAATAGAGGTAGTACTTTCCGTTGCTTGCGGTGTAGCAGTAGAGGTAGTACTTACTGTTGTTGGCGGTGAAGCAGGAGAGTAAGGAGTTACTGTTGTTGGCGGTGTAACAGTAGAGGTAGTACTTACCGTTGTTGATGGTGTAGCAGTAGACTTAATACTTACCGTTCTTGGTGGTGTAGCAGTAGAGGTAGTACTTACCGTTGTTGGCGGTGTAGCAGTAGTGTTAGGTGTTACTGTTGTTGGTGGTGTTGCAGTAGAGGTAGTACTTACCGTTGTTGGTGGTGTAGCAGTAGAGGTAGTACTTACCGTTGTTGGCGATGTAACAGTATAAGGAGTTAGGTTGGCGGTTACTGTAGAGGTTGTAGCGGTTGTAGCAGTAGAGGTAGTAGTTACTGTTGTTGGCGGTGTACCAGTAGAGATAGGAGCTACTGTTGTTGGTGATGTTTCAGTAGAGTTAGTAGTTAATGTTGTTGGCGGTGCAGCAATAGAAGTAGTAGTTGCTGTTGTTGGCAGTGTAACAGTAGAGGTAGTTGTTACTGTTTTTGACTCTGTACCAGTAGTTGCTGTTTTTGAGGTAGTAGTTACTTTTGTTGACAGCGTAGCAGTAGAGGTAGTAGTTACTGTTTTTGAGTAGTGTGTAGCAGTAGAGGTAGTAGTTACTTTTGTTGACAGCGTAGCAGTAGAAGTAATACTTACCGTTGCTGGTGGTGTAGCAGTAGATGTAGTAGTTAATGTTGTTGGCGGTGTAGCAGTAGAGTTAGGAGTTACTGTTGTTGGCGGTGAAGCAGGCGAGTTAGGAGTTACTGTTGTTGGCGGTGTAGCAGGAGATTTAGGAGTTTCTGTTGTTGGCGGTATTTCAGTAGAAGTAATACTTACCGCTGTTGGCGGTGTAACAGTAGAGGTAGTACTTACCATTGTTGGTGGTGTAGCAGTAGAGGTAGTACTTACCGTTGTTGGCGGTGTAGCAGTAGAGGTAGTAGTTACTGTTGTTGGCGGTGTAGCAGGAGTAAGTTACTGTTGTTGGCGGTGTAGCAGTAGAGGTAGTATTTACCGTTGTTGGTTGGCGGACTTTTACAGTTCTTGGTGGTGTAGAGGTAGTACTTACCGTTGTTGGTGGTGTAGCAATAGAGGAAGTACTTACCGTCGTTGGCGGTGTAGCAGTAGAGGTAGTACTTACTGTTGTTGGCGGTGTAGCAGTAGAGTTAGTAGTTACTGTTGTTGGCGATGTTTCAGTAGAGTTAGTACTTACCGTTGTTGGCGGTTTAGTAATAGAGATAGTACTTACCGTTATTGGCGGTGTAGCTTTTGTTGAATTAGGAAGTTCCTGTTTTTGTTGGCGTAGTAGTAGCAGTAGAGGTATTACTTACCGTTGTTGGTGGTGTAGCAGTAGAGATAGAACTTACCGTTGTTGGTGGTGTAGCAGTAGAGGTAGTCATTACCGTTGTTGGCGTTGTACTTACCATTGTTGGTGGTGTGTAGCAGTAGAGGTAGGAGTTACCGTTGTTGGCGGTGTAGCTGTTAGTTACTGTTGTTGGCGGTGTAGCAGTAGAGGTAGTACTTACCGTTGTTGGCGGTGTTTCAGTAGAGGTAGTACTTACCGTTGTTGGTGGTGTAGAGTAGTAGAGTTTGGCGTAGTTACTTTTGTTGTTGGCAGTAGCAGTAGCAGTAGAGGTATGTAGTTGCTGTTGTTGGCGGTGCAGCAATAGAGTTAGTAGTTACTGTTATTGGCGGTGTAGCAGTAGAGTTAGGAGTTACTGTTGTTGGCGGTGTAGCAGTAGAGGTATTACTTACCGTTGTTGGTGGTGTAGCAGTAGAGATAGAACTTACCGTTGTTGGTGGTAGAGTAGAGGTACTTACCGTTGTTGGCGGTGTAGCAGCAGTAGTTAGTTGTTGGCGAGTAGTCTTACTTACCGTTGTTGGTGGCGGTGTAGTTTAGTACACGTTGTACTTACCGTGTTGTTGGCGGTGTAGAGTTAGTAGTTACTGTTGTTGGCGGTGTAGCAGTAGAGTTAGGAGTTACTGTTGGCGTTGTTTCAGTAGAGGTGTACTTACTGTTGTTGGCGGTGTACAGTAGAGTTAGTAGTTACTGTTGTTGGCGGAGGTAGTACTTAGCAGTAGTGGTACACGTAGTACTTACCGTTTTTTGGTTAGTACTGTACCGTAGTAGAGTTAGGATTACTGTTGTTTGGCGGTGTAGCAGTAGTGTTAGGAGTTACTGTTTTTGGTGGGTGTTGGCGGTTAGTAGCATGTTGTTGGCGGTGTAGCAGTAGTGTTAGGAGTTACTGTTGTTGGCGGTGTAGCAGTAGAGTTAGGAGTTACTGTTGTTGGTGGTGTTTCAGTAGAGTTAGTAGTTAATGTTTTTGGCGGTGCAACAATAGAGGTAGTAGTTACTGTTGCTGGCAGTGTAACAGTGGAGGTAGTTGTTACTGTTTTTGACTGTGTAGCAGTAGAGGTAGTAGTTACTTTTGTTGACAGCGTAGCAGTAGAGGTAGTAGTTGCTGTTTTGACTGTGTAGCAGTAGAGGTAGTAGTTACTTTTGTTTACAGCGTAGCAGTAGAGGTAGTAGTTTCTTTTTTGACTGTGTACCAGTAGAGGTAGATAAATACTTTTGTTGACAGCGTAGCAGTAGAGGAAGTAGTAGCTGTTTTTGACTGTGTAGCAGTAGAGGTAGTAGTTGCTGTTATTGACTGTGTAGCAGTAGAGTTAGTAGTTACTTTTGTTTACAGCGTAGCAGTAGAGGTAGTAGTTGCTTTTTGTGACTGTGTACCAGTAGAGGTAGTAGTTACTTTTGTTGACAGCGTAGCAGTAGAGGTAGTAGTTGCTGTTTTGACTGTGTAGCAGTAGAGGTAGTAGTTACTTTTGTTTACAGCGTAGCAGTAGAGGTAGTAGTTGCTTTTTTGACTGTGTACCAGTAGAGGTAGATAAATACTTTTGTTGACAGCGTAGCAGTAGAGGAAGTAGTATCTGTTTTTGACTGTGTAGCAGTAGAGGTAGTAGTTGCTGTTATTGACTGTGTAGCAGTAGAGTTAGTAGTTACTTTTGTTTACAGCGTAGCAGTAGAGGTAGAAGTTGCTTTTTGTGACTGTGTACCAGTAGAGGTAGTAGTTACTTTTGTTGACAGCGTAGCAGTAGAGGTAGTAGTAGCTGTTTTGACTGTGTAGCAGTAGAGGTAGTAGTTACTTTTGTTGACAGTGTAGCAGTAGAGGTAGTAGTTGCTGTTGTTGGCAGTGTAGCAGTAGAGGTAGTAGTTACTGTTTTTGGCGGTTTAGCAGTAGAGATAGTAGTTACTTTTTGGCGTTGTAGTAGTCGAGGTAGTAGTTACTGTTGTCAGTCGGTTGCGCGCTCGACTGTTGATGGTGAGATCGTGGGTTCGAGTCCAGCAGGCGGCATGTTGGTTTCCTGTCCTTCGGATGGGACAGTAAAGTGTCGAACATAGGCTAAGATTTGAACCCTTTCACTGGCATTTGGTGTAGTCTCCATATGAGTGAAATATTCTTTAGTGGGACGTTAAACAACGATAAACAAACAAACAAAGTGAAATGTTGAGTTACCTGCTCGATGGCTGTTGTTCAGGCGTCTGTACCAATTATGACGTGGATTCGCCCTCACGTATTTTATTTTAATTTGACTGTGGACTTATGGCAGTTGTGTCCGGTCGACAGGGGATGCTTACTTCTCCAAGATACCTGATCCCATCTCCTGATTTCAAGAGGTCCGTGTTTGTCCATTTTTTACCAGATTTGTACCTATATCCTGGAAATCCTAATGGTTAGAGGTAGTAGTTACTGTCGTTGTTGTTGTTGTTATTGTTTTTCAGTGGCAGAAGCAATGTAAATATATTTATATACACTGTAAACAAGTAAAGAGGCTATATGGTAGAAGTAGTAGTGGAATTAGTAGTAGTAGTAGTAAAAGTAGTAGTAGTAATAGTAGTAGTAGTAATAGTAGTAGTAGTGAAAGTAGTAGTAGTAATGCATTTGTAGTAGGGAAGTGTTCAACTCGCAGTCGGAAGGCCTTACTTTCAATTTATAGGTCCTTTAACAATCGTTCGACAAACAACGAGATTCCATGTCACATTTTGCTCGACAAGTTAAAGAAACGTCACTGTATTTAAATTAGTCGATAACGAAGGTCAACATTTGTGGCACTTTATTTATTATACATATTGTCTCCATATAATATTTTGGGTAGAAATAGAACAAAAATAAAAGAAAACCTACAAATACGAAGAAATCGATTATTTCCAACAGTTAAAATAAAGGACGATTAACGTAAAATATGACGATAATGGTTTATCCTATTTCAGACAAACTGGGGTATTTTGTTCATTCTGACATTTTCGTTGCTTATGAGGTTGCCCACACACTGACAAACAAGTATTATGTAATGTAGATGTTGTAACTATATGGCCGGTATTTGTACAACGTTTGTATCGTTCATATATAAGATAGTAAGGGCTCATGTTGAAAAAGGGACGGAAAATGAACTAGAGAAGCAACAGAGGTAGCCTAAATTAGCTCAAGCAAACCTGTGTGCAGTAATTGTTACTGATTTAGTTATTTTGATATGAAATAATAGTATTATCACCAGAGTCCCAGATTGTTACTTCAAAATGATTATAACAAGTAATTATTTTGAAGAAAGAAAAATTATTTCTTTGAAAATGAATTAAAATGACGTTCAGAGTTTAAAGATTGAATATCTAATTAATACTAACTTGCATTCATCTTTTGATTTCACAGCTGCTGCCATTATTTGTCCAAATTGTCTTATATATTAATATGAAGACTTCTTCCCTATCGGCAACATCTTGGTAGGGTTAGTGTTAGGGTTAGTTAATGCTTTCATACTCATTCAGATCAGTGCACAATAAAATTTAGATTTGATCATAAATACAGTACTCTTGATTAAGACAACTAATAGTTGTGTTTTATGTTTACCGATTGACTTTGAAGGTGAAATACATATATGATGTTCTGGCTTGATTTAAGGGCGGAGTGACTTTTTAAAGCTCCGTCACTCGTCCCTGTGTCGAGGGAGAGAGATGTTTCATGAATGACGGCTTTTGTTAGCACACCTAAAATTGTGCAATCCGCGGAAGCTATCAAAGTGCACATTCTGGACCATATGTCCTCTATTTAGGCATAGAGCTTTACAGAAAAGAGATGAAATCTCACCTTTAAAGATATAAAAAATATTAGATACCAAAGTATAAATCTTTAGAATGTCTAGTATATAGATACAAATCTAAAGATGCAGAAACACGGACCGCTGGAAACCAAGAGGTTGGATTAGGTGTCATGGAGGAGTAAATATCCCCTGTCACATCCGCTGTGAGTCCACAGTCAAGTCCAAATAAAATACATGAGTAGTGAATCCTCGTCATAATTGGCACATACGTCTCAACAACTTCCAAAGAAAAGGCTTAGTGAAACAGAGTAATCGCAAACAATACTATTATAAGGATCGATGATCGAACCAGGGACCCTCATATAGAAGATTTGGCCCTCTATCTACTCTACTATCCAAACACGAAATATATCCGTACCAAGTCAGTACCTCGATACACACTGGAACCCAAGCTGCTTATAGATTTTACATTCGGATGACCAGTTTTCTGTTTCCACGGGGTTTTAAATCCGTCAAAGCAACTGGTCGCCACTGAATGCCTTCACAGGTGTTAAGATAAAACTGTGTCCAAAATAGAATATAGTAAATCATCAACATTATGGAAATTTCCAATGATGATGCACATGCGAGACATAATGGTTAAATTACAGTTAACACTATAATTGAAATTGATGTTTATTATGTTTCCAATGACCTTACAGTAACATTAACGAAATGCTTATTTACCTTTTTATCTGGCAATAGTTTACCAGAGAAAAGACCTTAGCATTTCATATGATTTACTTGAGGTGTTAAATGGATATGTATGGTACATGGAATCACACAAAATCGCTTTCATCTATCCGCAGAAGGGATAAGTGTCAATCATTCCAAAAACCAGGTTGTGAGCCAAAACTTTACAGAGATAAAGATCAAAGACATACTGTAGCATGGTGCGTAATTATCTACTCCATGCATTCAATCTTTCAATTGATTATAAACAAGATCTAAAAGTACATGTATATCATTTGTGCTTGAACTATTTACATTAGGAGTCGAGTGTGTGTGCGTGCCTGTGTGTTTGTGTGTGTGTGTGTGTGCCTGTGTGTTTGTGTGTGTGTATGTGTGTGTGTGTGTGTGCCTGTGTGTGTGTGCGTGCCTGTGTGTGTATAGGTGTGTGTGTGTGTGTGCCTGTGTGTTTGTGTGTGTGTGTGTGTGTGTGCGTGCCTATGTGTTTGTGTGTGTGTATGTGTGTGTGTGTGTGCGTGTGTGGTTTAGGTAGGGATACAGATTTAATAACATAATACAATGTTAAGCACGTACTGGTCATGTAATGAAGAAAAGGAAATATATATGTTTCAAATATTATTTCCAGTGTGTTTCTGTAATTTAAGAGACAAAAGTCATATTATATCGATGTAAGAGTGAATACTGAGAAATATACATCAGGTAGGAAAAACATTGTGTAACTGCAAAAATAGTCAATTACTGAGGCTTAGGCTTTCCCCCTCATTTTCACAAACGTCATAATATATGTTTTTTTTTGCGCCTGTGTATAGCTCTTATTTGTAATTGTACATCATGTAGGAGTAGTAAAATTAGAAAAAAAAATCAAAATAACGCTTTTGGATAATACAGCTAATGCCCCTTAAAGATGCCGTTGTATAGAAACAAAGCTTGCAGGAACGTGACAGCAAAAATAATATTAACTGTGCAATATAATTTATGTATGATACATTTCTTTCAAAATTTTACATACAAATAATTAGGAATTGTTCGTCAATAATTTAGAAATATAAAACATTTCAGATACTTAAGTATAAAGTATAAAGGAGAAAGCATCCCCTGTCGACCGGTCACACACGCCGTGAGTTCACAGTCAAATTAAAATAAAATACGCGAGGAAATAATCATCGTCATAATTGGTACATACTTCACTGCCATCAAACATGTAACTCAACATTTCACTTTGTGAAACAGAGTAATCGCAAACAAGACTATTATACCGACCGTAAAATTTGCGGAACGTTGACTTCAAACGCGGTTTTTGTTATACCTGTGTCAATTATTTTTCAGTGAGTAGTTTACCTCTGTATATGAAATATTCATATCTTGAACACGCACTGGCATATCGGATCGTTTATACTTCATATGCGGGTGATTGTGGATAGTCCTAGAATATTTCTTTTCGAAATAATTGTCACATCACTTGCACCAATACGAACAGCAAACTAATTCGATTTACCGTTATTAATGTTTTTCTGCATACTGTAGAATCAGAAAATTGTATAGGGTTTAAATTTCTTTTTATTAAATAAAACAAATTCGTTGTCAATAAATTTTGTGGAAATGAAAATCTTGTTTGTACAGTAACCTACTACTATTACGAGGTGTAATTAATGTCAAATTTTGTCATGATTTTAATTTCGTTGAGAAATGAAAATAACGAAAAAATCGAGATTAAAACCAGAGCGAAATTTTCTGATTCTACAATCAATTTCAATTTGCAGTGATTATTCTGAAGAATAATGAGTTATTTTCCCTTGATTGTGACCTCGTTTTGACCGGTTGGCATTTGCTAATTCCTCCCGAATATCAAATGATAACACATCCTCCACATTTTGCAACGGTTAATAACTCTATGGCATTCAGTATATTCGCCTTCTATGACATCACCCTTTTCTTTCGAAACTATATATCGTGAACATTGTGTTGGTCTTTTTGTAAAACAATAAATCCCACGCCGACTTTAAACTTCAAATAAAGCAAACTTATGGTCTTATGGACTTAATGAATACATCGTTGATATATATGCATGATTTGTCTCATACCTATTTTGTGCCCATGAAATTTGTACCGTGTAGTTTGGTATGAATAATTAAATGTTTTCTGCAAAATGTTACAAAACTTAATACTAAATAGCAAGCTGTGGGAATTACGTTGTGGACAGAGGACTTTTCCTATGTCGACAAATCTTAAGTATTCAAACCATAGTTAACATAACTTGCTAAAAATCACCACAAATTATAAATGTTTGTGTGCAAAAACGTTATTGTAAGACACGTAAACATGTTATTCTATTCACATTTCCAGTCCGGGTTAACCTCGCGAAATCCCAGAATAAGAGTATACTAGTACGTGCTGCCTGCGTCCGGTACTTGAATCAGTTCTAGTTTGTTCTCGCGGTAAAAAGTGCGGATCACTTTTAGTCGAAATTTAAAAGGCAAGGTTTCCTGTCACTGTAGACTTAGAACAGCAGGCACATTTGCATTGGTTTAAATATATGCAAATCATTTTCCAAGTACCAGACATATTCATTTTTTAATTATTATATTTGTACTAGTGGAATTTCACAGAGAGAGAGAGAGAGAGAGAGAGAGAGAGAGAGAGAGAGAGAGAGAGAGAGAGAGAGAGAGAGAGAGAGAGAGAAGAAATCAATGTATTTTCAACCCAAGAAAGTTATAATAAATGGAGTACATTAAGATTCTTCAGGATATATGCATTAAACAATACTTTTGCATTTAATAATATAATATTGATAAATTTGTTTAATTCATATATGATTCATAATCCTTTGTCTAAGTTGATTAGTGAGAACAATTACATTTTTACAAATAATAAGAACGTGAGCAAAGGGAGATAACTGAGAGAAGTGTAATTGATGTATCTCACATCAGGCTATTTAAGAATCATTTCCCTTTGTAAGTATCTCATTAAGAAGTTATAAGTTCCAAATGTCTTGAAAATTGTATATTATATACATATATAGAATAAAACCCTGATATAAGGAATTCCTGTAGACCTTCTATAACAAATTGTTATAAGCATACCTCGTTATACATTTATAGCGAATTCGTAACTTAAATATAACAAATTCTTTATAAAATAAAATTATTTATCTCAAAACAGGCTATACAAGAATTATTTCCCTTTGTAAGTATCTCACTTAGAAGTTATAAGTTCCAAACGTCTTGAAAATTGAATATTGTAAAGTAATATATAGAGTTAAACCCTGATATAACGAATTACTGTGGACCCTCTATAAAAAATATTTAAGCGTACTTCGTAATACATTTATAGCATATTCGTAACTAAAATATAACGAATTCGTTATAAGATAGCTTAATCACTTTACATACGAAAACTCCATTAAAACATCTATAAAGATTATCTCAAAGTGTAATGAAGGCTATTTCAGAAAAAAAATATTTCATTCAATTCATTTTTGTAACATTATTCATATTTATTTGCAAAAACAAATGGTATTAGATCTATGTAATAAAGACCACACGGTCAAAAATGATTCGTATATTCGTATATTCGACTGCACTATATGATACAAAAGGTATTTACGGAACAAGACTGACTTCAGCAATATCATTATTCTGGTTTCTACAATATATATGTAACACGTATACATATGATAAAATAAATCTAAATAAAATTGAAATTGATTGTTAAATTTTGTATCACCAAACTCCACTAAAAAAGCATCAGAAATTTTGTATTTTATGTAGCTATGTAGGTTGTATGACAGGAGAGATTGATTATATCTTAAAACAATTTTGAAAAAAAACATCGTTATAAAAAGTTGATTTTGCATTGTATTTCAAGGGGAACAGGAATTACTTCGTTTTAAGCGTAAATTCTTTATAAGTTTGTTCGCTATAGGCGGGGATTTTGTATAGAGTACTGAGGAATCAACCGGAGAAATCAATTTCACTTTGATATAGCAATAAATTCGCTAAATCTGTGTTCGCTATATTCGAGTTTTACTGCATTGCTATAAGCATATGATTTTCCAGAAAACCCAACGTTTTTCTAAAACATTCTGGACATCCTAATGATTTATACTTTGGTATCTGAGATGTTTTATATGTTATATATCATAGGATAGTTTTAGATTATCTGATTGGCGAAAGGAATTCACTGTATACGGTTGTGCTCCTGAACACAAAGCCTTTCCTATTGATAAAAAACTTTTTTATTATTCTTTCAGTGTAAATCCCCCATTGTGTGTCAGAATAAATATCTTATGTAAAGTCAATTTCATTGGTGACAACAGAACCAATGAAAAACTATAAAACACACACACACACACACACACACACACACACATATATATATATATACTCGAAAAAATAACGTAATAGAAATATAATAGTATTTAATCTAAAAACCGCTAAAAAACAAACGTCATATTATGCTTTAATATAATATTGTAACTCGTAAGTACTTGCTACAAAGCATGCGCATCATACGCAGAAGTTGAAAAATCAAATCTAATAAGGCCATGTAATATCCATCGATACTGCATTCTTTAAAAGAGATAACAACAAAAACAACAATATTATATTATATATATATATATATATATATATATATATATATATATATATATATATATATATATATATATATATATATATATATATATATATATATATATATGTGATAACTCCAAATACTTTATTATACATGTCAACATTTAATGCATGCAGCAAGCAAATTGAGTTATTCGCTGTGTCATATTTAAGAGGAATCTAGCTCATGACCTATGTCTAAAGGGTAGCTATAATGGGTATCACTATTGCTATATAAATACATATAGAAATCTAGCTCATGACCTATGTCTAAAACGAAGCTATAATGGGTATTACTATCATCGCTAAATACAAACATACAGGAATCTAGCTTATGACCTATTTCTGAAGGGTAGCTATAATAGGTATCACTACCGCTGGGTAGCTATAATGGGTATTACTATCGCTATATACAAACATAGAGGAATCTAGCTCATGACCTATGTCTAAAGGGTATCTATAATGGGTATTACTATCGCTATATACATACATAGAGGATCTAGGTCATGACCTATATCTAAAGGGTAGCTATAATGGGTATTACTATTGCTATATACAAACATAGAGGATCTAGGTCATGACCTATGTCTAAAGGGTAACTATAATCGGTATAGATGTTGCTATATACAAACATAAAGGGATCTAGCTCATGACATATGTCGAAAGAGTAGCTACAATGGCTATTTATATCAGTACGTGTACCTGTAATTCAAATCCTTTATACGCATACAAAATATTTACATACAACACACTATGAATCATTCAATATTTCCAAAAAACAAACTTTTTAAAACATAATATTAACATTTCAAAAGTAATTGAAAAATTAAATAAGAGTGTTATGTCATGTTTGCTGCCATATCTACATGTAATTATAACATATATTGTCCAATACAAAACGTTCAATAACATGATATAAAATTGCCATATAATTAATTGTATATCCAAGTTAATTAAATACCAAATACAAAAACGATGCATTTTACAACAGTCATAGCGAATCAACTTTCAATATAATGGATTATGTTCTAAGTATCTTGTAATTTTGAACCTTTATAAGGGAGATGTGACCTTGTGAAGGTCAACTACACATAATGCATTTATTCTTTCAGATAATGGTTTTAATAAATTTAGTCATGAACTGTCAATCGCCAATATATCATCTGAAAGGATAATGCATATGTAATGTATTTAGATACCTTTATAAGCTATCAAATACTCGTACTGTTGTATATTATAGGCTTTTGTATTTCGTTACAATAATTGGAAATATAATAAAAAAGTACCAATGGATATTCGAATCTCCAAACCGTTAGAATACGACATATTAAGTATAACAACAGTCTCAACACAAAGTAAAACCATTGATAATTCCAAATGTATCGAGGCCAGATGCCCGAAATGAGTCAGCGTCCCCTGTAAGCACGCCACACCCATTGCGAATGTTACATGAAACCCCTCGAGTTCAGTGAAAAGATCAAGTCTGCTAAAAAGGTAATCATTCAGTACTGGGTCGGTAAACGTAATCATTCAGTACTGGATAGGTGAACGTATTCATTCATTACTGGATTGGTGAACGTAATCATTCAATACTGGGTCGTCGGTGAACGTAATCATTCAGTACTGGGTCGTCGATGAACGTAATCGTTCATTAATACAATCTTACATGGTGATACCATCTGAGTAGTAAGAATCTGCTTGTCCGGTTTTGGCCTTTCTTATTTTCTCCCAGGCTTTAAATACATGTCAATGTACACAAATGAATAAAATATGACATTACTCAATTGATAATTCAAACTAAAACATTAAAAAAGAAAAAAAAAAAAAAATTGTTAAAAATTCGTTTTACTCCCGGTCTATATCTATATAGATATCGGCAAATTTACTCTGCTATTTGAAATGTAAAAGAGATAGATAAATTCCCCGATTGATAATTCCCCAACCATCATATAAATACAGTATAAGTAATGGCCAATATAATCCCACCAATGAAACGTCATGGGAGAAAAAAATCTGTGGAAAAATTAGTTCCACTAATTTCCTAAATCGATTTTTTCTCACATGACTATACAAATGGGGAAAAAATTGCCTATAGGATTTTTTCTCCCATGGGATTTTAGTCGGGATTTTGGTGGGAGAGAAAATCTCACCGAAAATTCCGTGGGGTTTATACCTTGGAAAATCAATATCTCTGCAGGTATCAACAGGTAAAACCTGAATTTTTGTATATGTACTATTGGTCATAAATCCCACTATCTACCACCAAAAAAATCTGCAACTGAAGTGGAAATAGTAGGTAAAAGTCCGGACTTTGTCGTGTCCGGAGTTAAATGTCGCAATGTTTAATGTATTTGATTCACGGTTTGCCCCGTAATAAAAGAAATAACATAACAAAAATATATAGAACATCAGATCAAATCAATTACAGTATATATCTATGCCATTTAAAATACAATGGTATTATCATTCACTGTTGACAATAAAAGATATACAAAGTGTAAATGTTATATGTTTGGCACTATACCATACAACATGAAATATACAACCAAACGTAAATGTAAAGTTTCTTTAAAGTGAAACATATCAAATGACTTTGGTCACGTGTCTAACAAGAACCTCTCTTTCAAATGACAGAGTACAAAAACGTATTCCAACGTAATACTGATATGTATTATTTATAATAAAATGTAAAATGATATATACAATCCAATATTTACATGTATGGGAGCATTTGTGTACATTTATGTATATGTATGTATCTATATGTAAGTATGTGTTTGCGCCTATATGCATATAAAGGGACATTACCTGTGTTTGATTTCAAATATTGTTCTTCACTTTTTACTACTTAGATTGCTATACGATAATTTGATTTTTTTTTTTGTTTTACGCCATACTCAACAATTTTTCAGTTATATGATGGCGTCCAGTTTTTATTGGTGGAGGAGAAACCCTGGTTACCCGGGTAATGACCACGACCTTCCGCAAGAAAACTGGCAAGCTATCCCACTTAATTCGCTATACGATAACAATATATATATATATATATATATATATATATATATATATATATATATATATATATATATATATATATATATATATATAGGCATACAAATTCCAAAATTTTAATATATTTTGTGAACATTGCTTGAGAAACCAATTTTGCACTGTATCAATTTCAATTGAGTAACTCGGCCTTACTTTTTGTATATCAATACCACACAGGAACTGAAATGTTGGCAACGCAACGTATAGTAAGTATATAGGAATATAAGATCATTTATGCTTACTCCTCCATGGCACCTGATCCCAACTTTTCTTGAGGTCCGTGTTTGTCCAATTTTTACCAGATTCGTATCTATATCCCGGACATCCTCAAGATTTATACTTTGGTATCACACATTTTTTAATATTATACCTGTGTATAGCACGTATTTGGTATTATAAATCAAGTACGAGGAGTAAAGGTAGAAATAAATAGAAGTCAGGTTTTGGTAAAACACAGCTAATGCCCCTATAAGTATAAAGTTGAATAAAAGCAACTGTATTTCAACTGGATGCCTGTATGCATGGTGTTTGAAAGTGTGTAGCGTTAACGCATATTCTTGTATGATTAAACAGCTGTACATACATGTCTTAATTACATATTGTATAAGTGACGAACAAAAAATAAAAAATGTATATATACAATTTAATACATATGTATAACACGTTCCGTAATGTATTCACATATTATAATTGGTTTACAATGTAGTAATGAGTGTCTTCATATTTCTTTACGTCTTGGCAATAAAGAATATAAAGTTAACAAAAGGGCTCCAGATGAGGAGACAGAAGTGGGGGATCGGGAAGCCTCAATTCAAATAAAATCTTTGACAAAGTTGGATACATTGTAACTGCTGTTGTGAATTTTCAGTGAGTAACACACTTCCATCAATTTATCTTTTGCCGTTTGTAAGTCAGGGGCGATAACAGCAATATTACAAAGTGGTTCTTCCATGTCATTGTCGGAGTTAGGGAGTATGTCTTCTTCGATACTGTTGTACCTTATTTCCCCTGTTTGTTCTAAATTCACGATTTTTTGTTTTATTCTTTCGTTCATCAAATGAGCATGCGCAGACGGAACACACATGACACCCATCATGTGACACTGAGCAACTGATTTTGGCAATAATGGCTTGATACCACAAGCAATGAGAAAAGTGGTCAGAAGAAGATCTACTCCATAGCATTTGTTGATCCAGTCGCGGAGATAAAAACCTCCCATACGCGCGTTAATTTCCAGCAGTTTAGGGCCGGTTGGAGTCATTTTCATTTCAACATTAAAAACACCGCTAATAAGTCCAATTTCAGTACAGCACTGGTACGCAGCGATGGTCAATTGATTTGCTTTGTCTTCCGGAAGACAGGACGGCATCGAAGCAGCGGTTTCCGTGTACTGACCTTTCCTCGTTGGACCATTATCCGAAACAAAAGCTGCTACAAGTTTCCGTCTGTAAATGACCACATCAATGTCGTGCTCGGTTCCCTCCAAATATTCCATTATCATCATGCTGTTACCATGACCCAGTCCGATACCTGGATGATCTGATTCACATCTGAGTTTGTTTTGTATAGTAGTGTATTCTGCAACGCAATCGTCAGTGTTATTTATAAGTTTCACACCGACCGCACTTGACCCGTATTCAAGCTTTAAGACACAGGGTTTCCCTATCTTCAATAATGCCTGACTGATGTCCTCTCTTCGATCTATGTGTACACATTTTGCTGAGTATAGATATGTCCTTGGGAAATGTGGTATGTCAGCTTGTCGCTCAGACAAAGTGTTTTGTGTCAGACTTTTCTTTTTAGCAATGCAAGCACCGTCCACTCCTGGACCTGGTAAGTCCAAAAGATTACAAACCCTTGCAGCGAGTGGAGCACAGTCTTCCCAAAATGTACAGCATCCATCAATTTCAATGTAATCTTCATGCAACATTTGCACAATATTTTTGGCATGTTGCTCATCTTCTGTGTGGTCGGTAAAGTCATATCCTAAAAATTTATACACATGGTTTTTAGCGTACTCATCGCAGTCCTCATGATCGAGTAATATAACCTGAAAGTGTAAAGAAAGTAAACCATGAAACGTTTCACAAGACTGTTTTAAACACTTTATATTACTGGAAAAACAGTGGAAACTTCGAAGCACAATTAATGTTATCTCTACAGATGAAGAACTATGTCTGCATTATTTCTGTTTTTGATAGGAAATTTAGACATTTCATTCGTGAACAACATGATTTTTTATAAAATAATGTGTAAAGGTTAAGGACGATTATATTGATGTGTCCTGAATGTAGAAAGCAAGTATTTAATTTATGTATCATATCTGTCTTTAAAGACATTTTTCCAAGAATTGATAAAACTACTGTTGAATATTCTAATCATAAGTCATGTCTAGTCATTCTAACTCCTAAATGCGTCGAGTCCACAAATAAAACTACAGAATCATTGCATTTTCATTCATTCAATTCATTTTGCCATTAACAATATCATTGACTGACGTAACACCTTAAGTCTTATCATGGTCATTATAAAATATGCTCCTAGATATCAGTATAGTTTACCGTCAGGACATAATGAAGACAATATACAAACACAGTGATCACTTGTCAGATCCGGACGGTAAATGCAGATATGGGATCAGCTGTTACAGATAAGTAAAAAGCCTGTCTTTTCACTTCCGCTGTAAGTCTATAGTTAAATACAGATCAAACAATGGTACAATAAATCACTGCCAAAATCGCTATAGATCTGTCAAAAAGTACTATTGAACAGACACAATTTAAAAAAAATAACTGCTTTTAAATACCATTAAGACATCGAAATTATAATGATTACACAATCCAACTGAATACACTTAACGATTATATACAAATATGTCAGTTGACTTTGAATGCACTCACGCAGGGTCTGATCGATTAACAGGGGATCTTTTCTCATCCATGGTACCTGATTCCGCCTCTTAATTTCCAGGATCCAGTTGCACAACAGGTCGTTAAACCAATGGGCTACCTGTACGTTAAATTTAACGATGCATTGTGCAACCGGGTCCAGATGTCCGAGATTGTCTAATATTCACCAGATTTGTATATTGTACCCTGGATATATTGAAGATTATTTGTCATGTTTATACATATACAAACCTTCACGCCATAATTTTTAGCAGCGGGCCAAATAAATCGTTTGCTGATTCCCCCAGCACCGATGACGATAACTGTTTTTCCCTGAATCAGATATTGTTGTGATCTTTCAACCATTGTCTCTACTAAGGGTCTCACAGAAGCACCGGCATATTTCGTATTGATGAATTCAAAAAGCTGGCAGTTAATGGTACAGTCGTGACTGTTAACTTCGATGCCGATCGGAACTAGCTGTCCCTCTTTTTCACCGAGAACAAAATCAATCCCTACAAAGGAAAATAAATTTTAAGATCTAAAAACATTTTTCAAGAGTAGTAAAATAATTGTAAAACATTTATCATATTACTATTATTTTGTACAATTACCAAAAGAAACCCCAAAAATAAACTCTATCTATAAAATAATTACTCTTCCCTTAAACGTGTTTTAACTGAAAACTTATGAATTAACATTTTTTCTGCATGGGTCTTGTGAAGTTTCTTACCTCTGATCAGCGCAAAGTCGTATGGTATATATATATATATATATATATATATATATATATATATATATATATATATATATATATATATATATATATATATATATAATTTGTATATATATATATATATATATATATATATATATATATATATACAAATTATCAGACCACATAACTATTTGATCCTTGCACGTCGTTATTGAAGATGCATTTTTTATCTACCCCCTCCAAACAATGGACTGTTCTGTAAATCAATGTCTTAGACCAGTTCAAATATGTTTTTCGGGGTGAATATGTTAAACAATACCCACCAATAACATCAGTCTGAGCTCCAACACCTCCTCTCTCTGTCGCAGTCATTCCATTTTCATGAAAGATGATACGGTGAAAGATTTGTTCTGATCCTCGGCAGACTAGTTCTCTGAGACGCTTGGATTCTGATAACAGTCCCCACTGGGTAAGAGTAGATTCAAATGATTGCGGCTGCGTGTTATCACCATTTATAGGACGATTCCGGTTCCCAATACCACATATCAGCGTTGTAACGTTAGGGACATTGCCCTTGCCACGGCACACATTTGATCTCAGTCGAAATGACAAGTTTTCTGCAAAGTATAGAGTAACAACTAAACTGTGAGTGCCCTAATAAAGCCTTGATGAGATGATACAAAGATGTAAAGTACATCATTGAGGTCCGGGAAAATTAAAGAACTAAAAACCAAACAGAAACAAGAAATGAAGGTACACATATGATAAAATTAATTTTACTGAAAACAATAATATTCCAGGACTTCTAATTTTAATAGATTTTGAAAAAGCCTTTGATTCAGTTGTATGGTCTTTTCTATACAAAATTCTAGATTTATTTAATTTCAATACATCAATAATTAGATGGGTGAAACTTTTTAATAATAAAATAAAATCAGCAAAAATTCAAAATGGCTTTTTATCCAATTTATTTACAATACATAGAGGCTGTAGACAAGGGGACCCTATTTCACCTTACTTATTCACACTCTGTGCAGAAGTGCTTGCTATTTTAGTAAAGAATAACAAGAATATTAAAGGAATACATGTTGGTGCTTTGGAACAAAAAATTACACAGTATGCTGATGATACAACCTTTATATTAGATGGTTCAAACCAATCACTGTTCCAACTAATAGATATATTTGACTATTTTACAAAGTTATCTGGATTAATGATAAATAATGGTAAAACAAAAACTGTGTGGATTGGAAGTAAAAATTTTAGTAAAGATGAATACCATCACAGATGGAAACTAACTTGGGGTGAAACAAATTTCAACCTTCTATAGATTTTTCGGTTAATTTAAATGAAATGGTTTACATGAAATATAGAAAGCAATTGAATAAGATAGATACATTAATATCACAATGGTCCAAGAGAATTTTGACACCTATTGGCAGAATAACAACTATATAAACACTAATTATATCAAAACTTAACCACCTTTTCCTCTCGTTTCCTAACCCTAGTGTAGAAACCATAAATATGGCAAAATACTGTAGATAAAATTAAAAGAGAAACTCTTGCATGTGAATATGACAAAGGGGGTCTTAAAATGATTGATATTTACAAATTTATGAAAGCTTTAAAAGTAACCAGGATGAGGAGATTAGTAACATCTTCCAATCACACATGGACTGAAATTAAAAAAAAAACCAATATTTTGATTCCAAGTTTATATCCGATTTTGGACCAGAGTTTTTGTTTAAAGATAAAACCAAACTAAATGTTAATCCATATTGGCATTATGTCTTTCAATGTTGGTATGAAACAACAGATAAATTCATACACATAATGCATTCCTGTCCACACCTATTTGATTTAATAATAAAAAGAAAATAAATAATAAACATATTTTTATTAAAAAGTTGGTATGAAAAAGGCATAAAAACAATTTCAGATTTAACTTATGAAAATGGCAATATGCTTAGTTCTACTGATTTTAAGAATAAATTCAATATAGTCTCTAATAAATTTTTGTTATATTCCAGTATATGGCACTCAATAAATCACTTTAAACTGAAGAGCACGCCTTGCATTTCATATAGCTATACACCTAGCATCGCATCCAAGCTATTCAATTACAAACAGGTTTTGCAGTGCCTAGACATCAACCATCTTCTACACAACACTGTCACATGTTCATGTGCTTCATCTCCTTTCAAAATACAATACAATCGGGCATGTCATTACCGGCGACGTTTCTATTGTTGAAAATGAAAGCCTCAAAAATCTTATTTTAAGGGGCCCTAAATACCGGGAAGCCCGTTCCTTTAATTGGCGTCAGAATTTCAGTTTAGTTATGGATTCTGTCGAAGATTATGCCAGACGATGGGCCAAACATGAAGACGTAGAACCAGACACTTTGTCTGAATGGCTGAAAACCATACGATGGTTGATAAAATCTCGTATTCGAAAACTTAAAGGGACTATGAACACACGTTATCCCTCTGTATTTAATGATCCAGAAGTAGTAACTGAACTGGATAGGTTACATGACCAATATGTACTGGTACCAGCAGACAAAGCCTCAATTAATATAGTTTTTATTTGTAAGGCACATTACTATAATTGTTCATTAGAAGAACTTGGGTTTAATACGAATTCTGGAAATCCTACATACACACGTAGCTCACTTTCAATGGACGAGATCCTTCAAAATCACGTATCCGTATTACGCTCATTTGATATACCTACAACGGATACCGATTTCGAGCTACCATATTTATATTGGATACCTAAACTTCATAAAACCCCATATAAGCAAAGATACATAGCAGGATCCAGCAAATGTTCTACCAAACCTTTATCTTTACTCCTTACCAAGATATTGACAGCCGTTAAGGAGAAACTTCAACAATACTGTACAGTTGCTTATTCCAGAAGCGGTGTAAATCAGACGTGGATACTAAAAAATTCTAAACAGCTTTTAGAAAATTTGACGGCACACAATTTTTGTCGAATTCACAGTATCAAAACTTATGACTTCTCTACTCTTTACACTACTATTCCACATAAAAAATTAAAAGAAAGACTTTTCAGCATCATCGACAACTACTTTTTCACTAAAGGTGGTACCCGAAAATTTAAATATCTAGTGATTGGCTATCAGGATACTTATTTCGTCAAACACCACTCTGATTCTACACATAAATATACTGAAGCTGATATTAAAAACATGCTGGATTTCTAATAGACAATATATTTGTAATGTTCGGAGACGTGGTCTTTCAACAAACTGTCGGCATTCCTATGGGAACCAATTGTGCTCCTTTATTGGCCGACCTGTTCCTTTATTCATACGAAGCAGACTTCATTCAGAAACTGCTGAATCAAAAGAAGAAAAAAGTTAGCGGTGTCCTTTAATTTGACATTTAGATATATCGACGATGTTTTGTCAATTAATAATGACAATTTTCATACATATGTCAATGCGATATATCCCAGCGAACTAGAAATTAAAGATACAACAGAATCAAGCACACACGCTTCATACTTAGACATTTTACTTAATATAAACGCAGACGGGAAATTAGCAACTAAGCTATACGATAAACGCGACGATTTCGGCTTTCCCATCGTAAATTTTCCACATTTAAGTAGTAATATCCCTCAGTCACCCGCATATGGAGTTTATATTTCACAAATGATCCGATATGCCAGGGCGTGCACAACATATGAAGATTTCATATACAGAGGTAAACTACTCACTGACAAATTATTGACACAGGGATATCGAAAACCGCGTTTAAATGTCAACGTTCCGCAAGTTTTAAGGTCGGTATAATAGTCTTGTTTGCGATTACTACTCTGTTTCACTAAGTGAAATGTTGAGTTGCCTTTTCGTTGGCGGTTGTTGAGACGTCTGTACCAATTGTGACGAGGATACACTCCTCACGTGTTTCATTGGACTTGACTGTGGACTCACGGCGGGTGTGACCGGTCGACAGGGGATGCTTACTCCTCCATGGCACCTGATTCCACCTCTTGGTTTCCAGAGGTCCGTGTTTGTCCATTTTTACCGGATTTGTATCTAGGTCCTGGACATTCCATTGATTTATTCTTTGGTATCTGAGGTTTTTATATTTAAAAAATCAGTCAATTTTAAACAATGTCCAACAGACGTCTTTGAAAGACCAACAATACCAACATTTCTAAAAATCTAAATTAATGATAAAAAAGGATGCAAAATATTTACTATATTTTAATGAAATAACATAAAACCTAAATATAAGTGGGAAAACGAGCAAAACTTCTTAATATGAAATGGCTTAAAACAACAAAAGACGTAACCCTACAATGGTTCCAATTTAGACTACTACACAAAATTCTCCCCTTAAACTATTATCTAAAAAATTGGAATCACAAATAATGATAAATGTAAAATATGTGGAACCACAGAGGAACAATAAAACATTTATTCTTCCAATGTGATGATATAAGAAGGTTGTGATCTTTCAGACTTAATTTTAAATAAGGTGAATTTAAATATAATTTTTAATGAACCAGATATCTTTTTGGGGAAAATAGATACTGTTTCACCAAGCAATCCAATAAATTCAATTATAATCCAGAGAAAATATTTCATATACCATACCACTAGAAAAAATATTAATATAAACATCATCCCATTACAAAAATATATGAAGCAATGCTTTATTGCAAAAAACTTTTTTGCAGAAAAAAACATGTAATTTACAACACTTGAAAAAAAAAGTGGGATCAGTGGAAAAATCTTTTCAATGAGCTACACTGTAGCATGCATGTGTGATATATTAACAATGTATATGTGTACATGATGTGCACGTGCTGGTGCGAGTATATGTATATTTATATCATAATGTATATGTATGCAGGTATGTACGTGTATAAGTTTACGAGAATTATTTGTTTCTTTTTATGTAATTATAATACTAAATTATACTCAATCATAAGGTAACATTATGGTCACTATGGTGTCAAATATGGAAAAATTATTTTTCAAAAAATCGCAAAAATTAAAAGTCACTGTACTTGAATTATAAAAGTTGCTTATACAATTGTATTAATTCAGTCAATATATACTTTCTAAAATGTATACATGTGTGCATCTGCAGGTAATGACAACATGTTTTTTTAAATTGCAGAGGTGGATGCATGTATGTTGAGTGTATGTTTCTACACATTACTTTGCATATATATGCGCAAGTAATGATTTATAGCAAACATTAAACTGATTTGTAATGTACAGTGCATATATGACATGCATGTATTTGCTTTTGGAAGCAGATGCATGTTGTCAATATTATATTAAGTAAATGATGAATTATTATATATTTACAAGTACTTGTAGTTTGACATAGCTGTATAGATTTATAAAAACGTTGATAATACTTAAGATATATAAAGAGTATAAATTGACATTCATATTAAAAGAATATTACTAGTGAAAAAATTAACATGAAAAATACAAGTAATTTAGAACGTTAAAATAATATTATTTACATATATTTTAATAATGGGTATGGTTTAGAATATGTATGGGCCAGTGGCAGTGTTTTTTTATAGACTGAACTTTATATTATAAGTATTATAATATCAAAAACAATAAATGAGTTACAGTGATATGTGGTGTGTGTATGTATACATATGTATGTATATGTATGTTTATGCATGTTTACATGTATTTATATGTGTGTATACATGTAGGTATTGGTATGTGTTTGCACGTACATAAAATATGAAATTGATGTATAAATATTTGGATAAATGCATGCATGTCTTTGAATATAAATGAAGAGGATTATATATATTATATATATATATATATATATATATATATATATATATATATATATATATATATATATATGCACTTAAAAACAAGTTCAAAGTATTATTTGTACCAGGTACCAGGTATGTGTGTACTTTGTGTTTATTGTGTTTGTGTGATGTCTCACAGGTAGCCTGGACCTGTTTTTGGGACCATAAGTGTAAACAGGCATGTCTTGTGTTTTTGTCAATAAAATGTTAAAAAAAAGAAATGAAGGTACACAATGTGAAGTTGTCCAACTACCTGAATGTTTTCGCTATTTTTTAAAATTTATAGCCGTTTTATAATATCTTGGGATTTCGTTCATCAGATAAGGATTGAATATTTTCAATTGACTCGTTAATTATAACAACAGAATACGGTTACGAAGATATCAGGTGGTTAAATGGAAAAAGCCCAAGTAGTAAATACTCTCTCTCTCTCTCTCTCTCTCTCTCTCTCTCTCTCTCTCTTTGGTATTTGGTCAATCTGACATATGGAATCCTCGTACTCCCTAGCCAACTTGAGGTGTAAGGATTGATATTAAAATCTGGCCGAATACCATATTAAAATATTTTGAAAAAAAGTAGTAAATATAGATTAATTTGTCAGTCTTACATATGAATAAGATAATTTTGTCAGCGTTACACTTACAATGCATAAAAAATTCTTTGAATATTTTTCAATACTAATGTGATATTTATATATGATTAAAAAATACATTGCAATAATGTAGGCGAATTGTTTTGTTAAAGCAAGCTTGACGATTCATTTTACTTAAAATGATGGATTTATATTGTAAAGAATCGTGAATATCCTATATGAGGACTTTAGAATATTTTCAACGCTATTCTTGTTAAAGACTATAACTATATTTTATCTTCAACCTTACCATCCTTCTACCTTATTCGACTTAAAACAATGGAGATAACACTATTAACACTATACCCGATACAAACGAATGAATAGACAATGTATCATTTCGAAAAACAATTTCATACCAAAAGTCCCCCATTGCCAAGAAAGAAAATCCTGCAATTTACCCTTACAGATGATATCTTTTCTTAGACTGAATTTTCCACTTTATATATATATATATATGTGTGTGTGTGTGTATGTGTGTGTGTGTGTGTATGTGTGTGTGTTTGTGTATGTGTAATGGCGTGGAATACCTCGCATGATTCTTTCTCGGATCAATATAAATGCTTTTAATGACATACTGATCTGTTTCCTAAATGATGACGTTGAGAGAGTACATTATTTATACATTTTACGTTGTTCCATATCGAAATAGTATACAGAAAAATAGCAAGAAACATATAAGATATCCACAGGTTACAAGAACATTATGATAAGGTTTTAGCTCGTCCGTCAATAGAATATATAAAGCTGCTGAGGGAACATATATAATATCTGATAAGTTTCTATATTTGAGTCAGTTTACACCTGATGGTTTTGCGTTCAGTGATTATTATCATGCAGTCAGTTTTAAGTGTTTAGATATTTACCTTGACCTTTGGACTTCTGTGGCCAAGGAGCATAGAATCCTTCTACCAGAATACCATCACCCGGATCTATATCTTGTAGAAGTTTAAGAAAGGCAACACATATACCCTCTATATCGCCAGAATCATGGTAAGTGACGCCCGCGCTTCCATGCCAAATAATTCCGGATGGTTTCACTACAATCTGATTATCATTTCCAGATTAAAATTTGCATTATCGTAAGTATGTGATAAGATAAAGATTTATACATAAAATCCGTAAAAACGTACAATATTATATATATATTAGGGTTGTCAACGAGTAACCTGTTATCCCAGTACTCGTCGGATGGTCCGATTATCGAATACTAAAATCAGTACTCGGTTACTCGAACATAATTTAAAATTCAAAATGTATTTTGCTTCTTTAAATATTTAGAAAACATATATCGTTTAACTGATTTGACCCACCGTAAATCCGCGTATATACGTGTATATACAACAATCAGTGTCTTTATACGTGTCAATTGGTTTGCGAAATCAGGCTGGAGATAAATACATGTAATAAATTGTTTTCAGTATAACAATTTAGTTTTAAGATAATTTATAATCTTTAATGCAGTAAGAGATATGTTAAGCATAACCGCTGGTTAATGTAAGAAAATGGCGCCATTTACAACTGAAATTAAGAAAACAACTGTGTGTCCTTTTAGTTATATCAAAACAATCAATGTATACAAAATACATTGCTGAATCCATGTTTGGTACCAGGGTCTAAAACCCAATGGAATTTGGCTTAATTGAAAAAAAAAATAAACAACAACAAAAAAGAAAAAACATTGAAATATTATCGGGGAGCATATTTCCGAATCTCTAGAACTGGTTCTTGATCGACTTAGGCCCGCTGAATTTTTCATTTTAAATATTAATAAAAATACCTGCGTGCTATTTTAAATAAGACAAAAAATTCCTTTCGTATGTGGTGTCCGAAAGCTATTATAATAGGAGGACCCATAGATTTTTTAAGATTAAATGTTTTTCCAGATATAAGATAATATATCTTCTTGAGCAAAAATATCTCCTTGCACCTCACATTTTAACATCTCTTAAAAATATCTCCTTGCACCTCACATTTTAACATCTCTAAAAAATATCTCCTTGCACCTCACATTTTAACATCTCTAAAAAATATCTCCTTGCACCTCACATTTTAACATCTCTAAAAAATATCTCCTTGCACCTCACATTTTAACATCTCTAAAAAATATCTCCTTGCACCTCACATTTTAACATCTCTAAAAAATATCTCCTTGCACCTCACATTTTAACATCTCTAAAAATGTTTAATTTACTTAAAACGTCTTATTTATAGTAACCATCATGCTGTTTCCTGTATATATGTGTTTATTTTATACTGGATTATTAAAACAATTTTTAGAAAAAGAAAAAGATTGTGTCATTACGACATGCTTTGCTTTACTGCTGATTTACTTCACATTTAAAGGGGGCATTAGCTTTGTTTTTTACACAAAAAAAACTTTCCCCGTTTTTGTTACTTAGGTTGATACAATGAAAAATGAGATATACACAGGTATACAAATTCCTAAATTCCTATATATTTTGTGAAAACTTCTTCAGAAATCCGGGTTTGGTACTTTTTCATTTGCAATTGAAAACCTCAGCCTTACTTTTTTATATGGATACCACATTGGGCCCTACCTAATTTTTACAAAATTTGTAGGAATATAAGATTTGTATGCCTGTGTATAGCTCTTACTTGTAATTGTACATCCATGGGCGAATTTTGAAGGATATGATTTTCTGAAAGCTTATAAAATTAAAATTAACAATCGCTGAAAATTGGAAAACCTCATTTAATCTCTCATTTATGATCTCTTTTTGCAGTGAAAGTAGTGGTTATATGGCAGATATTGTAAATGACAAGTATTGACCCATTTAACAACCACTATTTATTAAATGTGGTGTTTTGTGGGTAAAAAATCATTTTTTTAAACAGAAATTTGTGAAAAAGTATTTTACTTTAAGCCACTTATTACCTATGTTTTTACCAGGGTGTTTTTTGTGGGGTACGTTTTTCAGAAAGTCCACCAAATGATACAAATTGAGCGTTGTTAGCACTCTGGCCACTGAAGGGTTTTGGGGTAAAAACCATATTAATAGAAGTCGCTGAAAATTGGAAATTTACAATTAATCCTTCATTTAAGGTCTTTTTGCACATAGCGCGCTAGCCTTTAGGGCATTTAAGAGTTTTGAAACAAAGCAATAAAAAAAAATGCGGAAAACTGAAAAAGGGAAAATCTCTATTAGTTCTTCATAAGTTGCCACTTTTTGCAGTGAGTTTGATGATTGTATGACAGATATCCAAAATGAGAAGTCTTGGCACATTACACAATCATGGTCTTACAAATTTGATGTTTTGAAGACGAAAACACAGAAATCTGTGAAAAAAAAATAATAATACACTGTTGACCACTGAAGACCCTATTATTTACCACGGGGTATTTTGGAGGGTATATTTGTCAGAAAGCTTAATGAAAATGCTACAAAAAGGCCATATTACCTCTCTAGACCTTGGGATATTCAAGAATATTGGGGTAAACCCAATGCAATGAATTTAATGTTTGTATGACAAATATCTGGAATAATACGTATTTGTCTAGTACACTATCATTGTATATCAAATGAGGTATTTTAAGGTAAAAACCAATTTTTAGATAGAAATCTAAATTTAGTTTATTTCACTTTAGGGTCTAAATACATTTAACACAATTTTTATCAAGGGGTAAGTTTCGATGATATGTTTCTCTGAATGCTCATAAAATTTCTACAAAATGAGACATGTTATCACTCTAGCCATAGGGGTTATGGAGGTTTGGGGTGAAATATAACCAAAAGTCTCCAACCTGACAATTGGAAAACCAGGATTATTTTTAAATTTATGGTCTCTTTTTGCACTACAAAAATAGTTGTATAGCAGATGTTTTAATTGATGAGCATTGGTATATTAAACAATCAGTGTGTCAGATGTGGTGTTTGGGGGTCTAAATCCAAATTTCAAAGCCGTAATCTGTGATGTAATATTAGATTTATACCAATAATAACCCCAGTTTCAACAAAATGTATTTTGAGGGTATTCCTTTGCCAAAAGCTTTAAAAAGACAAAGTTAGGAAAGTTTACTTTTGTGATAAAACTTACTAATGCTATTTTTTCATGCTTTTTACCTCCAAACACCTACTGTATTATGCCCATTTTGAAGTCATCTGCCAAAAAAATGTTTACTTTAATTGCAAAAAAGATCTCAGATAAAGGATTAATTGTATATTTCCAATTTTCAGCGATTTTTAAAAATTTTATATGGATTTTACCCCAAAAGTACTCCAAAGTAGCCAGAGTTCTAACAAAGCTCAGTTTATAGCATTTTTGATAGGCTCTCTGAAAATTATCCCTTCCAAAACATGTTTTTAAAAACTGTGTTATAAATAGCTTAAAGTCTAATGCTTTTTTCACAAATTTCTGTTTAAATTTTATTTTACCCCCGAATTGATACACAATGATTGTTTAATGTGTCAACATTTATCATTTATGATATTTACCATACAACCATTACTTTCATTGCAAATAAGGCCTTAATTGAAGGATTAATTGAGGTTTCCAGTTTTGAGCGATTTTTAAAATTTTTCATGGTTTTTACCTCAAAACACCTACTTGAATAGAACAAATCATTGTTTATTGTGTCCATTCATATCTTTTAAGCTGTCTGCCATACAATTATTACTTTAATTGCCTTAATTAAAGGGTTAATTGTTAATTTCCAATTTTCAGCGATTTCTGTTGATTTCTATGGTTTTTACCCGAAAACCCCTAAGTGACCAGAGTGCTGACAATCGATTAATCGAGGTTTTCGAGTTTTCATCGACTTTTGTTAATTTTCAGGGTTTTATCCCAAAACTTCTAAACGCCTCAATAGCCAGAGTGCTAACATGGCTCATTTTCTGGCATTTTCGATAAGCTTTCAGAAAAAATATAACCTCCAAAATTCCCCCTGAGGAGGGGGGACAAACACATTATTAGCCAGGGGACTAAATCGAAATAATTTGCTTTTTTTCGAACAGATTGTCTTTCTACTTATTGTTTAGATTGATGTACAAAAAAGATCTATACACAAGCATACAAATTATCTATATAGGTTATGGAAATTCTGAACATGTTCTGACCTTATTTTCACAAAAAATATAGGAATGCAAGTATTTTTATGAATAGGTTTTGATAATCTTATACTTAAGTAAGATTTGGCACTGATAACACCATTTAAATTCCAAAGGTTTCTAAAGCTAAGATAGTCATCTTTTTACAGTGGTTAATCTTAGACGGATTTCGGCTATACTTTTAGATTTATTATTTGACCTTGTATGATACCACTTTCTCTTTAGAAAATACATGTACATTTTAAATTGCATCTCTACTTATGAAGTATAATTGACAATAACGATCGTCTTGAGCATTATAACTTTGGTATTGTGTTTATAATATATATTGAACATTAATCTAAGTCGTAAAACGTATAATGCATTGGTATTGATGGATATCCGAAACTCCATTAGAATAGGAAAAATCAAAACGGTCTTAACACGAGGAACAATTGCGAATCCCAAACGGAATGAGACAGGGTGTTCGGAAGGGGTCACCGTCCCCTAACATTTATTTTGCTAAAGCCCTTTAATAATAATGTTAACAAGATAGTCATTAGTAAAATTACAATCAAGTTTTGAAATAAGTCAGCTAGCAGTTATAGCATTTCTAACAAGAACAAGAACAACAACAACAACAACAATAAGCATGGGAATTACAGATAACAACAGTATTATCAGTAATAGTATATACATGTATTTCCAAATAACATCATGTGAATGATTTTTTTTAAATTAACGTAATTGATAATACCTTTCTGATGTGTCTATTAGCTTCCAGGAAACCCTGTACTTCTTCTTTCAGCAAATTTTCCACTCCGTCCTTGGTCACCAGTTTCACCACTTTGATACTACAGTTGCTTGGGGCAATATATTTAAATGATGGTCTATACGCAAAAGCTAGTGTCTCTGGATAATACATACCAGCTTCGGACATCAGAATCCGAGTCCATATTTTATCATCTACCTTTCTGACTAGGTTCAAGGAGCTGGACATAGCACAGTCTAAGTTGTACTCAATGATCTCTCCGTCACCTCTTTGTCCGTCAGTACACGCGAAAGTAAAGAAATTCACAAAGTATGTCACTCGTCTTGGAGGCTCGAAAGTGTCTATGAATGTCTGGCCGGCAGAATCAAATGTTATAGCTTTGTGGACATACAGACTGTGTAGGTTCTTGTCGCGATTGCTTTTGGTCTTTGACAGCCACGTTGTGGACATCACCAGGAGCATATCACCTGGACACTGCCGACCACCTTCCAACAGTATTGCCATACATTCCACGGGAGACGATAGGATAGCTATTGTCGTGTTTTTATCGGTGTAATATCGTCTTGGATTACTCGTTCTGTCCACTGTTTCAGGGTGATTGGTCTCATAAAGTGTGTATTGCAAAGCATCGTAATAATTATATATATTTTTGTCCTCTTCCGGTATCGCTTTAGTATTTTGTACTGGCTCTAGATTCACATTTCTGTCCCACTCACAATATGAACCAAGGGCTGTTGTGTACTGATCCGCCTTGTCTGCACATTGTAGAGACTCAGCTCTCTCCTGCAAGCACGAGGTTACAAATTGTCAGGCAGTAATTTCAACATGTTATTGATGGTAAGGTTTATGATAATACATAATTATTTGATGTTTTTATTATGAATACACCGACTTAACTACATAAATAACAGACAACCTGTAGCTTGACATGGGCTGACATTGAATTTAACTCTGAGCTCATGTTAACAGGGGATTCTTACTAATCCATGATACTTGATCCCACCTCTGGATTTTATAGATCCATGTCTGTCCAATTTTCACCTGCTTTGTATATTTTATCCTGAACTATCTAACGATTAACACTTTGGTATCAGTAGAATTTTATAATTAGAGGCCCTAGAAGGATGTATAGCTCATCTAGACTATACTGACCAAGTTTAGTGTCAATTTGCAAAGAGGTTCCAGATGTGTTTCCCATAGATTCCAATGTTAAACTACGTTACCCATTGGAGGACGTCTTGGATGGAATGTGGTCCTGCTGTACAAAATTTTTACACGGGGCCAACCAAAGACAATCGTGACTAAATTTGGTTACAACTGGCCTGGTGATTTCAGAGGTAAAGAAAATCTTTGAATGTGTTTCCCCACTAGGTTGAATGTTAAACCATGTTTTGTGCTGGCGGCCATGTTTTTGGTGGGTCGGAAAATTTTAGTACTCTCACTAAAGGACCTTAAATGCATCATTTCTGTAAAGTTTCGTTCAACTTGATTCAGTAATTTTAGAGATGATCAAGTTCTGGTTTTCCCATAAGGTCCAGTGTTGGCGGATCGATAAAAATGGAGCAATCTTAGTAAAGGGCTTTCCATATATCATTCTTACTAAGTTTGGTTCAACTTGCTTCAGTAGTTTTAGAAAAGATGATCAAAATGTTTTTCCCCCATTGTGTCCAATGTTGAACTATGTCCTGCTCTGGTGGCCATGTTTTTTGGCAGATTGGAAAATATTGGGCACTTTTCGTTAAGGACCATACATACATTTCTGTAAAAGTTGGTTCCATTTGCTCCAGTAGTTTCAGAGGATTTGATAAAAAATATCCTTTTCCTCATAGCGAAAAAATCTAAAACTCATTAAAATCAACATTTCAGGGCCAAAAACTCAAAAAGGGGTCATCAGACTCAGCTTATTAGTTTTAACGCGTTTTGTTTTGTTTTTCAGCGATTTGCTGAAAACTGCAATTATACACCTATATTCTATTTATAGCTATGGCGTTCAAGTTGGATGGCCGACAAGCATACCGAATACAATTTTGTATCTAGACACCCCAAGGATGTGTGTGGCCAAGTTTGGTTCCATATGGAATGCTGGTTTCAGAGAAGTTTTCTTAAAAAGTTTACGCTGAACGGACAATGGACGCCAAGTTATATATAAATATATCCAACTGCTATCTGTTGTCTTATCTTTGATCTGAATTAATTGGATTTGTCTAAATCGCCCATGCAAAGGAACGCCATAACATAAACAAATAAAACAAGGATTTGCTCAAATTGACAGCGTAATATCATTAATCAAATTTTGTATTTTTATAGTTCTGCCAAATAACAAATTACCAATAATACTCTCTCTCTCTCTCTCTCTCTCTCTCTCTCTCTCTCTCTCTCTCTCTCTCTCTCTCTCTCTCTCTCTCTCTCTCTCTCTCTCTCTCTCTCTCTCTCTCTCTCTCTCTCTCTCTCTCTCTCTCTCTCTCTCTCTCTCTCTCTCTCTCTCTCTCTCTCTCTCTCTCTTACCTGCTTGTGGTTGTAGCTCATAGTATACTATTATCGGTTTCTTCAAGCCCTGAAATGAATAAAATTAACATTAAAAATGAAATATAAAATAACATTTAAAACAGTAGTTTAAGGAAGGTTTGAAGTTTGCATACATCCTTGATATAGCAATGTCTCAAGCGTCTCATCTCTGGTTCGAATCCCGCTAGGGTCATTTCGAATTAAGTGGGAAAGTTTGCCAGTTTTCTTGCGGAAGGTCGGTAGTCTTTACCCGGGTAACCGGGGTTTCTTCTCCACCAATAAAAACTGGACGCCATCATATGACTGAAAGATTGTTGAGTAAATAAAACCGGTACTCTTGACAATCGGAGGCGAGATCAGATACCAAGGAGAAGAAGTGAACATATCCGGCTGATAAGGCAAGCTTCAGTGCGTCCCCAGAAAAATTTCCATCCAAACAACAAGAAAAATAATTTTATATTTGTTGATTTGGTAGTATTTGGAGTATCTTAACACTTTCGTCCCTACATACTACAATAGACCTTTCTAAACAACAGAAAGAAAGTACCATTTATAAATATAGTAGCAAAAGGATTACTACCAAAACATTAAACACTTATTTTGTAATTTACTCATTTTATGTGTAAATCCTGAATACAAAGAAGACGGGGGTTTGATATGTATGTGACTTTCAGGTAAAAAAGAACATGATCACAAATAATTATGTACCGTCATAGACCTTACTTTAATACAATACATGTTCTTCCTATTCAAAATTATGCATGAATCTAACATTCGATTGTTATATGGGACTCAGTCACCGAGTGGTTAAAACATTGCGCTTTCAACCAAGAAGTCTCTTACTTCTGGTCAGCGCAGGTCCGAGTCCCACTGGAACTTGCTGAGTTTTGTTAGGAAGTAAGGGAGTTAAATTTCAGAAGGTCCATGGTCTCTTCCTGGATACATTGTAACCAGGGTTCCAAGTAAATAAAAAATTGTTGAGTCGGGAGTACAAATCTCAAAATAAAAAATAAAAAAATAAATCAATTTAATTGTGACCGGACGACATGGGATGCTTACTCATCCATGGCACCTGATCCCGCCTCTTGGTTTCCAGAGGTCCGTGTATGTTCATTTTAACCAAATTTGTATCTATACCCTGGACATCCTAAAGATGTATACTTCGGTATCTGAGATGTTTTATATTGTTCTATAGTTATACCGAGGAATCAGGAGGAATCCTAAATCGTTATTCCACCTCAAACAATACAACGGTAAATATGTGATTGTTCATCTAACTGAGCCTCGGTCAACATTTCGCCAATACCGAAGGAACAAGATATTCTTGTTCTGAATATTATGTAGCTATAATTCAAAATTCTTAAATTTGACTGACCTTCCGTTCTCCATTTTTAGAAATTTATGAATTCTGTAGAACACCTAGATATACGTGACACAGGTTATATTATCTGGAGTGTTACAGTCCCTTATACTTCAAACAAATTGCAATTTATACAGCTGTAGTCTATAATATTTAAATAATGTGCCAGTCTGAAGGCTAAAGCAATTTATAATCGTCCATCACTCACTTAATCACTTGTTTAAACTTAAACTAAGTATATCTTCTACTTCATCTAAAGTTATGACGTCATTTTGCAAAAATGTAACTAACGCAGTTTATCAAAACAGGCATCTGATAAATGATAAACCCTTTCATCGATAAAAACTACGCAATCTCTCTCTCTCTCTCTCTCTCTCTCTCTCTCTCTCTCTCTCTCTCTCTCTCTCTCTCTCTCTCTCTCAGTATAAAAAAATCTCAGATACCAAAGCATAAATCAATAAAATGTCCGGGACATAGATACAAATCCGGTAAAAATGGAAAACACTGACCTCTGGAACCAAGAGGTGGGATCAGGTGCCATGGAGGAGTCAGCATCCCCTGTCAACCGGTCACACCCGCCATGAGTCCACAGTCAAGTCCAATGAAATATGTGAGGAGTGTATCCTTGTCAAATTCTTACAGACGTCTCAACAACCGCCAACGATAAGGAAACTGAACGTTTCATTTAGTGAAACAGAGTAATCGCAAACAAGACTATTATACCAACACTAAAATTTGCGGAACGTTGACATTAAACGCGGTTTTCGATATCCCTGTGTTAATTTGTCAGTGAGTAGTTTACCTCTGTATATGAAATCTTCATATGTACACACCCTGGCATATCGGATCATTTGTGAAATATAAACTCCATATGCGGGTCACTGAGGAATATTACAACTTAAATGTGGAAAATGTACGATGGGGAAGCCGAAATCGTTTGTCGTATAGCTTAGTTGCCAATTTCCTGTCTGTGTCTATATTAAGTAAAATGTCTAAGTATGAAGCGTGTGTGCTTGATTCTGTTGTATCTCTAGTTCGCTGGGATGTATCGCATTGACATATGTATGAAAATTGTCATTTTTAATTGACAAAAGGTTGTATATATCTAAATGTCAAATTAAATGACACCAATAACTTTTTCTTCTTTTGATTCAGCAGTTTTTGATTGAAGTCTGCTTCGTATGAATAAAGGAACAGGTTGGCCAATATATGGGCACAATTGGGTTCCATAGGAATGCCGACAGTTTGTTGAAAGACCATGTCTCCGAACATTAAATGTCTATTAGAAATTCCAGCATGTTTTTATATCATCTTCAGTGTATTTATGTGTAGAATCAGATTGGTGTTGGACAAAATAAGTATCCTGATTGCTAATCACTAGATATTTAAATTTTCGGGTACCACCTTGGGTGAAAAAAAGTTGGCTATGATGCTAAAAATAGTTGTGTAATGTGTAAAGTCATATGTTTTGATACTGAGAATTCGAGAAAAATTATGTGCCTTCAAATTTTCTAAAAGCTGTTTAGAGTATCTGTATTCTCCCTGTCTTCTCTATATAAAAACTCTCAGATACCAAAGTATAAATCTTAAGGATGTCGAATATATAGATACAAATCTGGTTAAAATGGACGTAGGATCAGGTGCGTGAGTGTGATTGTATAATCGGTATATTGCTAAAACTATCACTATTTCCTCTTATTTGATAGTTAGTAAATATTGTTAAGTTCGATATTCACTAAAACTTACGATTTATGGATCTTCACTTTTTATTATATTAGTCACAACCGTGCAATCGTGTTGTGTGGTAAAAAAAAAGCATCCGTTACAAAGGATTATCTAGCTTTCCGACTATACAGGAGTTTTATCTCATTTAGGCAAAGCTAATTATTTTAAAAATAGCTACATGGAAATGAAGTAAAACCAGTATTTTTGTAAAATTTATGTTTCATGAAAAGGATTTTTTGATGATGAATTGTCTGTAATTTGATGTGTGGAACTGACATTTTCATACACTGTGGAGGTGTTTGATTAATTCAACCGGCATATTTTGATATTGTATGTGTCTGTACAAAGGTTGTAAATAAGAGAGAAGACACAATTTATGCAAATGGCAGTTTACAGTAAGCTTTTTATTGAGTCATTTTATATCATGTGACTCATAAAGGTATGCTATTCTTAGATATAGATTCAAATCGATGATGTTCATAATTCCTTCGTAATCAGCCATTTGAGATGACAAGATGTTCATCTTACAAACGTAAATTAAAGCAAGAAAATAATTCACTCAATAATAAGACCTTACGTTTTGACTAGTGTTTTAAATCATAACTTTGTCGGTGTTTCAAGGTCAAAGAACAGCTACAAATGTTTAAGTGTTAACGATGATCCTTTAAAGAAGTTGGAAAATCAGGACGCACTGAACGTTGAGAACTCCTATCCTTTCCCATTTGAATTCGTGATCTATGACAACCATAAACTCCTTATTTTTCTTTTTCTTTTATTCCTTCGTTATTTTTGGTATTGATTTTATTAATATAAATTGTCTATATATTGTCGTAATAATAAACAGAAAACGCTCTGTACAATATCACCCGCAATACTGGCCAATATCGGGGTAGGTACGTCAACACCCATACAACACACGCACACATACATACACCCACAAACACACATATACACACACATACACACATCCTCATCACACACATTAATACACCCACACAACACACACACACACACACACACACACACACACACACACACACACGCAAATGTTCGGTTCGATACTAAAGCTAAAGATCGTCTGATAAGTTTGACATTTCAATTTAAGCCAGACTATGTAAATTGATAAATTTCAACCATCTGTGTTATTCGAATAATGTTTCATATGTCAGAAAACCATGTACCAGACTCAACACTCACGTCCATCGTAGCAAAGCTGAACATTGATGGAATGTTGGGACAAATACACGTACTCGCTGCGTTCAAGGTTAGAAACAAAGATAAAAAACATTTGTCTTTAATTTCAGGAAGTTGATAATGCGTAATGAGTGTATAATATACTGGATGAAAATTGACTGCTACAACTTCTGGCACTACTACCACCACCGCCACCACCACAAACGCAATAAAAACTACAGCTACTACTACCACCACCGCCACCACCACAACCACAACAAAAACTACAGCTACTACTTCCACTACTACTACTACTACTACTACTACTACTACTACTACTACTACTACTACTACTACTACTACTACTTCTACTACTACTACTATTTCTACTACTACTACTACTATTTCTACTACTAATACTACTACTACTACTACTGCTACTACTACTACTACTACTACTGCTCCTATTACTACTACTACTACTACTACTACTACAACATCTGATGATGATGATGATGATGATGATGATGATAATGATGATGATCAACAGTAGCAACAACGGTAGTCACATAACTACTTTTGTTGTTGATGTTGTATATGCCGCTACTGTTTAAAGTTTTGTTTTGGACAATCTCGCTAGGAACAATTTTTAATTTCCAAAAGTAATAGGTACATTTGATATCATTGAGATGTAAAACAAACAGAAATGGCTTATCATATGTATTGTTATCTATTATATCAAAATAAATGAAATTAAGTTAACATAGAAATGAAACTTCAATTATATACTTATATGCATCTTTATCTTTGCCAGAGCCTGTAAATCTAAATCAGAAAACATAGCAATCAAAGTCTAGCTTATCGCAAGTAAATATAATATCTTGATAGAGAGTACGATTGACATTCGGTTGTGTTTTGAATTAAAAAAATATGTATTAGATTCCATGTACAAAAATATTTTGTGAAAATAAAGTACAAGTGTGTATAGATAAGGCATCCATAAATAATTTTCTTGACGTGAGATTTCAACCCCGTTTCAATATTTTGTATCTTTTCTTGTGGTATTTTTATCAAAACACGTAGTATTATCACTTCATTATTCGGATATAAAACATGTCTATTTTTCAATCATCGTAACAAAACTCTAAGTTGTTTTACATTCATTTAAACTCGGGAAATGAATTTCCACTTGTGAATGTTGTTTTGAAATTTTAAATCTTGAAAATAATTACTTTATTATGTATTGACAGTAAGTTTGAAATGTGTGGAGGAGTCGAGTAACAATACGTCATCTTTATGTCCGACGTGATACTGGACATTGTCAAAAGTATGTTATCATTTGCTTTACTGATATTTTTCCGGCCTACAATTTATATAAGCATTTTTGAGACGCCCATGCCCTTGGTGAACTGCCATATATTTTGGTCTGTACTTTTAACGTGTACCAATGCAAAGGGAGTTATTTAACATGTCATGCCTACAACTTCATGTAATACCTACAACTACATGTCATACGTACAACCGCACGTCATATCAACAACCGCTCGTCATATCAACAACCACACGTCATACCTACAACCACACATCATACCTACAACCGCACGTCATATCAATAACCACACGTCATATCAACAACCACACGTCATATCAACAACCACACGTCATATCAACAACCACACGTCATATCAACAACCACACGTCATATCAACAACCTCACGTCATATCAACAAACACACGTCATACCAACAACCACACGTCATATCAACAACCACACGTCATATCAACAACCACACGTCATATCAATAACCACACGTCATATCAACAAACACACGTCATATCAACAACCACACGTCATATCAATAATCACACGTCATATCAACAACCACACGTCATATCAACAACCACACGTCATATCAATAAACACACGTCATATCAATAAACACACGTCATATCAACAACCACACGTCATATCAACAACCACACGTCATATCAACAACCACACGTCATACCTACAACCTCACGTCATACCTCACGTCATATCAACAACCACACGTCATATCAACAACCACACGTCATATCAACAACCACACGTCATACCTACAACCTCACGTCATACTTCACGTCATATCAACAATCACACGTCATATCAACAACCACACGTCATATCAACAACCGCACGTCATATCAATAAGCACACGTCATATCAACAACCACACGTCATACCTACAACCGCACGTCATATCAACAACCAAACGTCATACCTACAACCTCACGTCATACCTCACGTCATAGCTAATTTTGCATTCGAACCTTTCACGTTTTACCACGAGTCCTTGACATAGTCGCTGCCAATCAGTCAGGTGATCAGCGCTGTTACAAATGTGTTACGAAACTTTAGAGATTTGATATACAAAGTGCAGTGAGACCAACAAAACGAGGTACATCCTGGAGATCTAGAACAATGCTGTTTATTTTACAGAAATATAAGTGTTAAGGTTGAACCTTTTCCTATGATTCCGTGTAGCACTGTAGCTCCATAATTTTTTTCCCTTTCATTAATATGTCAGCCTTATATTCTAATTTACACGTTTTATGTTTATAAATATGTTCCAGATAACCGTGGTCAAGCTATAAACTGGGTCAAAAGAATATCGCTCAATTTTTTCTGCTTTAGAAGCATCGTTTTCTCATCACGTATTAGAGACACAGAATAAAAATTGCTAATGTAGAACATCCAAAAATTTGTTTTGGTAAACTTTTGACTTTTGCCGGATTTGTATCTGTGTCCTGGAAATTCTATTGATTTATACTTTGGTATCTGAGTTTTTTTATATGATAATATGAAGAAATTGTGAACAAAGGCTAAAATATATTACAGTTTAAATATGATACGTTAGGAAGAGATCGTTCAAATGAAGAATATCATGGAGATAATACTGAGATAAGATAATGTTAAGTATGGCACTCCATGTTAAAAGCTTTTGTCGTGCTATCATAATACATCATAAGGTTCCAGTACTTCTATTTATTTACAAAGGAAAAACCATTAAACACATGTAATTGGACGGGGCAGATTTCATTCTATTAGAAGTACATTTGACATAGTGTAACTGTACATTGGGAAATACTCTAACAGAGAGACAAAGCTGTTGAAGTTAACATATATCTCCAGTAAAGATAACTTGCCAAACAATTTCGTTTAGTTGGTCAAAGTAAAAATGAAGAAGTAGATTTTCGAAAGTCCAAGTCAACTACGACGAATTGGATATAAAACGGTCTCAACATGAAGAACAATTGTTAATCCAAAACGGGATAGGACCGGGTTTCCAGAAGGAGTCAGACTTCCCTGTTAGCATGCCACACCAGTTGCAAATATTACATTGAAACAACTCGAGTTCAGTTAAAAGATCAAGTTCAGTGAAAATGTCCTAAGTTAGTTTTAACTCTGGTCAAGAGGACAGACACCACCAAATATTTTCCCATAGGCCTCAATGCTAATTTACAAAACTTCAGGTCACTGTCACTCCCATGTCTATTATATCTGGGTCAAATAAGTACCCTGTGGTGAAAGATCAAAATTTTTGATAACAAAATTTGCAATCAAAAGTATAGGTTGCCGTTGCATTTTTACTTCAAATTTTCACTTGTTTACAACTCGTAGTATTCCGCACCAAAGGAAAATATCTATTCTCATATGACCCCTCCCTTTCAATTTTCAACCATCAACCCTATAATTTCCAAAGTACTACCAATATTCATGTATCTTTTTTATCACCTTTATTTCACTTATTAATGGCAAAACTAATTTTTTCATTTAATGACCAATCAGATCACTGGGCTCATTTTACCCTCCGCACAACTTTGGGTGTCCAAAATGTCTGCGCCCATGTTGTAAACAAAGCAGGTGTTTTTCCAAGAAAGTGGAGGGTAACTGTATACTATGCACACTCAAAATTATCTGGTAGTTTGTGTATCAAATGATTCGTGATAACACAAATCTAATCGCATAATATGAATTATTTTGAGAAACAACAAAACAAGAGTTACGTCATTAATAATGATATGACATCTTAAGACGAGTATTTGGTAATGTCGAAAAGCCTTAAGTATGATCTCACTCCAAAGACGAAACCTTCCCCAGCAAGTCGTCGAAACGACTAGACCAACGTCATCATTTGATATGCTGACATTCAATAATAAACTAAAATAAAATGTCGCGTAATTCCAAAGTTAATTTTGTCATCAAGAATATCAGAATCATTTCTGAAATGAAATGCTTCTGTCATTGAAGTAATTTATCTAGAAACTATCTACTGTTTGTATTACTCTGTTCAATATTCTACTGAGCACGTGGCCGAGTGCTTAGAGCACCGCGCTTTGAACCATGAAGTTTCTGACCTCTAGTAAGCGCCGGATCTAGACCCATTGGAATCTAAAGTTATTTTAGTTTACATGCGGAAGGCACGTGGTCTCTTCTTGGGTACAGTGACACCGACTCTGTCATCCTCCAATAAAAACTGTCCGCCACCAAATAACTGAAAATTTGTTGAGTGAACACTATTCAAAACCAAAATCAAGTCAAACTTAGACCGTAAGAATGTTACCACACACCAAGTTTGATTAAGTGTGGTGTGTATGTTTGTTAAGTATTGATAAACACTCTACATAAATATCTTCCGATATGTATTTGTAATTACAAACAAGTTGCTTCCTTCTAAAGGTTTGACGTGCAAATTATAATCCAACAGGCAGATACAAACATTTGTTGAGTAATCAATATAAACAAACACGAAAGGGAATACACGTGTTAACATCAACATGTGACACTTTTTCTTTGTCAAATTGCTGATTCATTTACATTATAATTTGTATACGTTCTGTGTGTTCCGAACTTTAATTCGAGAAACTTATAATATTGGTTCACGGAGACCGAATATCTGTTTCCTTCATAAACACTTACTGGCTACTTAAACAAACAGGTGTCTGTGAAACTCATCATCAACATTAAAGCGATATAACACGAAATTGACATAATAATTACACTATTAAGACATTTAGTAACATTTTCGTGTACTACGGTGTCAGTGACCTTTCCGTTATTACTCTAAGTGTTGATTTATACATTGTTAAATCAGTAAACTAACATGCAATAAACTTGGCTGTGTATGTAGGTATTTCTGAATTACAAAATAGTAGAAACAAATTAGTTCTTACAATTTTACGTTCTGACAGATGGTACATCGGTGTTTGTTTTCAATACAGAAACAAGCGTTTGGTGGAAAATACAAGATACTATTTTAAAGTGGGCATTCACAAGCTAACAACTGCTGAAAATGATAGAGAGAAAACAATTCAATAATTAACTGTTCTGGATTCAAATCTTGGGCATATTTTGTACATTTCGACATTGGAAGTAACTTTCGCCATCGACGATCCCCTGAAATAGGCTTTGTAAGTCACATTTTATACGGATGTAACTTACACCCGTGTCAGGGAAAGCTTAGCACGATACAGCATAATGCCGCCATGTCAGTCATCAGTAAACCTTTATGGTAGCGCCCGGTGATTTTATGATTTTATTGTAATACATATATATACATTTCGTATCTAAGGATTGAAATTTACGATTTGTACACGTATTTTCTTTTTTAATTGTTTTTGTATGGGCAATATATTGCTATATTTGATTGTTTTTTCGCTGTATTCAAGTTTTAAGGACATTTGCACTACAATGTGTCAATCAGTGCAGTGACAGTTGAAATATTAACAACTTTTTGGTGTGTTTGTACTTTATCAAAAGTCATGTTTGCCACAAATGATATCATATCCATAAATAATGTTGATGTGACAAGCACCATATTTACCCTAATTAAATCAGTGGATATGGTTTGTAACTTATCATTATTGTTTACGGAACGTTTCACTCACTTATGCACTGAGCATACTTGATTTTGAATGTTTACGGAACAAAAATAAAGTTTATTTGTATGATGGTGTGGTAAGCACAGGAAAGCATGGCAACAGTGAATAAACAAATCTGACACTTCCTATTACTCTGAGAGAGAGAGAGAGAGAGAGAGAGAGAGAGAGAGAGAGAGAGAGAGAGAGAGAGAGAGAGAGAGAGAGAGAGAGAGAGAGAGAGAGAGAGAGAGAGAGAGAGAGGGAGAGAGGAGAGAGAGAGAGGGAGAGAGAGAGAGATCCTATTCTACGCTGCGTATATAAAGGGGTTTCACGTCTTTCAATCTGCGTACATGTTTATTTATCTCACAATTATATTAAGTTTCTTTCACAAACTTAAAAACATTCCTTACAGCAGTGAAATTTAGAATTTATTGCTATATTGTTGTCATTTTATGTTCTATAAGTGCTAAACGTTATCTTGGTTCCGGTTTTATACGCCATAATTCATTTGCCGTCATGAAAAGAGTTGCCAAAGCATCACGTTTGGTACATTTACCAAAAAGAATGACGTCAACATACATTTCTCTATTTACAACTATTTTATATCTGACGGACAGTTCCACAAAGATATTGACTCATGTTATTTAATTAATTGTCATAAAATATTTATCTTAACCCTTTCAACGCTACAGACCGTAATGGACAAGTCTTAAACAATAAAAAGAGTAAACCACCCAGATATACAGGAGTGAAAGGGTTAATGTCAATGTTCTAGGTAGGTGTGCTTTATACGTAATTTAAAAACATATAGCTTCTGCTATGAAATGAAGAACAAAATATTTTCTTTGAGCTGTTAAAATAGGTAATAAAGGGCTTCAAAATTCTAAGCAATTAGATATTTTAATGACTTTTGTAAAACTTGAACTGTTAAACTGAATATAAATTACATGTTATATAAACATATGTTATTGGTCATTTATGTTAATAACCTCAGATACCAAAGTGTAAATCAATAGAATGTCCAGGACATAGATACAAATCCGATAAAAAATGGACAAACACGGACCTCTGGAAACCAAGAGGTGGGATCAGGTGCCATGGAGGAGTAAGCATCCCCTGTCGACCGGTCACACCCGCCGTGAGTCACAGTCAAGTCCAGTGAAACACTTGAGGAGTGTATCCTCGTCACAATTGGTACAGACGTCTCAACAACCGCCAACGAAAAGGCAACTCAACATTTCACTTAGTGAAACAGAGTAATCGCAAAGAAGACTATTATACCGACCGTAAAACTTGCGGAACGTTGACATTAAACGCGGTTTTCGATATCCCTGTGTCAATAATTTGTCAGTGAGTAGTTTACCTCTGTATATGAAATCTTCATATGCTGTGCACGCCCTGGCATATCGGATCATTTGTGAAATATAAACTCCATATGCAGGTGACTGAGGTATATTACTATTTAAATGTGGAAAATTTACGATGGGAAAGCCGAAATCGTCGCGTTTATCGTATAGCTTCGTAGCTAATTTCCCGTCTGTGTTAAATTTGGTTAATAAGAAGCCTAGTGTTTATATATATATATATATATTTACCACAATGACTTTATAGACACATCGACATTTCTTCAGCATGCTAATATGGGACGCTAACTTCTTCCGTTCAAATGGGCCTTCTGGGATTCGAAATTGTTTTTGGTGTTAAGACCGTTGTTGTATCTATTTTTTCGTATTCTAATGGACTTGAAGTTTCCAGTATACATTAGTTCTTCATTATACTTTTTAAATGAGTTTTTCTGTTATGTAATGATGTTCTTATGAAATCATTGTAGGTATGTAAATAATGATCATCTATGCTGAAGCGGTTAAATTGGCTTGTGTTTACTATTTAAAAGATGAATCAGCGGAAATTTATTTTCTTAAACTAATGTCCCAACATATAATACTGATAACATCATTTAAAAGCAAGTAGATAAATAATATTTGTTAAAATATTTAGAATCCGCTCGTTAATTTCTGGTATATTTAACTGCTAACTTCTTGTTTTTTGTTTTGATAAATTGCGCAGAGCAATTACTGGAGCCTTGGTATAAACAACTTTAATTTAGGCCAATCTTGTTATAAACAATTACTGTGTAAGAGATTTATATATTTCCAGGAAAATGTAAAATTTTACGTAATAATGTAGACGCCTAATACGCTTCTATGCTATTATTAAGTCTGTAGAGGCTTTAAAAAGGTTTGTATCGAAACGCTCTGCAAGTTTATCCACCATGCCCAATTGACTCTAGATTCAGGTCCGTGTTTGTCAAATATTCACAATATATTTTGATTGTTTATGTTCAAAGTTATAGTCAAGTTATTGATATCTTTGAGTCTGTTATGTAGCCATCTAACATACACCTATATCACATGTGTTTGGAAAGGTCATATTGATATCTTATTTACAATTTTGAGTTTCGTAATCTCAGGGCTAATGTAAAAAGGCAGAGATTGCGTTTTTCAATTTTCAGCTTAGACCAGCAAGAATATCGTTTCGATAATAAACCTTTCAAAAGGTTAAATGCCATTTTACATCAGATTAACTGAAACATACAAGATACATCACCTCTCCAGCGTCTCAAATAATTTAGTGTAATAAATATTTTCATAACAACAATCAATCAACATAGTCAATTAGAGAGGAGTATTTTAGCTTAATTAATAATCGCAAGCCTTTTAACCATTTCATAGTAAAAAAAATAATACTCGGTGTGGTTCCTTTCAATTTTAAATCTTTTTTCTTTAATATTATGTATAATAATTTAATGACAGATAACAACATAGGCTTAAATTGATAATTAAGATAACGGTCTTCTTACTTGAAGTTAAACGTAGTGTCGTAATTTACTTTTAAATCTATGATCCGCAAAGGGAAATTTGGATCTTCGGTCTGCGAGTCAAACGCTCAGCCATATAACCACTTCGAAAAGTGATAGGGAAAATTAATTTGAATTTACTTGAATATATAAAACATCATAGATACCAAAGTATAAGATGTCCAGGATACAGATACAAATCCGGCAAACATTTGAATTTGATTTATAAATTCGTCATCTGAATGTCTCCTGCAAATTCCAAAATATTTTAATTTTCATATGAAGATTTCCGTCTTATTCTAAAATATATTTATTTAGGAAAGCACGATGAAGAGTTCACATCATGCAACTGTCCTTAACAAGATCCTACTTTCACTTTACATTCAGGTGTTTGGTCTATATCTTAATTTCTTAACATGCGAGTCTAATGATATTATTAAAAATTTGTTTTGCTACTTAAGACTGTAGACCGCCTAATGATAATTCATCAACAGATTCTTATTTGTTTGAAACAGGCGTTGTTAGTGGGGTTTGCCAACAGTTTTATTGTTGAATTCTGACAAATGAGAAAACATTTTTTAACTATTATGTTTCGAATTCCTCTGACATAATGAAGTGTGTAACTTACCGGATATGCTGGCTTAGACATTGCGCCGATTTATATTAATATTTCCCGGTGTTCATCGTACTTTTACACACAAACTTTAAATGTACCAACTTAAGCATCTCTGCTCATTTTAATCAACATAACTTCAATAATTTATAAACTGGAAACAGCTGGTTCAAAAGTTATAGTAAATACGTTCACAGTATAATATCTTTTTTATTATTTTTTTTTATTTTTTGTCAAAACATTCTTTCAAACAATGAGTGGCCAGTTAACAGGTCCTCACGAAAGGTCAGATTTGTATCGTACTTGACAGAATCAATTTCCCGGAATTCAAACATACGAATCGAGAAAGGTCAAGTACATGAAACATATTGATGATAAATTTATGTCCAATATCGAATTACGGCATATATAGATAAGGTAATTATGACAAGAAATTAATATTTATCAGTTTGCATTTTGACCAAATGATTTGAGTGGTAATACTGATGCTGTTATAACAAACAAATAATTATTATTTACAATAAAATGGAGTACTCGGTGCACATTAAATAATATTCTATATTCAAGGAAAACTGCCCTAACGTCATTTTATTCCGATTTATAGAAACGTGACCACAAAAAAGTGAAAAAGTATTTAAAAGTATTTCAGATCAGATAACAATTGACTTAACACTGATGTCAATCAGTTAGCATGCATCATTTATTGGTTTTATCGGTATCCCCTCAGCATCCACTCATGAAATTATGCCTGTTTATCTGCTATATTAATATATTACATTGATCAGACATTTCAGAAGCAGAATCTCTCGGCATACATAATACATAGCAGGGATAAATGTTAGGGCATGCTCCCTTGGAATTTGTTTTATTTTACAAGTCACGAGGGGCTATTTTGTGGCTTCCAGGCGCTAAATTTTGACATATTTATCCTTCAGAAATTATCCATTGATCGACTGATTAACTCTGAAAATAAAGGGAAATTCGGCAACTGAATTGTTTCTCTGTGAGACGCATACTTTGCCTACAGACGTTCCTTAATTTTTGATGGATAAATTTAACTTGTAGAATATTAAAAATGTCGAAAATTAAGTATGAAATTCCACAATGTAAGTTGGAAATTACACCTTTTAAGTTGAATTTCCAAGAATAACGTTGGAAAAGGAATTTTCAAGTTGGAAATTCCAAAACAACAGTTGGAAAAGCCAAGATTTAAGTTCGAAATTCCAAGAATAAAGATGAAAAAGCCAATTTTTAAGTAGGAAATTCCTAGACAAAGGTAAGGTTTTCCAACAATAAAGTTGGGAATTCCATTAAAAAGTTGAAAAAAACCAAGTTGAAAAACGAGTTGTTAAAATAACGTACGGTGGCCCCAAAACGCTTCCGTATTAGCCTAGTTTCATTTAAATTACGGTGGAACCAATCTGTATCATCAATCACAATTTGCAAAGTATCAATAAGAAACTAAATGAAGAAACGACTGTATTTCATAAAATGATAGTGGTAAAAATCAAATTAAAGTTAAGAATATAATCAAACATAGTAAATAAACATATACATAAATAGAGGAATGACCTCAAATGAACATTCAGTTTAAATACGGTAGTATATTTAACAGAGTTTTAAGAAAAAATAAGAAACTCAAAACATGGCATGGAAACGTAAGAGGAATACTGTTATTGTAGAACATTCTGTGTGGCATGTTAATGACTTGTGTCGTATTACTTATTATCTTTCATATGATCCCTATAGATACAAGTCCAAATGATAACACCGTATTTCATCATTTACAGTGACCGGTGTCAGCTTCAAGTTACAAAATTTGTCGACGAAAGAAAGAAATTGAACCCTGTAAACATATTAATTGATAAATAAAAGCAGATTTGAAATATTATTGTACCTGCATATTGTTAAAAAGATCTTATTTTTCCCGTACGTTAAAAACACGTGATTCCCAAAATATCGTAAAATTGGATGTGGAATTGGTGGTTGATATATCATCATATATACTTGTTAATTTTATATTGGTGGTTGATATATAATCATATTTACTTATTAATTTTATATTTATTTCATATGATTCAAGTACTGTAAATATAGACATATTCGCGTGTTGTTTATTACGCGATTTTCTTATACAAATCATGCGCGGCAGTGATCTGTGAGCAGTCTTGTATTTAAGGTAATTCTACGAGCAACTGTGTGACGGGTACGCGAAGGAAATTTACACGAAAAACTCATCGCGTGTTAAAGGACAGACACCACCAAATATTTTCCCATAGGCCTCAATGCTAATTTACAAAACTGCAGGTCACTGTCACTCCCATGTTTATTATATCTGGGTCAAATAAGTACCCTGTGGTGAAAGATCAATATTTTTTATAACACAATTTGCAATCAAAAGTATAGGTTGCCGTTGCATTTTTACTTCAAATTTTCACTTGTTTACAACTCGTAGTATTCCGCACCAAAGGAAAATATCTATTCTCATATGACCCCTCCCTTTCAATTTTCAACCGTCAACCCTATAATTTCCAAAGTACTACCAATATTCATGTATCTTTTTTATCACCTTTATTTCACTTATTAATGGCAAAACTAAATTTTTCATTTAATGACCAATCAGATCACTGGGCTCATTTTACCCTCCGCACAACTTTGGGTGTCCAAAATGTCTGCGCCCGTGTTGTAAACAAAGCTGGTGTTTTTCCTATAGATTTATCCAAAACATTGCCAAAAATGGTCATTTTTGCATTTTTGGAAATCTCACTAACTGTACACCAAGCCCCCTTAATAATGAGGATGGGAACCCAACCTGAAGAGAAACACAGTCTATAATGTGTCACACCCCTACCTCTCAATCCCATTCATTGATATTAACAAATAAATGCATTATATGAAGAAGTTGTCTGTTTTTCTTTCATGATTTTCATTCAGAATTGTTTGTAACACATATACTTCATTATTTTGAATGATTTCATACCATTATTTACCAATATTGACAATGATATCAAATAAGGGTAGAAGGTACCCCTTAATAATGGAAAAAGTGACAAAATATAACATTTTCTTCACAAAAACTTAAAATTTGGATCATTGCTTAATGAGCATGGAACCAATTAGGCACCAGAAGTAAAGAAGAATTTCTGAAGCTCACTTAAAAGTAAACCATGTCATTTTTTTATATCATCAAATTGCTTTTATTGACAAGGAATGAAGTGCACCCTTAATAAAAGTGTAAAACTTCTGGGAGGGATACCCTTACATACAACACATTTCAATAGACTTATTGTGTTCATTTATGTAATCATTTTCAGACATGTTCATGTTTTGTTTCATCCCTTAATTACAGTCTCATGATGTAAGTAATTAAATACAGATGGCAGATAACTGAGTCTGACTTTAAAATGACTGACACTTTAAATGGTGCAAAATGATAGTCAAATTGCTTTTAAAAGGATATGACATATGTATAGTTCTGTTTCAGATGAAAAACTAAGTCAAATTTTAATTATACTAAGTTTTGAAACCAGTAAAAGTCAATATCAGGTGTTAATTTTTGTTTGGTATGACCCCAAGAGAGTGTTAAGTGACATTTGCTGGAGGGGGGCGGGGGTGAAAAAAGGTGATTCAAACAAAAAATGCATGACTGAAAATTTAGAAAACTTATGAAAACATGCAACTTGAATGAATATTAGATGAGGTAATACAGAAAAAAATATAACTGATACTTTATAATGATCTTTACAGGTACTTGAGTATGATAATTAGATAAAAATATCTTATTGGACAATATTTCCTGGATTTAAGAAATTGAAATATTCCTTCTACAGGTTAAAATGTTGATAGATTATGAAAAAAATGTTAAAACGCTCTATTTCTAAAGAAATTGTTTATTTACAAATTATCTATTACCCAAATTTAACACAATATGACGTAACCACAATATGGAAATTCTTGTGTACAGATCAGCATAAGGGGGGGGGGGGGTATTTAAATTAATTTTTATACTGTTTACAGTGTATATGGCATGATGAAATATTTTACTGATGAGACTTAAATGCTGAAATGCAGTTTTAATACAATTTTCTTAAAAATGAGATGGTTTTTACCCTTCAGATACAGTACATATATACAACTAAAGGTACAAAATACACTGCATGAGTAAAATGACATGGTCCAATATGTAGATCAAAAGAAGAAAATCAACCAGTCTTTACCTCAAAAAGGTCTGATTTTAATTCAAATGAGTTAAAATTTACAATAGAAAGATCATTTCCAAAATATTTTGCTAAAATTAGTCACTATGCATAACCATAACTATATGATTTTTTTATAAAAGAACATGTGCATGTTTGTAGGAGAGGGTGGGGGTATACTTGAATTTTCCAAGTACAGATGGAAATTTGACCAATAAATGATAAAATATTAGTTTCTAGGTGTAATATAAAACATACAGATAAAATCAAGATATCTCAATATGCAACAAATGCATAATAATGTGTGTAGAGGCAGCACACATATTAAATTTGCACCTTGTGGACCCCCAACAGGTGCCCCATTTCATAGAGACCCTCATATCTGTTTAAAAGTATGAGTAAAAGTGAATGAATTGCAATTTAGGTGATAAAAAATTAGAGAAATGACTTATTTTAAGGCTTCATCCAGCCTACATGTGTCAAATGTGAATTTCTCTATAGGACAGACACCACCAAATATTTTCCCATAGGCCTCAATGCTAATTTACAAAACTTCAGGTCACTGTCACTCCCATGTTTATTATATCTGGGTCAAATAAGTACCCTGTGGTGAAAGATCAATATTTTTTATAACAAAAAATTTGCAATCAAAAGTATAGGTTGCCGTTGCATTTTTACTTCAAATTTTCACTTGTTTACAACTCGTAGTATTCCGCACCAAAGGAAAATATCTATTCTCATATGACCCCTCCCTTTCAATTTTCAACCGTCAACCCTATAATTTCCAAAGTACTACCAATATTCATGTATCTTTTTTATCACCTTTATTTCACTTATTAATGGCAAAACTAAATTTTTCATTTAATGACCAATCAGATCACTGGGCTCATTTTACCCTCCGCACAACTTTGGGTGTCCAAAATGTCTGCGCCCGTGTTGTAAACAAAGCTGGTGTTTTTCCTAAAGGCAAATTTCCAAACGCTATACGTTTCCAGTATAATAGAGAAGAACCTATGGACAATCAAAACTCCAAGTCCATTACATATTTCAACAGCCTCAACACAAAGAACAATTGCTAATCCCGAATGGGATGGGACCAGGTGTCTGGAAGGAGTCGGTGTTCCCTATCGCCACACCCGTCGTAAATGTACCATGAAAACCTCAGTTTTGAGAGTTTGATGAAAAGGTAAAGTTAGGTGAAAGGTCAAATACACATCACTAATACGCATCACTAATACATTTATCCAAAATTGATTGACATATAATTTACTTAATTTTACAAATTATCAAATTTTGTGGGATGTACATAGTATCTTCAGACAATTTTTCTAGTGTTGTGTCACTCGATAAATCTTAGATAATTGAAAATACAAAATTTGTTTATTTTAGAGAGGGAGGATCATATATTTTTGGAAAAAATAGGTTCCAGGAAATCATCGGCATTCCTATGGGCAATAAATGTGTTCCCTATTATCGAATCTTGGTTTTCTCAAAAGATAGCTGCATTCTTTAATTCTGTTAAAAATAAAGGCACTTTAGAATCATACACGAATTGGTAGCAATGGGACATTCATATTTCATATAGATACCGACGGGAAATTAGCATATTGGATATATTTCAAAAGAGATAACTTCGTCTTACTTGTTCTTAGCTGTCCACATTTCTGTAGGGATATCACCAAAATACGATGTAAGGTTATCCACAATGAGCCTATATGTTTTAACTTATTTAAAGTAAAAATGAAGACGTACAATGGATAATCAAAACTTAGAGTCAATTAGAATACCACAGATAATATATACAAATGATCTTAACATAAGAACAATCGCGAATCAAAAGGAACGGGATGGAAGGAGTCAGCTTCACCTTTTAGCATGCCACACGCGTCGCAAACACTCCATGGAATCTCTCGAGCTCGGTAAAAAGGTCAAGCTCTTTGAAAATGTCATCATCATTAAAAATCTGATTGGCGAAAGGGATTCAATTTATATGGTCGTGCTCCGGAATACTAGCTAAAATTCCTAAGAAGGTATCGTCAAATGGTCATCAAATATTTTACATCTTGCATAGCATACGGCCGTCTAGTCGATTTTATATTTAATGAGTGAAAATAAAATGTTCGCGGTGTTCTAGTTTTAGAGCACCAGACTTGCAAGCAGAGGTTATCGGCTTCGGATATGTATATCTAGTCAAACTGATGACTGTATCACAGGTACAAATTGGTACAGAATGGAATAAGAAGTGTCAGAATAATGAAGAAGTACAGATGAATAGTCTTAATTCCGTGTACATTAGAATACGACAAATTAGATATAACAACGGTATCCAGACGACAAAGGACAATTGCGAATCCCAAACGGAATGGGACCATGTGTCCGGGAGGAGACAGCGTCAGGAGACAGCTACAAGTGTCAGAAGTTTATTACAAGTATTTCAGATGAAATTGGAACATGGTCTTACCAGTCCAGATTCCGGGAATGATTTATAGAAAAAATCATATTCTTTTCTCGTTTACTGAGCTAATTCCAGCCTATCGGGTTAATATTTAGGATTTCACATATATCTTTTGCAGTACAGTATGTTTGTACCAAATATTTTCACAGATTTCTTTTCACGATAATGAATATTTACTGACATATCATCATAATAATAATTGACAAAGGTAATTTTATCCTATAATTTCGTTTGTCATCGTTGAAGACATCAAGTAAGATAATCCGTGACATTATTAAAAGCGACAATCAGATAAAGTGCTCTGTTGTAACTTGCAATATAGCATAAGATTGGAAACAGCAAAATCGGTCATTAGCATCATAAATTTAAAGAGTGAAATATGTACACTGATCGATCTATCTATTTATCTAACTATCTATCAGTTTATCTATCGTAATATATATATATATATATATATATATATATATATATATATATATATATATATATATATATATATATATATATATATATATGAAATATAACATACCTTTTCTCGCTCTTTTACGCTCTGTTATGTATCCTACTTCAACGTCGTATCTGAGAAAAAGAAAAGTAGAGCGAAATGGATTAGATGTCTATTTATATCTCTTCAAGAATCGAAATCTCTTTCGGCATTGGCTAAATCTTCTATTTTGCAATGCCAGCTTTTTGTCTATGAGAAAAATTTCAAAATATGTTCCTGCAAGAAAACTCGCTACATATGTGGACTGGATGTGATGATTATGTTTACATATGTTTATTAACGATTCTTGTAAATACACACACACACACACACACACACACACACACACACACACACACACACACACACACACACACACACACACACACACACACACACACACACACACACACACACCGACACATGCTAAAAAACTAATATTGTTTTAATTCTTGGAATCACAATATTCTTTGTTCTTCATGTTAAATTTCTTAATATGACATTTTTAGACAACCAATTTGTCGTATTCTGATGAACTTTAGGTTTCAATTGTCCATCGGTAGTTATTAAGTTTTTCTTAAGTTTATTAAATAGTACAAAATCTTGATTCTCAAAATTGACAATAACCAAATATTTAGTCCTCCAACTGAATGGAAATGGATACATTAACTTCAAGTAGAAGATGTCAATTTGACTTATATAGTCTCAAAATTTAAATCATCTTAAATTAAGTCTACCTTTATGAGATTTCAAATCATGCAATCACTGGCACCAACTAAAGAATATAAAGCACTTGCTTTATACGCATACAGCCACGCGACTGGGAAAAACACCTATAAAAATAACATTTCCGCGAAATGATGGTTAAGTGTTTTAACACTCATAAAGAGCGTGTTCTATAGAACCCAGATAAGAAATGTCAGTGAAAATATATACAAGATGTCTAGTCGGAACACTTGATTATACGGATAACTGAGAAATAATGCACTAGGTATTGTCACGTGTGATTATACGTTAATTTACCACAGGAAAACACAGATTCAAATTGAACAATGCAAATTTCGAAAATAATTCCCATCCGGGGCATGTCACCAGGATATATAAATCAACAAAATCACTTCATCTATCTAGAATGTATATATTGCGACAAATTTGGTGAGCCTAGATGAAGAAATGAAATAGATATAGCGTGTATAAATACAACCACAAACATGTAGTAACTCTATAGACTGAGGGGTGAAGGGTTTACTCATTTTGTCAGTCACTTCACTATCTCTGTCATAAAAGCTCTTCTTTAGATCTTAAGACGACTCTCGGGTGTTTAAACTCGCTTTTCTCGGTGACGGTCTTTAAGATATTTTTAAATACTCCATGGCACCTGATCCCACCTCTTGGTTTCCAGAGGTCCGTGTTTGTCCATTTTTACCGGATTTGTATCTATGTCCTGGACATTCTATTGATGCATACTTTGGTATCTGACATTTTTTACATTGAATTGTTTTAAGCGTGTCAGGTTTGCATTTATTAACATCTTTTTTTTTTTCGTAACCATAACAATGAATTTTGGAAATCTATTTGGTTTTACTGACTGATGGAATTTCAACGTTCCGCAAATTTTACGGTCGATATGATAACTGTCTTTGCTATTATTCATTTTCACTAAATTAAATGTTGGTTGTTGAGTCATCTGCACCAGTTGTGACTAGGGTTTCTTCCTCACCTATTTCATTTGAATTTGACAGTCGACTCACGTCGGATATGACCGTTCGACAGGGAATGCTTATCCCTCCCTGACACCTGATCCCATATTTGAATTCCCAGATGTCTATGTTTGTCCAAAATCATCAGATTTGTATATGTATCCTGGAAACCCTGATGATTTATAATTTCTTGTGTATGCCAATTGTTTACCTTCTTGTTGTCTCCAATCGAAGCGGAAATAACAGAGGTATTGTAAATACGATACAGTGTTCTAATTAAGAGGTGGATGATACAGAATGTAAAATTAATGGCACGTTCTGACCCCCCCCCCTTTATGAAGGATTCTGAAAACACATACGAACACTTTTTCTCTCATTTCATTATACTCCGTATTTATTTATTAGATTCAGACTGAATGTAAAGTTTGATAAAAGAGAGCATAGTTACACAAACTTGGTATTTAACCTGATATCAGCATTTCAGTCAACATTAATGATACTATCTCAATACATAGTTTTATTTAAGTATACTGAATATGATACCGAGACACCAAGAAATGCGTTTTATCAAATTTGTAACAATTCCGAGCGAAAAGTAATATATATTCTGATATGCATAAACATTGATTGATGATGTTAATAGTTCATGATTTATGATGTTGTAATCAAGAAATAGGTCACTGGGTATCTTTTTCTAACTATTACATTTTAGTGTATCGGTTATAATATTAAAGCTGACGATGCAAGTTAAATGTCTTTAATTTAGAAATAGGTCTACCGAGGTAAAATGACACATCTGGTATGTATCAGAAACCAAAGCAATACTGTCTACTGTCCAAAAATAGGGTGTACAGATATAACATTTTACCATGCATTTTACAAACATTTGGCATAAATATAGGAATAATGAGGAATAATTAAATTTGAAAATTCTGTCCAATATAGCGACAAGTAATAAATAATCGAAAAGATTTATATTCAACATCAAAACAAATATAATTGTCCTTTACACACCAATTCCAGAAAAAAAACTTGACAGTTGTAAAGGCATTTTACGAAATATTGTAAAAAAAATCGGTTGTCCTATCATCATTGATAAAGATTAAGAAGTATATCCCCATAATGTCATACACGTGTAGCAGCAGGGCTGAAACAAGAACATAAACGTACAAAATAAACAATACGTTATGCTGAGATATATGACTTATAAAGGCATACCTTGGTATGAAAACGATATCAGGTCACGTGTGAAAATGTCAAACAAAAATAAAGATGATCAATGGAATGTAAATAGAACGAGCTAAAAAGATATTTGAATATCAGTGCTTATTGAATCTGCTCTCTGATTTATCTTCTACACTCTACATGCAATCAGTATCGTATTTATTATGTAATGGTAGATAAAATCTTCACCTTCACTATATTTTCGATCGTTACAGAATGAAATAATCTTTAAAATGTTGACGTCAACTCTACAGCACATCAAGTTATATCGGTATAATATCAGTTGTCGGCTAAGAACTGTAGTCGCATACCCAACAATCTGTTCCCATGTTTGTCGGTACGAGTTATCGCACCTGAAAGTTACCTGATTTACCTGAGCCCCACCATCACGCCGAGACCTAAGAAGCTGTTTCAGTATAGTATAGTGATATTCTACATTTAGCCTAATATTATATGCGTATTCCATACCATTGACGTCATATAATTACTTTTTCGTGTAATTATTTTCATGAGTGAGTTTAAATATTTATTTCCAAAAGGTCTACTCATGTTTTTTGTACCTAAGTTTAAAGATATCTCTTAATCGTGTGTACATGTATATTATTTTTATGCCAGCGATTGTTAGTGTGGTGTCTGTTTTTCATCTCTCCGGAGGTCGGTGTTCAAGAAAATTTGAAAATAGATAAATGAACAAATAATAATTAGATAATAAATACATCTAAAATAGAGAATGAAAATGTTTCTTTTATTGCTAACTGAATACCTACATGGATAGATATATTTTTTAAATAAAATTCGGATATAAAATTTATAAATTAATAGATAATTCTATCTGATTTATGATAGTTATCAGTTAAATTAACATAAACCAAAAGTGAAATCATCATTGAAGTCAAACGGAAACATTTAATAACACGTGAACCGAAGGATAATCTTTTCTACCTGTAAATTTACCTGAGTAATCAAGAAAGTACATGTATATCAATTATGGTCCAAGCACTGTTAGTCGACAGGTTGATCACTGTCTAATTGTTGAAATTTCGATTTTTAAACAAAAATGGAAGCAATTGTTCGACGTAGCACAGTGAAGGAAATCACAACAATAGAAAGTACACAAAGAATACTATCTACCTATAACTGGACAAATGTTGGCAATAAATGATTTCATATACTTATAGCACAGTTAAGGAAACAAATCACATCAATAGAAAGTAGACTAAATATACTATTTACCTATAACTGGACAAATGTTGGCAATAAATGATATCATATACTTATAGCACAGTTAAGGAAAAAATCACATCAATAAAAAGTACACAAAATATACTATCTACCTATAAGTAGACAAATGTTGGCAATAAATGATATCAATAATTTTACGTTAAAATCTCTAAAACGCTAAGACGCTAATCTCGAAAAAATTAACATTGCGTCAATGGAGAAATTATGTCATTTATAATAACGAAAATGGAAGCAACTCGACAAAATGTTTCAACAATAAGATTTATACCATTTAAAAGTAGATACAATAGCTAACTACTTATCATTAGACAAATTTAATCATATAATAAATAATAAAGTTATTAGCAAGCTACATTGTATATTGAAAAATTCCCAGGTAATATAGATAAAGTCGCGCATGCGCAGTACGATTTGTCCGCAATTGTTGTACATTGACTATTATATGGTTTCTGTTATATAGAGCACATTTTTGTGTGAACTGTGTAGATCAAACGTCTGCTGATGGATATTTTACTTAAACATGAGGAAACATATATTGTTTTAGTACATACTGAAGACGAAATCACACAATAGCCGAAAACTGGAATGAGTCGACTAGTGGTAATGTACTATTGTTTTTTTTTGGAGGGGGTGCGTTTTATTTTAGTATTTTCCCTCAGTTTTTTTTCTGCTCAGTACTCTAAATCTGACAAATGCATATAACATTCTGAATATAGAGTCTAATAAATGTTGACAGCAATTGATATTATAAGACACTTCGTGATTTTATTTGACTGTTTAAATTTGTCTTGTTTCATCGAAATGTTTTTAAATAAAAAAAACAGAGACATTTGCGAAACAGGAATCTAACTAAACAGTTGTTATGTGAGCCAAATTGTTAACAACTGTTTGACTTTTACTTTTATTGACGAGGATTCTTTCCTCACGGACTTGACTGTGGACTCACGGCGGGTGTGACCGGTCGACAGGCGATGCTTACTTTTCCATGACACCTGATTCCACCTTTTGGTTTCCAGGGGTCCGTGTTTGTCCATTTTTGCCGGTTTTTCGTATGTAGGTACGTGTGTGTGGGTATGTGTATTTAAGTATGTGTGTGAGTAGGTTTGTAGGTGTTTTATTAATAATATCGTTAGCAATACCAAAGTTATTCACGTTTTCCACAACCAATGATCAGAAAATGCCAAGAGTTTTTTTGTACTTTTTGTATTATTCATTTTTCTGCACATTGCAGTTGATTTCATCAATAGTTACCTCCCATAGAAACTCATAAATTCGAGTTGTCAATTTTAGTATTTGTACTGTATGTAGAGCTAAAGAAGAAAGTGCTATACTTTTAAACACAACAAAAATTACTTACATATATATCCTGTATGCTAAATTCCAATATAAGGGTACGTCTGTGTAAGCAAGGATATGCGCGTTCATTTATAGTGAAGTAGTAAACCCTATTCTCCTGCACGAGATTGCAAGTCTGGATAAAAATAGTCTAGGCCGATAATTCGATTTGATAAAAATGTCAATTTCAGTTATTTATCAATATTTCATATCTTTCTTTAATATGACAAGCACATACTTCCTCAATGATTATTTTGAGAGGCTTTTTTTCTTCAAGGTGCGATATCAGCTTGTCATGGAGTACTAAATCTGCTTTGGTCATAACGAGAGTCTGTATACACTACATACACTACATATACTGTCTCCTGCAGATCGGCTCGTGTATTTAAAAGATATACCACTCAGCTTTGTGTAAACTGAAAATCAGAATATATCACGAGAGGTGGGTAAAAGAGGATTTAGTCTCAATATCTTGACATTCTCTAATACAAATTTTCATTCTTATACAATATGATGTCTCGAAATTATCATTTAAGTAATACGTTGTATTAAATTTTAAAATGGGAGACGACAGTATTGAAATAATACTTAAATCAACGAATTACTTTTCAAAAAGATAAAAATATTATTTGACCTTTTTGGAGTGCGTTGTGTACAATGTATATGTGAATAGCATATACATTTAAAAATAAATTTTAAAAGAGTCTGATAGATATCATATTTTAAAAGGGCGTTTGCTGTGTTTTTACAAAATTTTGTGAGCCGACCTGGCTCAGTCGGTAGCGCACTCGACTCTTAATCATGAGGTCGTGAGTTCGAGTCCAGCCGGCTGCAGGTTGGTTTCTTGTCCTTCGGAAGAGACAGTAAAAACCGAGGTCCAGTGTAACAGTAGGTGTCAGCACGTTAAAGAACCTTCACTGCACAATGACCGTAAGTGCCGAACATAGGCCAAAATTCGAAGCCCTTCACCGGTATTTGGTGACGTCTCCATATGAGTGAAAGAATCCTGAGTGGAACGTTAAACAACAAGAAAAAACATCAAAAAAAACATCAAAATTTTGCTTTCTCCTTTTTAATTTCTTAGATTGATATAAAATAACAAAAATGGGATAAACAAAAGCATAAATATACTCGCCATTGAAGTAGGAAGAGAAGAAAAAAAAATCGAAATAATATTTTGGGTAAACACAGCTAATGCTCCTTTAATATATAATGAAGAAGTACCGATGGGTATATAATGAAGAAGTACCGATGGGTATATAATGAAGAAGTACCGATGGGTATATAATGAAGAAGTACCGATGGGTATAAAATGAAGAAGTACCTGGGTATATAATGAAGAAGTACCGATGGGTATATAATGAAGAAGTACCGATGGGTATATAATGAAGAAGTACCGATGAGTATATAATGAAGAAGTACCGATGGGTATATAATGAAGAAGTACCGATGAGTATATAATGAAGAAGTACCGATGGGTATATAATGAAGAAGTACCGATGGGTATATAATGAAGAAGTACCGATGGGTATATAATGAAGAAGTACCGATGGGTATATAATGAAGAAGTACCGATGGGTATATAATGAAGAAGTACCGATGGGTATATAATGAAGAAGTACCGATGTTTATATAATGAAGAAGTACCGATGGGTATATAATGAAGAAGTACCGATGAGTATATAATGAAGAAGTACCGATGAAGAAGTACCGATGTTTATATAATGAAGAAGTACCGATGGGTATATAATGAAGAAGTACCGATGAGTATATAATGAAGAAGTACCGATGAGTATATAATGAAGAAGTACCGATGGGTATATAATGAAGAAGTACCGATGGGTATATAATGAAGAAGTACCGATGGGTATATAATGAAGAAGTACCGATGGGTCTATAATGAAGAAGTACCGATGGGTATATAATGAAGAAGTACCGATGAGTATATAATGAAGAAGTACCGATGGGTATATAATGAAGAAGTACCGATGGGTATATAATGAAGAAGTACCGATGAGTATATAATGAAGAAGTACCGATGGGTATATAATGAAGAAGTACCGACGGGTATATAATGAAGAAGTACCGATGGGTATATAATGAAGAAGTACCGATGAGTATTCCAAACTCAAAATCCAGAAGACTACGAATAATGTAACAACGGTCTCAATACAAAGAACAATTGTGAGTGCCAAACGGGGTGGGACCAGGTGTCCGGAACGATGCTACTCCTATCACAAATCTTCGATGGAAATCTCTCAAGTTCGGTGAAAATATCTTCAGTTAGTTTTAGATCTCTTTGGCAAAAGGAAGTCACTGTATTTGGTCGTGCTCCAGAATAAAAAAAAAACATATCACTGAAGAGGAGTATATATTTTTAAATCAGTGTGAATTGTGTTGGCATATTTCTAGTCGGCGAGATTGATATCTAAGAAGCAAATCTATGTTTGTGCAGTATCAATGTATCCAATATTAATTTCGATCTCACGTCCATTTTAGTGTTAAATATATTAAACATTCCCTGCATGTCCTGTGGTCCTGATTTTAACTCCTACATGAGTGAGTAATTCAGTACATGAGCTAAATATTAATTAATCATTTTGGCTGTATAGTTTTGGATAAAACCTTATCCTTACCTAAATAAAAAGTTTATTTATTAGAAAACCACTTTAATGAAATGACAAATTGAGGACAGATTTCGTTTGATATACTTGTATAAAAAATGAACTGTATGTGAATTGTGGGATAGTCGAGTAGATACATATAAACAACTTTAGTCATATTATGTAATCGTTTATATTATAGGAACCGGGCGTTTGTTGAATTTCTGCACATTGTACCTTGTAACGATAACGGTATCCGTATGTGATTCATTGCAATCACTTTACTCTATAGCAATATAAAGTTTCCCACAATTTTTTCACATATGTTCATTAGGTCTAGACAACTTTCTCACTTTCCCTGTTATATAAATAATACGTCATATTCATTAAAGATTCTTCTAACTAAGAAGATATATAGAATCGTGATAATATATCGGTACAAGACGAAATAGAAATATGAATTATTGTTGAAAAACCCGGAAAGTTACCTGACAGGAAGAAAATATTCTTCTCTTGACGAGTCAGTTGATGTTAAAAAGCAATTATGGTGGTGAATAAATACTCATGCAGTTAGAGAAAATCATGAATAGAGTAGCAATGAAGACCATACAAATATAAACATCACAGATAACCACCAAGAGGTTCCGATATCCACATGACTGCATTTAAATAATAAAAAACAGCAACAAATATAAACTTCACAGATAACCGCCAAGAGGTTACGATATCCACTTGACTGCATTTAAATAATAAAAAACAACAACAAATATAAACATCACAGATAACCGCTAAGAGGTTCCGATATCCACATGACTGCATTTAAATAATAATAAAAAAAAACAACAAATATAAACATCACAGATAACCGCTAAGAGGTTCCGATATCCACATGACTGCATTTAAATAATAATAATAATAAAAAAAACAAATATAAGCATCACAGATTACCACCAAGAGGTTCCGATATCCACTTGATTGCTTTTAAATAATAAAACAAAAACAAATACGAATAGGAAGTAATATCTTCGTTCCGCTAATCATACGATAGAGATAATGGTCTTGTTGGTGATTACATGTTCTCGGTTTCACAAAATGAAATGTTGATTTTCATGTTCGATAGCAGTTGTGGAGACGCGTTGGATGTCAACATTCCGCAAGTTTTACGGTCGGAATAATAGTCTTGTTTGCGATTACTGTTTCACTGGGTGAAATATTGAGTTGCCTTTTCGTTGCCGGTTGTTGAGACGTATGTACCAATTGTGACGAGAATCCGTTCCTTACGTATTTCATTTGGACTTGACTGTGGACTCATGGCGGGTGTGCCTGGTCGACAGGGAATGCTACTCCTCTATGTCACCTGATCCCACATCTTGGTTTCCAGAGGTCCCTGTTTGTCCATTTGCCGGATTTGTATCTGTGTCCTGGACATCCTAAATATTTATATTTTGGTATCTGAGATGTTTTATATGAGGGTATTCTCAGATTTAAATAAATTCTGAGAATACCATCATATAAAACATCTCAGATACCAAAGTTTTGTTGTGCCGGATCCTGAACGTCAGCAAAAGGGACTGGACTTCATAGAAAGCACCCGGTAACACCCACCGTGAGTCAATCCAAAGTCAACTAAGTTCTTGTTACAATCGGGATAGATAAGTCAACACAAGATGAATCAAGATTTCAGTTAGTGAAAGTAAAAATGAAGAAATACCAATGAAACACAGTACATGTAATTCCAAACAAGGTAATTATACCTATCTTAAAATTTGAAAAATGTTGACGTAAACGTGATTTATCATATCCTTGGTACATGATCAGTAATTGGTTTGTCTCTGTATATATGGAATGACCATTGTGCAACACACGCTTTAGGATCTTGGGTCATCTATCTTGCAAATTTTATTCCACATGTAAATAACAAAGTAATATTACGTTTGTCATACACTTGTTGTCATTTTACAGTTCGTATCTAGAGTAAATAAAACGTTCAAAGTAGAACGAGTATTTATTTTATGATTTGGAAGAAAGGTGTTGATGGAAAAAATTGTATTCAAGAGATAGGTTCGCTCCAGCCCCAATATTTAAATTATATTTTAATGAAAACATTAAGGGGCACAAAAAACCATAGGTAATTAAAACTAAATTATAGCATATAACAATAAAACTCTGATATTGAAATACATGTTATAGCGCGTCATCAACGTGAATCCAGTTTAATTTTGCAGATGTTGCAAGCCGTATATCATTTACTATGGCCGAGACCAAATGTCGACAGAAATATAAAAGTTAGTGCGTATCTGGTAATGTTCGTCTCGTTCAATTCTTTATCATTTTCACCATAAAGAATGGTTGTAATTGAAGTGAAGGTAAGACCTTTTAAGCCGAATATCTAAATCGATATTCATGTCATCAAGATGTTCATGACAATTTAGAGTGAACTTAAGAAGGAGCTTATGGTGGTCTAGTGGTGGAGCGTTAGACTCGCAACCGGAATGTCCCGGATTCATTCCCGGACCGCTTCATACTAAGGTGGTAGTGACTGTTCCTTCGCCTTGCGCTCAGCATATGGATTGAAAGTCACGTGTCATTTGGATGAGACTCAAACCGAAGTCACGTGTCGCGGAAGACATGATACATAAAAGAACCCTAACTGCATTGGCTTCAATCAATAGCACAGTCCAAAATTAGTAGCACCTCATCTGAAGCTGGTGTTATCTTCATACTAGTGAAAAATAACATTAAAACAATAATAAGGGACGAATATGTTTTTTTTCAAACAAAATTGCCAGTAGTTCACTATATACGAAAAGCCTAATAGCAAATCACCCTCAGTTGGTGATATCTCCATCGAGGAGGAGAAAACATTTGCTGAACGCAAAAAGTATTAAAGAAATCAGGGAAGTATCCTTGGTGACTTCATGATTCTTTAAAACCAGATTCGTGAAGTGAGTAGTATACATGAAATAATCATGTAGCCTAAAATATCGTTTCATAATCCTGGTTTTTACAACGATCATTGACATTTCTAATATGACAATTTTGAAACGTCGACACATCAAAAGTTCGTGACCAAGAGATATAGGACAGGAAACGTTTTTAATATATCGACTCTTGCTGATAAGATGTTAGTTTTATCTTGAGATAAGCTCGTGGAAAAATAACGGATGTAACACCAACTAAATACAAGGAAGGGTATGTTAATACAAAAAATGAAATTAAATAATTCAATTATTAGACTCTCTAAATATCAAGTATTTTCGATAATAATCATGTGAGCATATACCTAATGAGAAACGATATTATGATGAAACGATTGCTTAATGATGTTTCTCGATTACACCTGATCCCCTCACTTCATTACCCTGAGGTCTGAAATTGTTCTCAATTGTTTGTATGGCTTTTAAGGTGTATCACTTCAATTTACTTTACTTTATATGTGTAAATTTATTTAATCAATTTTACAGCAGATATAAAATGATTGATAGCATATTAATTGGTTATTCAACTTGTTCGATAAATATTCCCCTGTGAAGGAAATAGTCGGAAGGCTATATAAATTAGTTTGATGACAATATTGAGTTATCGAATAATTATATTGAAAAGAAGTATTTGGAATCGTCAGCAATGACATTACCTTGTCACAAATGAATTGTCAGATAAATATACGGACTTGTATCACGATTATATCGGTGATATAGACTTTTTAGTAAACTATATAGACTCCTCAAATAGTTATGGATAGTCGTCCTATAGTTATAAGACTCGTAATATTTAATATTGATATTTAATACATAATATATAGATATAGATTATATAGATATGTCCGGTAATACCGCCATGGATAGTTATTTGTCGTTTAGGATGGTGATATATACTTATTGGATTATAAGAGTGTCTATCCAGATGGTTTAATGCACTGAAAGACACTCGAAATGTTTTTATTCCCAAACAATAGTTGTGTAATAAAACTTAAAAAGCAGTGTACTGAGTCACTTAACGTTAAGAGGACATAGAGATTCACATATAAAATAAACCTACAATGTCTTAACTCGGGGAGAGGAGACAATTGATGTACCTCTGGTGCTCAATTACCTCCCACAGTAAGTATCCCTTAGTCCAACAAGAAGCATATACATATGCATTATACTTTGGTGGTAGAGAAACATCAATCTACATGGTATTTAAATAAATCTTCAGGATGTCCAGGGTACAATATACAAATCTGCTGAAAAGTGGACAATAGTGGAGAGAGAGAGAGAGAGAGAGAGAGAGAGAGAGAGAGAGAGAGAGAGGGAAGAGAGTAATATATTCGAATATATATATATATATTGTTTGTTGTTTTATTGTTGTTTAACGTCCCACTCAAGAATATTTCACTCATATGGAGACGTCACCAAATGCCGGTGAAAGGCCTCAAATTTGGCCTATGCTCGGCACTTACGGCCATTGAGCAGTGAGGGTGCTTTAACGTGCCGACACCTACTGTGACACGGGACCACGGTTTTTACTGTCTCATCCGACAGACAGGAAACCAGCCTGCCGCCGGCTGGACTCGAACTCACGACCTCAAGATCAAGAGTCGAGGGCTCTCCCTCTCTCTCTCTCTCTCTCTCTCTCTCTCTCTCTCTCTCTCTCTCTCTCTCTCTCTCTCTCTCTCTCTCTCTCTCTCTCTCTCTCTCTCTCTCTCTCTGTGAAACATTTTTTTCTTAAAGTTCACGTGTTTCCCTTGACTTTTAGATCGGTCAAGAAGTCAAATATAATGTGATGATGAACCGGAAATAGCATCACACTTCATAAAGAGATGTTATGAGTGTTCTGCTTTATACAAGAATATACAAATTACTTTTTCTTGTAAACGGTATATAAAACAGCTGTCAACTCTGGGTAACATAAATATATTCAGTACACTAATGCGTTCCATCGACAACAAATCGGTCACATGCGATCTATCACTAACGTATGGTCCAGTCTAAAGTTGTGCAGTATAACGGCTTTCAGAACCAATGTCCACAACCAATGTATGATGTTTCATTAAATTGGCTGTTAGCCTGTTATCCCACCTGTTTGCACTATATTTACCGATTTCCTGATCCCTGTTCGATACTAGCTGTTACATCGTTCATACTGACTGTGGTGAGAATTAAATCACGCAATGCAATTATTTAAATCTGACTGTGGTTTCACGGTGGTGTGATGCTTACTCCCCAGTGACACCTGATCCCATTTGTTTTCTCTATTTTCAGTATTTACTCCTGAACCCCCTGATGGTTTTTACTTTGGTTTCTGTGTTTTGATAGCATCGTAACAGATTGGATGGGATAGAATGGAATAGGTCAATGTTTACGATCGTCTTCATTTTTCAATGTAATATACAACTAGTATAAAAGGCATAGATTTGTTATTATTTTACAAACTCAGTGTACCAAAGTATTTATCAGCCAGGAGTTGCAGGAGACAGTATACAATCTGGTAATTATTGAACAAAGACGGACCTCTGGAAATCCAAAAGTGGGATCAGGTGTCATAGAAAAGCAAGCATCACCTGCTGACCGGTCACACACACAACGTTAATCAAATTAAAAAAACAGGCCCCAGTTGTACAATAGGTTGTTAAATTCAACGTGGAGTTAACCAATGTTAAACCAATGGGCTAACTGTAGGTTAAATTTAACAATGCATTGTACAACCGGGTCCTGAACAACAACTTGTTAATAGTGGTAACGATTAATAACTATTGAAGAGGTAAATCAACATTGCACGTACATTCATTTCATATAATTACATAATAATTTATCGTTTTTAAACTGGATATAAAAATGACGATAATTGTCATAATTTTGCTTTTTTCAAATTTTGCTTGGTTGAGACAATCTCTTTGTGTCCTTGGACTTTGTAAAATCATCTATCTTTGGTCTGGTCGGCAGTTATGCCCCTCGTTTTTTTTATCCTAATTTGACTTGGGACTGACGTTGGTTGTGGTTATAAATACAAAAGCGTTGCAGTGGAACTGTTGGTAGATTTATTTTTACCCGTAAGTTTTTATTTATAAGGTTAAAGAATAAAAAAGATATTAAAGAGGCACTAGTTGTTTTTTTTCAAAATTATATGTTTTTTTTTTACCACATAGATTAATAGTGTTGCTGTACGATAACAAATAAGAGATATACACAGGCATAAAGATTTTTAAATTCCTATATACGTTTGTGAAAATTGCTGGAAAAAATAGGTTTGGCACTTTTTTTCCAATAGCAATTGATTGGTAAACACAGCTAATGCCCCTTTATGTTGGAAAGGAAGTACTGGTTTTATCCGCGCTGCGCAAAACAGAAATTATCACAATCATCATATAGATAGGTGCTAAATTAAATGAGATATTCTGACTTTTACTTAATTAGAGTCTTGTAATATCAAGACATTAACTCATCAACCCCTGAAGTCACATTTGGACCTGCCCCTGTCAAAGAATGGTTATGTCCACTATCAGAATTGAGGGGTGTATAATTTAGAATTAAATCTTTGTAATATTTTTTCTTGCAGTATGAACTTGTTCACTCCTGAATTATGACAGTGGACCATAGTATTTACTGAAATGGGGGAGTCTAAATGTGACCACATGGGTTGGTGAGTTAACTGAAATTAATTCATAAAACAGATAGAATGCGTGCTAGCATATTATCACACGATAGTTTGTACTACGACCATGGATTACATCCACCGCCTGTTGATCACGATGATAAAGGGTTATCTGTAAGCTTAAACACTTGCATGTCGATCTTTTATCGCCATCTTTATGGATTAACTTTTACATCCAAAGCTAAATAACTTTCAATAGTAACACGATATTACGTACTTATTATCATATGCACGAGCGATGTAGGTTGCACGCGGTGAACCTTATAAACCATAAATTGCGCAATTTCGTCGAATTTCCCAATTCTCAGGAAAATATTATTTTCAGAAACGGCTTTGCTTTGTTTGTATTAAAGTGCATTAATATTAATTACATATTGCGTTCGGGAGTGAGTCAAACTCGTTATATTGCGGGAGATGAATGAAATGAACCATGATTTCATTGAACAAGACCAAATAGACCCCACACTGTCAAATGTCGATTCAAGGACTAATGTTTTAGCATCGTATAAGAACACTTTACTCTACCTAGGTAACTTTAGTAAAATCACAAAGCTAGTATATTCTTGTTCAAATAAAGATAATTCAAATGCAAAAGAGGTATGTCTTAATTCAAGTACCGTGCCCTTCGTCGAACACGGAAGTAAAGATAATTGATTCATGATAATTCTAATTTAAGGTTCAAGTATCGTACAGGAAACGGAAATGTACTAACTTACTTCCTCGTCAGAAATATTGGTCCTTTAATCCTCTTAAATGCCCCGGCAGTTCACCTTATAAATACAATCGATTGCAATGTTATATGGATAACTGGAAAAAGACATTCGAAAAAAAAACGAAATGAAATATGCGTATGTTTAATTCCCTGTGTCTATGAAGAAGTGTGCTTATCTTTTTTAAAACAGAGTGTTTTTATTACAGTATCAACTTGAAAGTACTGTATCAAGTTTAAATATACAAAACAGACATTTTAGACTGCAATTAAACACCATGTGCTTTAGCAGGATCAATATCAGGTTGTAAAAATCACTATCTGTAGGCCTACGTGACTTATAAAGTTTTATTATATATTTTTCAGTATAAGTGATAAACAAGTGACGTCATAACATTGCTGCTAACTTAATAGGCAATTTTAGGAAATTCCAGGCTTATTTGATTATGTTTTGTATGTCAAGGTTTCTGGCAGAAATACTGGCTATATTAGGTCTAATATGTGCTGAAGCAGTACTGTATAAATCTTTTCAGAGATGACAGAATGCAAATTGTGTCATTGCCAAATATAACTATAATAATTGTAATAAACACACAGATACATATGCAAGATACACTTTAACCCGCGTTCACCTTTATTAAACAGTCACCTGCTCTAAGCGGTCAGTTTAAATTCCCCTAAAATGTTTTCGTTATAGAATTATAACCCTATAAGCAGACACCTCCGTAACGCAGTCAGTCCCTTTTCGCCCCTTTGATTTAACCCAATTAAACAGTCATACAAATATCAATGTTTCAGATTGATTGAGATCCAAAATTATTGTTCCAATAATAAATGACCTATGTAATCAACTTCGAGATCATTGCATATGATGAAATAACTTTGGCGGTTATTGATATTCAATTGTATTTATAAAGTCATGAAAAGTGTGGTTTTTGTGCTTCAGTAAACATATGACATATGCATGTACCTGACATTTATACAGAATGAGACATGGGTATCTAGAGTTTAGTATCTGAACAAATAACTACTTGACAATTTTGTGAACATTAATTAAAAGTTCACCTCTTTTAATTAGTACCCTTCTGATTACAGACTATAATATCTGAGTTTGTATAACTCTATTTCTGTAAGTCGATAAAATGAATGTCTAAAAGTTTTTATAATTTTGAAATATTTTGTAATTTTCTTGTTGTTTTTTTGATAAATTGTCATTTTCTTAATTGCCTGTCTCCATATTTATATGTACAGCAATACCAAGATTACCCACGTATCATAATTGTTTATATGCCATCGTTATAGCACTGATACGGATTCCGAGAAAGTTCACAAATCATAGACAAATAAATAATCGAAAAAGACTGATATATACAGATGTATAGTGCAATTCAAAAGTCCTTTCTACTCATGCATCATGCAATTGTATAATTTTGTGAGAAAGGGTTGGACCCTCTGTTTTATATAACGAACGAACACTTATCAGAGTGCATTTATTGTCAATATGGATGTCGTTTGGGTGACAGATAAATATAATGGCGCCGTTATATTTACATACCATAATTTTAAATTGAAAAACAAAATAATGGATTCGATTGCATACAATTATGGAGCGAGTTCCAGGACAATCTCAACTAAAACTGAGTACTACAGTTTCAACACCATACGTCATTTCCTTTTCTTTTGTTGATGGGAAGCGCTACATTGTGGATCGTTTATAAATAGGTTTTGTTTTCATTCGAAAACTTTGTTGATATAGACAATCATGCATACACAGTTTGAAATAAACCATCGAGATTTATAATTGTTTTATTAGAAGACTTTAATTATTTTTGGAACTTTGGCCTTTAAGAGCTCCTTTTTCATTCTCAAACTGTATGCAGCTTAACATGAGTTTCTATAAAGTTTGGTGAACTCTAGCTCAGAAGGTCGAGAGAGAAAGAAAAAATGCTTAAAACATGAACAACTGATATTTTCTATATATTTAAGTGTCTGTTACCTTGACCTTTGACCATCATACTTTGTCACATTGTACCTTACATCATTTCTAACAGATGCCTCATACATCCTTGCTTAAAAAGTCGGTCACTTCGTGGTTTCCAGAAGTCCGTGTTTGTCCATTTTTACCGGATTTGTATCTATGTCCTGG
>BROG01000887.1:110000-240273 GCA_030159075.1 Atrina japonica
ATAGAATTTCCCTTCTCCAGCTAACAACTTGATATCAGCTGCCTGTCAAGGTTCTGGCGATTGATAACTTCCATGTGCGTGATATTTACATCTGAAAGAACGTATCATATCAATACTTGTGAACTATACAGATCAAATCAAAGCCTCCCTAGGCAAGTGCATATCGTATGCTTTCATTTGTGAATATGCTAATGTATATGCTTTGTTTGTATTTACGATACATAGTACAGTTTTCTAAGAATTGTGAATCATATGAGTAATATTTGTCTGTCGCTCCACATGATCATCATAATCATCATCATCATCATCATCATCATTAGTTTTGAATTACCATATGCATAAATATAGTGGCAATGTTTTCATATTCAACAACGTCTGACTGCAAACTGAAAAGTATAGATCTAGTTATATACTGAGATAAAGGTCCTTATAACACATCAAATGAAAGGCGAAAAGACACATATTATGTCCAATTTTGTAGAAATTTTGCACTGCATATAAAACAGTCGCTCTCACCTGCGCTCATCCTCGTACTGTTTATTTTTAAATTCAAAATTTCTAAATGCATAAAAATCACAATTTCCCCCTAAAATGTCCTAATGATCCTATTCTCAGCAGCTGGCTTATATATATATATATATATATATATATATATATATATATATATATATATATATATATATATATATATATATATATATATATATATATATATATATATATATATATATATATATATGTGTGTGTGTGTGTGTGTGTGTGTGTGCCTTCAGAACCGATTACATAGATATGATATATGTATTTGCTAACATGCGGGAAACTGAACTACTTTCATTTACTACGTACGCAGCAATCGTAGTAAAAAAAAGTCATTCATCAGAAAGTTGGAGATGAGGTGCTTGTGACCTTGAATGGGGACGACCGAATAAAACGAGTGGATAATTCATTGTGCTGTGTTCAAGTCGGCAGTTTTTCTTAATTTAAAATCTCACCGGATAAAGTATGTTCTGATTTAAATGAGAACTTAATATGCAGGCCTAAATGTATGAATTGTTTCTTATACGCAAAAAAACTGGACCTAATTGGAACCATTTGTTCAGCTCGACAGAAAGCAGAAAATGAATGTTCACCCAGTCATAAGAAAATGCCGTTCGATTGTATCTCAGTACTCAAGCTAAACTAACTTTTCATTATTTTAAGCAAAAAGATTTATTTTGTAACTAAACCTGTTTGTATACTAATGACATGCAATTGTAAATAATGGTGAAAGTTATTGCACATTTAAAGAAAACAAATAACCGTGCCCAAAATATTTATTCATTTTTTTACATTTTTCTGCAAAAATTTATATGTGAATGATGTAAAATAAAATGTTCCTTATTCACTCAAATTTGAAAGTTTTACAAAAAATAATGTAATAAAAGTTGAGCTTGAGTATAGAGTAGATTTGGTGACTTTGGCGCAGACGTAAGGTGTCAAGTTATACAATTTACAATTGATTAGAAGATTTTTACAATTAGTCATGTTGTTACGGTTGTGTAAACAAGGCTGTAGGTAACTATTAATGTGATTAAACAACAGTGTTTTCCATTTGATTTGTTGCTGATAAATTAAACTTTGACTCCTAATGAAAATAAGCCTCTCAGAAAATGCACATGCATATGCATCAGGCCTCTTACCGGTGGTCAAATTTGGCGATTATGTAAAATTAATTAGAGGGATAGGGATTCCGTCAAAGTTGAAGTCTTTGGGGTTTTCGGATCTTTGACATATCGATGTAATATGGAAAAAATTGTGACCGAAATGAGTATGTTCGATAGGCCTACTATGCAGGTGTCAATTATGGTAGAAACAGAAACTCCTGTAAGTTGATTATCATGTTTATCTAACTCTCGTCAGTTAACATTCAACATTTTCAAAAGACATTCGGAAAACCCCGTGTCTTTTTCAAGTTTTGAAAATTAACTAACTAGAGTAAGATAATCATGATAAATCAACAAATATTCTTTGTCGAACCCCTAGTTAAACACCACTATCAAACATGTCATTTAACCTTCAAATAACTAATCAAGTTTATTGCAGATATTTTCCTTGAAATAGCACTTCTTCATTCCCTTGGCAAATTTACGCATTTCTAACTAGTGTAGCTCTGAATATGAAATGGTTGTATGTGACCCCGTTCATTATCTTACCAACAATTCAAGATACTTCTAGGAACGTTTTGTAATGTTTTATAAGGATTCATTAGATGTTTAACAATGTTTGTATGTTTTGAGAAAATGTGTACGATATATATTTCAAAGTTGTTACAATATCTCTTATATATCCGTTAATAAGATATTTAAAAAAAACTACCTTAAAATTAGGAAGATTTCCTTCAGAAAAGCATGACATATAACATAATATAAAACGACACTTAAGACTCATTTCAAGGAATTTCATAAACGTTTTTTTTTACAATAGTGATTGCATTATATTCTAAGTAAAATATATTCACATACAGAATAATGCCCACCTGAAGATTTAAGTCATCTGAAATGATTATTGCATCATAAAAACACTGTACACTTTATGTTATGATAATGTTATGAGAGTTGATGGGTGCTTGTTTACAATTATTTGTACTTGTTAAACCAAGTGTATCTGGACCTTTCTGGAAGATCAGTTGTTTGGGTGTTTGTTCAAGGACATTCTAACTCTGTCATCATGTTACTATTTTAGCCATAGGGACTTTTCTGTATGTGCTAGAAAGGCCAATTCCTGATTATTCCTATCTAGTGATTTCTAGAACTGTTTTAGAGTATATATACAGAGATGGTCAGGTCTTCAGGCAGAACAAGGTTAGAACAGCTTAGACTATTATTTTGGGCCAAGTTATAGAAGAACAGACCACATTTTATATAGGGATTTATACGAGAATAGTGCACATCAATATAACATTCAAATCGGAATTTATTGTGTATTCAATGGATCCTTTAAATTTTAGTTCGGATTGGAATTTATTGTGTATTCGTGTGGATCTCCAAACTGGAACTGAACTGTGAGCTGTGAAATTAATTACTATAAACTGTCATTTAGATTTTGTTATTCTTCATAAAATTTATAAATTTACTTGTTCTTGATCTTTGCTGGCATATTTAAGGTAATTCTGACCTCATAACAATAAGCATTTATTAAAATAATGCAGATTACCAATAATTATAACGTTTTTTTCTAATAGAGTCTTCAAAGCAGAAAAAACACAATATTTGGATTACTCCACAAAAATACCGATGCCCCGGGCAATTATATATCTCTGATCATATTGTCCCTCGCAGGCTATATAAATCATTCGTATCGACTTCCATGTCAATGTTTGCCCCCATACGTTGAAATAATCCATTGAGTTGAACGACAGTCATAGTGAACTTAACTCGCTGATATTGATTCATAAAAAGTAAATTGATTCCACTTTTTAGAATAACTGCCGGGTCAGTTAATGATTTTCCAAACTTTTCATTCTTTCTATTATTTTCTATGTCAAATATATGTACATAATTAAACCTAGTAATCATGCTCAAAATCGTCTGAAAATCTGGTTAATTACTTTAAATGCGTAAAACAATTTATCTCTGTCAATAAATTCACCCCTACTGGCTTCACATCAGTAATTTAACACATATTTACAATTACACCCCACGTAGGAATAATTTCAAAATACCCCATTGTGGGTTGTATAAATTTGAAATGTATTTTTTGTCAGAAAAGGAGATAACTTTACTAAGGTTTTATAGTATTACTGAAATTAATTTTGCAGTAGATATGTGTATGTGTTACATTTTTGTTTTTGTTCTGAATTTTCATTTGTCTGGAGACGATCACGTGTTCTACAGTTTAAAATGATATCGCACAGTAAACCGGATAATTTATCATATTACACTGATATGACGAAATATGTTTCAACTGAATTTCATTTTATTTTAGCCAATCTTCAGTGCCGACTTCTCTGTTTATACGGTACATAGGCAGATGACAACAAACCAGAGATTTCCAAACCTGCAAACGCCAAACGTTTTGCCAGTCTATTTAAAGCAAATATTTCTACAATATTAGAAAACAAAGATGCCCAAAACACAAAGAAACCCACGCAACAATCGGTAAAGTTGTTCAGGGGTTACCTAGAAGAGAATGGGTTGTCCCTCGACTTCGAGTCTTGGCCAGGACGGCAACTTGAACAGAAATTTAAGTGAGGCCGATATAAACATTATGAAAAGCATCGAGATGAAAGAATCAAGCAGAACATTTGTGGCAGTTTGTTAAGATTTAAAGGCGTCGAGGATTTGTAGGTATTGAGCATCATCCGCCGATAGAAGATACTGATTTGAACAGAATGTATCAACAATTTAATCAATGTGCCCCAAAACATTTGCAGTAGTAAGTATTTTGCGCTGTGACGTTATACTTTGATCACAGAGGTCGGGAAAATTTACGAGAACTGAAAATATCAGACTTTGCTTGTACCTCTGATGCAGGTGCCCTGATGTATATCTACATAGCACGTGACGAACAGACAAAATCATAAAGACGACACCAACACTCCTAGTGGCAGAATGTATGAAATAAAAGGTATTTAGATGATCTACCTACCCCATTTAATAGTGCTGTTTCAATTGAATAAAACAAATTGATTTTAAGCTTGTGCATGTAGATTTCGCTACCCTAGAATAAATGTTATTTGTTTTTTTTTATTATTGATATTTTGCAGATAATGATGAACTATCAAAACCTTTATGAGGTACAAGAGGAAACGTTCACCTGACTGCTACTTCTTATTTCAACACCCTTTAAAGATCCCAACAGATAGTGTGTGGTATAGTATATCTCCTATTGGACCTAACACATTGGGAAATACCGAATATTTCTAACAAATATGTGAAACTAGCTTGAAAGTAGTGAAAGTAGTTTGAAAACCAACACAGATTACACAGACTCTAAAACAAAACAGAAAATGTCATGTACGCTAAGTGCTAGCTAGTTGATATCGGTAGATTTTGCCAAATTTCTTTCAATTAAAGACTGTTTTTCATTTTTTTTTTTTGGAAAGCATTGAGTATAAATGCAATGGATTTTGGATGTTTGTTTGTTTATTGTTGTTTAACGTCCCACTCAAGAATCTTTTACTCATATGGAGACGTCACCAAATGCCGGTGAAGGGCTTCAAATTTTGGCTTATGCTCGACACTTAAGGCCATTGAGCAGTGAGGGTTCTTAAACGTGCCGACACCTACTGCGACAAGGGACCTCGATTTTTATTGTCTCATCCAAAGGACAGGAAACCCATCTGCTGCCGGCTGGACTCGAATTCACGACCTCCCGATCAAGATTCGAGCGCGACCGACTGAGCCAAGCCGGCTTGCCAATGGATTATGGGGAAAAATTCACATTTAATTTTTTTTCCATAATCCATTGCATTTGTACTCAATGCTTTCCAAAAAATGAAAAACAATCCTTATATTTATATATTACCATTTTCTGTGAATTTGTAGTCAGCTGGTTACGAAATTCATTCTATGTAATTGGCTGTGCGGTGGGAGTTTTTCATATGACGTAACAGCTAAACAGCTGTATGGGACGAGAAATAGTTCCCCTTTTCTGTCCAGAATACTAAATTGAATTAAGGTTTTTTTCTCATTTTCATATCATTTTGAAAGAAACTAGCGATATGGAGAATTTTGAATAAGTATCAGATTTGTTTGAAGTTATTTTAGAATATTCGTCTGCTTGGGTACCGGAAGATTAAATGTGTCGTAAGAGAATTTAAAATGCAAATGGTCGTGCCCATGGCTATGCTGTATAGTGTATTTACAACAAATTTGCGTTTGAATTCTGATATATTATTAATGGGATATACTATAGACAGTTTGAGTGTGAATTACGAGAAGGGAGACAGCTAATATTCATTCATGCCAACTGAAAGTAGCCATTTTATTTGACATTTTTTACCAATCACCTGGGAACCATGATGACTGATTCGTACGTAACTTACGTAAGTATTTCACACGGCCTGATTTCACATGATGCGAGGGACGAATTGTTTCTGATAGGAATATCCGGTGAAGGCAAACGAATCGACTTGTTTATCAAGAGATGCTTGACAAAGTTGCAATAAGCTTAACTCTCTTTTTTCTGTTGTAACTACGAAGCGAACTTTCATTTCCGTGCCAGCCTGTGGTCTGTGATACTGGCCATAACATGACCTAGATATATCGCGATATGGGCCTGTAGGCTGTACAATGTGCTACAGATGTAGTCTCGTGTTTCCGATTTCTTTCTGTGATTTTTATTTGTTTTGTGATAGGCCTAATGTATGGCTTTTAAGATTAAATATATAAGAAATAAACATGTGATATTCTATTCTTTATTGATTCGTTCGTGTATTCTTACGATGAAAAGTAAAGCGGTTAATACTCGGGGCACGCGACTGCAAATACTGAATATACAATATACCGCTTTATATATTTGCAATGAAGGTAATTGCAGTTGGTTTGTAAATATTGGTAAATGGTTTGTTATATTGAAATGTAATAAGACAATAATTGCGGTTGAGAAGCTTTAAACATTTTGAAAATCTACTTGTTTTCCAAGAACTGATTATATCTCGAAGAAACTTGAAAAAAATTTAAAACACGACCCGCAAAATCGGCAATAAAAACAATAACAACATTTACACAATAACATCGCTCTCACTCAATACTTAAAGGCACATGACCGGTGGTTTACGCTCAGCAAGGTTGTTAATTTTGTTTTAAATGATAATGTGCTTATATAAAGTTATCATCTTCCCTTTAATTGCGCTTTTAAGTGATTCACTAGCAATTTGAGTTTGAAGATCAAAAAATTATTTTTACTTCTTACAAAACAATACAAATGGAGTTGCGTAATATTCAAGGCAACTTCAAATGAATAAGTTCAACATATAGGTTATTGTCATCTCGTATTCATCACAACTCATACCTAAGTGAATTGGTTGACTCGTACCCATGTTTTAGCTGACTCGTGCCCATCAATGAACCCATTTGTGCCCATTGCTTGTTTGACTGTAGAATTATTCATGAAGGTACACATGTATTTACCAACAGGGTATGGTAATTACACCGCTATGCCACCTGCCTATGACATAAAACCCCATCTATCTTGACATATTCGCATAAATTTCGTATAGCAAAAACTGACAGAATCATCTTACTGTGCCATCGAAAACGTCGTAATTTTCAAACGAAATTGCACTGCTCGCAAAAACCACACACTTGCCATGTATATAGCTATAGATTTATAGTACTGGTACTTCTTCATTTTTACTTTCAACCTACTAAAACAAATGTAACTTGTACGACGTGGTCATTATTAACCATTGAATATTTGTTTTTTTTATTGTGAAAATATACGTGGGTTACTTTTCTATGGTGAAAAAAAAGTCCGTGCCTTTTCTATATCCGTAAAAAAAAGATATCTGGAAAACGGGTAATTTTTCCTACTGGTATGTTTCAATATACCTTTTTGTAGTTGATTCTTTCTGTTACCGTTTGTCGTAATAGTATGCAACTTCAGAGAACTTGTAATTAAACATTTTGTTTTATATAGGAGATAGAACTGATAAAGAAATTGTGGTATGTGTTTAGTAGAGGATTATCGCTCTTTGTACATGTGTACGTATATAATAGGTCATTATGTTCCGGAATGTCCGGTGTCGTTTCCATTATTAGATAATGAGTGTAATATCCGGTTTTCTTTTGAAGCTATGTTAATCGGCACAAGGGCCTGTTTAATCACATTTCAGTATCATTATAACCTGATAGGTATGTTGCATAATTATTTCATCTTGTGTATTATTGTGCACTTTAGGTAAAGGCATCAATTGACTATAATAGACAGTTCAGTCATTCGTATTTCAATGTAATAATGTAGAGCATTATTGTTTGTCAATATGAACACATTGTATTGTGTACCTTGGTTTTACTTACAGATGACTGTGGTCATTGTTACGTGGAATAAACTCAAAGGCACATGACAAATAGAACTGGTTCTTATTTATTTAGGAACAGAAATCTGTCAAGGCTATTTATACAACACATTTGTTCATTCTCAAACTGGTCGAATATACCAATACTTTCTTTTGTTTGTATCTTTTTAACTTGAACGTGGTTAAAATATATTATAGAAATACAATATTTTTATTAAAAAATTGAATAATTGCAGTTTTTGGTGAAATACTTCCCACAAGTCGACGTATATTCATGTTTGACATGTTATCGATGTAGCAGCAATGAACGGTACACGTGTGATCGCTAATTAGGGGTGTTTGTATCACGTTTTTTTTTTTTTTCTAACTAATTGCAGCGTATGTATGCACTGGTATTTATTAGTATGTCTTTAAATTATATAATGTGTGAATTGGAGAACTTTTTACTATATTTTATGTAGTTTAATTTGAGCTGTCATGGACCTTTAAGGTGTGACCGGGCGACGAAGGATTGCGGCACATTTATATTTCAATAATTATGTCTACCTTCTATTAGTTTTAAAATGTAGTTAATGGCATTAGTAATTCTTCTTATCTTACTTTTGTTAAGGGCAGATTATCCTGTGGGTGTGCTAAGTAATTTTACATCATACATCTACCGGCTATTGTCCTCGGACTTATCTTTAGTAGGTGATAAATAAGGATTAGTGCCATCTGTTTAGTAGTAAATTAACATAATGTAATTGTAAATATCGTTAGAATACTTTAGGCTATTTATTGTAAGTTAGGAAATATTGTATATAGATTTTGTACTTTGTACCTTAGTAGTGACTGGAAGTTTGTTTACGTCTGATGAAGATGGTGCATTAAAGTCTCTTCAACTGTTGCATATGATTGGTCAATTTATGACTTGTGAAAGATATTTGATGAAATGAAAGCGTCGATTGGCTGAAGATGAAGCCGCTAAAGAATTGTCCGCCGGAATAGCTCAGTTGGGAAAGCGTGAGACTGAAGATATAAAGGTCCCTGGTTCGATTCCGGCATTATATTTTTTATTTTTTAAAGAAACTTTACATTAGTTATATATCAAACGCATGCAAAACCACATAACTCAACAAAGAGTATCGGTTTCTGTGTGTACGTAAATGTGTACATATTTAGAATTACATTATATGATATTATATTATACATTTATTTAATTAAACATTTAGATATATCGACGACGTTTTGTCAATTCGCAAATTAAATTCGAGCTTAAATGATAAAGTCATTCTGACAGAGATGATCGTACTGTGTTGGAGTCCATTGTAAAACTGTAACTTTGATGTTATTAAATAATATTAATAATAACAATTTTCGTTCACTTTTCTACCACTGCCCACATATTTCTTCTTCATTTTAACGGGAATGATTTCCTTGTCAACCTCTAGGGTATTGACACGCGCTATGACGTCATAATACAATTTATGAAGTAAGTTGTCTGTGGCGTTGAGAATGCAGTGCAGGTCAGATTATATTTTACATATACATGTAACTAAAACATGGGAGAAAAACAATCAACCCCTACCTTGAGGATATTACAAAGGAATCTCAATCCTCAGGATAAGATTCTTGAATGACAAACCTTCGGCAAGCCTGGGTGTCATGCAAGAATCTCACCCTTTGTCATCCTCTGGAGCTAGTTAGAGAATTGCTGGAATACCAAATGTCCTCTCCTGATATGTAAAGGTATATATTTTCCTGGAAAGGACTACCCGAATAAAACCTTATTTTAGAGGAAACGCATACGAAACGAAGCAACATAGCGTAAAAGTCAAAGGGAAAAAACTCTGACACTATTAGTAAGTCTGCTTAGGCATACCTATGTTTACCTGGACTGCATAATCGCCAGGTAGATCTCGTCAGCCGGAATAGCTCAGTTGGGAGAGCGTTAGACTGAAGATCTAAAGGCCCCCGGTTCAATCCCGGGTTCCGGCACGGAACAGCTCCGGCGGCTGACATTTTTTATTTCTAAGACCTCCAATCTATGTCATGGTTAAGATTGAATTCAGTCTATTTATAATATTGTATCTTCCTTTGATTTAAGTGCCTGTGACTTTTGAAAATATTAATGTACCATACATGGATACCAAACTTGAAGGAAAACTTATCATTACGTTCCTGAGAATTGAATCACGTGCCTTTTTAGAATTCCTAAGAATTATCTCTCCGTGGTTCTTGAGAAGAGGCCATTTAGTGGAAACATCTCAGATGTCAAAGTATAAATCTTTAGGATGTCCAGGACACAAATACAAATCCGGCAAAATGGACAAACACGGAAACCATGAGGTGACACATAAGTTTGGATTTATGTATAAAGATGTTCCCTTTCTATTTATCTTCTCCTGGACACCTGTTGCCATCCCGTTTGGGATTAGCAGTTGATGTTCATGTTGAGACCATTTGTATTAGGAGTGCGACGGTTCGGTTTAAAACCGAAGAACCAAACCGTTGACGTCGAACCAATTCGTTCGGTTCTTATATTTCGGATTTCGGTTTATAAATTTTTATTCCATACGGTCCTTCTAATGACCCAAACGGCATAAACATTACTTGAATCGGACACCAATACTTCTAATTAAAAAAACGAAATAGTCTTTATCAGAATATAAGATAATCTATAAATGATAAATACAGATATAATTTTAATATAGAGGTGATAATATATCCAGACTCTCAATAACTTGCTGAGCTTTTTCGTAACTTTGTGTCTGTTAGGTGTTTAGTACTATCAGTATAAATTGCAAATGGCAGCTAATATGAAGTTATTCTTTCGTGTTGTTAAACAGTTGTTACATCTCGCTCACTTCATTCCTCGAAAGGGGGATCGGGGAGAGAAAGGGCTTGAGTAATTCGAGTTACTTTCGTGTGGGATTATTTCCATCTGAAACCAAATGCCGATGACAAATATGGCAGTGTATAGTCAATTGTGAATAGGCAAGTCTTTCAAATAATAAACATGACAATTTGACCTGCTGCGTTTACTCTGTAGTGTCTACACACCACTGCAGAAAGGCCATTTTTTTACAGTTGCTCCGTTAACCTCAGCATGTGGTATTCTATACCCTCTCGTATATTTTTTTCCAAAATATAATCCCAAAGAAGTAAAGATCAAACAAGATGTCAAGAGTAAAATTTGTTTGTGAATTAAACATAGCAATAGCCTACAGTATATTTCCCTTACAATGTAAATGGAGAGAATATTTTAGACACAAGTGTTCCATATAAGCAAATTACAATGTATTTCTGTTCTATTGATCAGTAGCTTGTTAGAAATGCTACTATGCAATGAACAGATTTATCTTTCACAATATACATGTAGTGTAAGGTAGGCTAGATATGTCAACTAGAACCCACAAACTGTTGTGTTGCACCACAGGGTCTCATATTTGGGTTTAAAATATGTGCCATTCGACTGACATTCGTTCTGGAATGTGTTTATACTTCTGTGGTTGCACTTGAGTCCAAGAGTCAGTTATCTATTGAACCGAAACAGCAAAAAACCGAATCGAACCGAAACAATCCTGAACCGTCCCACCCCTAATTTGCATATCCCATTTGTCGTATTCTTTCGATTTGTACTTCTTCATATTACATACTTATTGTAATCATTACAGTTTGATTAATTTGTCATGTGAAATGAAAGGATAGATACGATAGTTTGACAATGCAATTTGATGTAAGTTAATGTCAATTATTAGTAATAATAGTAAATGGTACTGATTAATTGATGTAGCATGTCATTTAATTTGCGATATGCCAAAGGTCTTTGAAAAGTGAGATTGATAGAAATAAATTTCAAAAACTTCAAATACATTTTACATACATGTATGTTTCCGCTCACATTACATGTTTTTTTTCTCTTTAGCGTCCGCTGGTAGATGGGCTTTGAGGTCATAAAACAGAAAAGGAACATAACTCTTTATTTTCATCATTTGTGATAAATAACATTCAAAAGTTATTTACAGTCACCCGCATATTGAGTTTATATTTCACAAATGATCCAATATGCCAGGGTGTGTTCAACATTCCATATACAGATGTAATCTACCCACTGACAAATTATTGACAAAAGGATATCGAAAACCGCGTTTGGTGTCAACGTTCCGCAAATTTTATGGTCGGTATAATATTCTCTTTTGCGATTACTCTGTCTCACTACGTGAAATGTTGAGTTGCCTTTTCGTTGGCGGTTATTGAGACGTCTGTATTAATTGTGACAAAGATTCATTCTTTACGTATTTCATTTGGATTTGATGTGACCGGTCGACAGGGGATGCTTATTCCTCCATGGCGCCTGTTCCCACCTCTTGATTTCCAGAAGTCCGTGTTTGTCTATTTTTGCTCGACTCTTATTCTGTACCTACAGATGTCAAATAATACACTGTCTCTATTATTTCAAAAATTATTCATTAAAAAGGTTTACGCTTTCACGAAAATCAGCGAGAAAGATACTGACTACTGAAAAACTGTGAGGCAAAATTGGAAGTGCCGATGGATATTGGAAAATTCAAGTCCATTCGAACACGACAGAGTGGATATAATAGTGGTATATACATAAAAAAAACGTGCGAGTCTTAAACTGACAGAACAAAATGCCCAATAATGACAAAACCAATATTTAATTTTTATATCAAATAAAAATATATTGAAAAATAAAACAAGTTGACTTTATTTACTTTGTTCATCCCACAGTTACAAATAATTGTCAGACTTTCATGTTTGATTTTATAACAAACCAAGTTTTAAAACAGAGAATGAATAAGAATGGATTCAGTGTGTGTAAATAGTCAAAGGGAAATAACTCTAACATAATCAACAATTTTATGAAGACTTTATTTACCTGGATTTAATTAAGTATATGCTTACCTGGATTGCATTATCGCCATTCAAATCTCGTCAGCCGGAATAGCTCAGTTGGGAGAGCGTTAGACTGAAGATCTAAAGGCCCCCGGTTCAATCCCGGGTTCCGGCACGGAACAGCTCCGGCGGCTGACAATTTTTATTTCTGAAGTTCAAAATTTTTGTCCCCTGACATATAGTCGAGAATATGATCAAATGTGTGCTCAAATACATTATCAAACACGTAAAACATTGTAAAAGACATTCTTTTCGAAGTTATTTGTTTTATTAGAATTAAAGTTTTCCCGTATCTTAAAAAATCCAACTCTATTTCCGTATGCAGTGACCTTTCAGATAAACTGCCATATCAAATGTACTTCGTAATTCTGTCAGGGGATTTCGGTCCTTTACGCACTCGGACTATGTAAAAGTTGGCCGATTTTTATGTGTTCTATATTTATTTTTAAAATACAGTACGTGATTTCATTGGAAAGTGCATGTATTATGTAAAATATATGCCTTTCAACGCTATTTTAAATACTTGAAAAAAATCGGATGAATATATGAATAAATATATCAGGTCACTAAAAGAAATATTTCCGATCTTTAATATTACCCTGAATGTTGACGTTGACAAAATCAAAACAATATAACTGTGAACAGTATGTGTACCTCATGTTTTACAATTATGCCGCCATGTCTGGTGGGGTTGGGCAGTTCATGATCATATGTGTCAAGAATGATAAAGCCGAGAATGCGATGGGACGAGTTAAAAATGGGTCGAGATCACCCGATATACCCGGCACGTGGACAATTTCAGAAACAAATGTTTTGAAACGACGAAAAAGGCCAAATTTGCCTGATTTAGGTATAAACTGATGATGTGCGAAAATAAAGTGTTATAAGAATAGAATGTATATTAACTGCAAATAGTTGGTCACTCGGTAATCTTCGTAAAAAAATACCGAAAGTTAATTTGCAATGCTCAAAGTATGGCGGACAAAAAATAACTGATATTACGCGTTACGTTTGGCAAGATTGTTGCAATTTTACCCATGCATTTGTTATTCTAACCACCAGATGGTATGTTTGGAATATATACGAGATAGAATATCACATAAAATAGGCATGTTAAATTGTTCACCCACGACAGCTCATATCGCTTTAAATACATCATGGTTGAGATTTGGTTCAACCCTTTCTAAGTTAGTCTTACAAATTTTTATTTTTCGTTTACTCGGGTGCCTGAGACCATTGTTGATATTAACTATTTGACCACTGAGCAGTTAAGGACGAATGGCAATTCGGAACTTTTGGCCCTTTTTGTAACCCCTATGAATTGAGCCTGTCCTTGGTCGTTTAACGTAAAGATTCACAGAAGGACGACTGGTAGCGTAATGTTTCACTTATTGTACTATTATGACGGATACAATTTTTTATCTAAAGTAAAATATATATATAATTCTAATTTGGGTAACCTTTCAATCTTAAAGGCAACGTGGATATCTATATATTCATGAGACATACTTCTATAAATGTATAGGTTTCCAAAATAGTTTGAAAGTGGTATTTCAGTCAAATAAACAAGATATGAATTTTAGGGCAGCATGATCCGGCCAACCCCATTTACTTATCAATATTATCTTTTATGGACATAATCTATAAACTGACCTTTCAAACTTGTTTATAATCATGTTTACATTCCACTTCATATCAATTCTAATTTTGACAGAAGTGCTGACTCAAACGGTTTTCCAAATTATTCAATTCATCTGACTAAACATTATCGTCTGACAATTCTGATATCATTCCTTTATCAACAGATGAAATACAATACACTAAGATATAAATACCTAGGTTGACGCGTTAACAAGATAATCAAGTTTTTTTATATCAGTCTCAAAAGGTGAATGTTTTGCAGTTAAAAGAGAAATTGAAACGCACATTATTTGTAAGCCAAAAAAAAATTGAATAATTTTTCGCCCATATTTTCATTGCTTATCATATTTTGACAAACAACTTTCAAATATCTGAAACAAAATTTACCTGAACATATTCAACCTTGTGCTAAATGTTTGCTTCGAGATACCAGGTGCATTGCTAGCTATGGTTATAGTTTGTCCATTTGGTTTACTTTGTTTTGCATAATTGTACTGGACTTGGAATTAATTTGAACAGAGGAGAAGACTCATGTTTACGGACCTTTTCACGCAATACACATATTGCTTCGTCGGTGTCATCTGAAATTGACTGTTAAAATCTACGTGTTTTAAGTTTCAGACAATTGTTACCGGTCTTTAAGTCGTACTTAATTAGTTCCATTGTCAAAATGAGTTTTTGATTTGTCAGCAGTAATACAAAAATCACTCAGGAAGTCTTATTAAAATACCTTATGTATGTCTGTAGATACAAAATATGATTGAACTAAAAGCTGAAAAGTGACTTCTTATAAAAAGGAATAACAACAAATCTCAAATTTCATTAATTCAAACTTTTGTTGTTTCACCCGAAATTGTAAAATAACGAGAATGAGCTGTAAATGAACAAAACAATAAATGAATGAATAAATATATAAAATAATAAATAAACCATATAGATCTAGTTTCTATTTTAATTGATATCAATAACATTTTCCAGGAGAAAGGGGGCTCTGGAATGCCCTGTCATTCGGTCCGATCCTCTCTTCATCCCTTTTTATATTTGTTTACCTGGGGTAATAACCCCCTCCTTTATCGGAACGTCGGATTATCGAACCGTCGGTATATAGGCGTGTGACCACCACTCGGGTACAGAGACCCCTTATAACGTTATATATTGGATATACATGTTTTAACCTATCAGACTTTTAAATCAAATAGAAAAAAACGCAATTTCTTCACAATTAAGAGATTTGCATATTCCTTCAAGTGGTTTACAACAGTTTTTTTCAACATTGACCATGTCCCCGTCTGACAATATTTGTGTATGAAATTAGGAAACCTACCAATTTAATTATTACAAATATATTTTGTGCATTTTGATGAGAATGAGATGTGTTTAAATCCAGTTATATTTAGTATTCTTTGACTGTATTTAGTCGCCAATCAGTGTTTCAAAACATTAAATCATGTTTACAAACTCTATCAAAATTGTATGTGAAAATCAGGACTAAGGCCCGAAGACACCAAATTTACACAGTACCCAAGCTCAACTAACTTTTCATGATTTTCAGGTAAATTCAGACAAACTTTATTCTGTAGCTGGACATGTGTTTATATTGACAGCATACAATTGTAAATAATGATAAAAATTATTGTTCATTTGAAAAAAAAATTAAGAAATATTCAAAAACTGTTTGAGTACGTAATCAAATTTTTAGTACCGTACTCAACAGATTTATTCATTTTTTTACAGGAAAATCATCAACGTGACGCAAAAAATTATATGTGAATGATGAAAAAAAATAATATGTTTCCTAATCACTCAAACCCAAAAGTTTTACCAACGATAATATAGTCAAAATTCTGAATTTAAAGTTGAGCTTGAGTACTGAGTAAATTTTGTAATTTCGGGCTCAGAAGGAACCAAATGTACTCGTTACTGAAGCTCAACATTCATGATTTAATATAAGTTAAAAGCAAGCAGAAATATATATGTTTACGGTATACAATTGTAAATAATGGTGAAAAGTAATGCTCGTTTGAAGAAAGCTTCAGAAAGGCATTAGTGTGACATAAAATTTTATACTTGAATGGTGAAAAATAATGTATTCCCTAATCCTTTAGGGGCCTCAGCTCCGTAGCTGCGTGGTGAGAGGACCCAGGTTTGAACCATGAAATATCTCACTTCTAGTCAGCGTCGACCCTAAGCTGATTTTTGTGAGAAAGTTTGCCAGTTTACTTGCGGAAGGCCGGTGGTCTATACCCGGGTAGATTGAAACCGGGTTCTGTCCCCCACCAATAAAAGCTTGCCGCCACCATATAAATGAAATATTGCTGAGTGTGACGTAAAACACCATTCAAGATTCAAATCACTTAAAGTTTTACAAGCGGTTATATATTTAAAATAATGAAATGAAAATTGAGTATTGAGCAAATTGGTGATTATGGGCATGGGTGTTGTCAACTGTTTCACAAAATGCATGTACATGTATCTATATGAAATATAGTTGTGCAAACTATTATGTAATAATCTTAATATTTTTATTCATGCCGCGTATTGTTTTAACAATGCTTTGATTACGGATTTTAAAATCAAGTAATTTAATTCTAAAAATTTTGCATTTAACGTTTACTTATTTTTAGGTCACCTGAGCACAGCTCATGGTAACCTATTGCGATTATCTTGTCTGTCGTCGAGCGTCCTTTACTTTTTACATTACCGACTTCTTCTTAAGAACCAGTGGGCCAATCGTAACCAAATTTGGCATATAGTGTATATATGTGAAACTGCACAAAGTTTGCGAATGAAAAGGAGCTAGGACTTATAGGGACTCCAAGAAGGTTGAAAAGGACCAAAACTTGGTACATCTTTAAAATTCTTCTCGTGAAAAAAATTATCAGATGCGATAATTGTAAAGTCAGTATCTACAAAGTTGCGAACTAAACTGAAATCTGTTCATTAACGAGCCACTAGGGAGCGCTTCGGTAACACAGGGTACAATTGTGTAACAAATTGTTTAATATCTCAAAACTGATTTTGTACACAAATATATATGATAAAGTTGTTATGAATTATCTAAGGATTAAGTTGACAAAATTTCAAGGTCAAAGTCACGGCTTCTAAATAAATATTATAAACATAATACCAAAGTTATATTGGTCAAGACGATATCGTTTCTGTCAATTAGACTTCATCAGTTGAGTTTCAATTTGAAAAGTATGTGTATTTTCTAAAGATAAAGTGGTATCATACAAGGGCAAATAATATCTCTAAATGTATAGCCAAAATCCGTCTAAGAGTAGCCATTGTAAAAAAAAAATGACTAACTTGGCTTTAAAATTTTTTCGAATTGAAATGGAGTTAAAAGTGACAAATATTACTTTAGCATAAGATGAACAGCTGGTACCGAAAAAAGATAAGTTCTTTTTGTAAAATTTTCGACATTTTTGACTACTTATTCAGAACCATTGGGCCAGTTTAAACCAAACTTGACAGGAAGTAGAACCATGTAAAGCCGAATAAAGTTTGTGGATGAAAAGGGACTAGGGCCAAACAAGGCTGCCATGGCTAAATATAGAACGAAATCAATGAGTCAGTAGATATTTTTCATTTAATACTTTTATCCAAAATTATTAAAGCTAGAAATTAAACCGTTACCTTAAAATGAGCGGCTTTAAAAAATTTACCAATATTTCATTTAGTGGAAATTGTCAGATTGACCGTAATGCAAATTATTTCCTCTTTTATGTGGATTTTTCATGTTTTTGACATTATCTTGAAAAGTATAACAAAGTAAAAGTGAAAGAAGCAAAAATGTTCAGCATGCAAAGATCTACATAAATGTCAATTTGGCCGAAATTGTCAGGTCGCCCCTTATGGGAGTTATTTCCCCTTTTTATTGGATTTCTCATGTTTTAGACAGTTTTGTCCTGATATCTTGAAAAGTATAATTGACAGAGAGAAATTTTAAGAAGCAAAAATATTCAGCACGCAAAGATCTGCAAATAAGTCAACAAGTCTGAAATTGCCAGGCCGACCCTTATGGTAGTTATTTCCCCTTTAAAGTGGATTTTTCATGTTTTGGACTGTTTTTTATTTTTTCTTTACATTATCTTGAAATTTATCACAGATTGATAAAAGGTGAAACAGCAAAATTGTTCAGCATGCAAAAATCTGCAAAAAAAAGTTAACAAGGCCGAAATTGTCAAGTCAACGCTATTGAGAGTTATCTCAGAGATTTCTGATATTTTGGGCAGTTTTTTTCTACTACCTTGAAAAGTATAATAGATAGAGTGATAGGAGCAAACATGGTCAGCACGCAAAGATCTTCAAATAAGTCCATGGGACTGAAATTGTCAAATCGCCCCTTATGGGAATTATTAACCCATTTATTTAAATTTGAAATTGTCAAATCGCCCTTTATGGGAATTATTACTCCATTTATCTAAATTTGATTTCTTTTTCAATCAATGTTTCATATGTCTCACTTGAACTATGGAAACAATTGACATTTTTAAATGAGTTTCATTTTTCAAATTAACAGTGTTTGAAAATAAGAATTCGATGTCCCTGTGTTTTACCCGAACATCTACAGGCAGTAAACTGTTAGATCTCTGTACGAACATTTCAGTGCAGTCAAGTATAACTGTTGTTGAAGGATACCTTTTCATTTAAATATCCGGCATGTCGAGATCATTAATTTCTCCTTTGTAACACTAGAGAAACTTGTCAATCGTTGCTCTTTTGTGAAAATGAAAAAGATCTTTTGTGAAAATCAAACAAAGCAACTTTGAAAGAAATCTGATCATTGGTTCATGAGAACATTTTAAAAGACGTCCCAAGTCTTGGTCTTTGCGTCATTGAACATATTGACTAAACAATCAAACAAACGCAACATTATAATGGTTTGATGAAGAAATCTGATCGATTTTTGAGGTTCATGAAATTTGTGAGAAACATTTTAAAAAAGACTGGTCCAAGTCTTGTGGCCTGGTTGGCCAAATAACTGAAACATTTTGTTATCATTGAACATATGTGGCCGCCGTAAACTGACAAGGTGCTTAAAAACTGGTGTTGCCAAATAACTAACAGTCATATACTAAACATTCTGAGTGTCTCTCTCTCTCTGCTGAGTGTGGCTTTAAAAACTGGCCGTTGCCAAATCTCTCTGAGTGTGGCATCTCGTTGCCTCTAAAACTCTGGCTCTCGCCGTCTAACTCATTCTCTCTCTCTCTTCTCTCTTTAAAAACTGGCCGCCGTCATATAACAACATTGCTGAGTGTGGCTTAAAAACTGGCCGCCGTCATATAACTAAAACATTGCTGAGTGTGGCTTAAAAACTGGCCGTTGCCAAATAACTAAAAACACACTGGCCGTTGCCAAATAAGTGTGGCTTAAAAACTGGCCGTTTAAAAATTGCTGAGTGTGATGTGGCTTAAAAACTGGCCCGCCGTCATTAGTGAGAATTGCTGAGTGTGGCTTAAAAACTGGTCGCCGCCAAATAACTGAAACATTGCTGAGTGTGGCCAGTGGCTTGATAACTGGCCGTTGCCAAATAACTATAAACCGTCATATAACTTTTGTGAGAACTGAAACATTGCTGAGTGTGGTTAACTGAAACATTGCTGAGTGCCGCCAAAATAACTGTTTAAAAACTGGTCGCCGCCAAATAAGCTTAAAAACTGTCATATAACTGAAACATTTTGTGAAACATTGCTGAGTGTGGCTTAAAAAAATTGCTGAGTGTTAAAAACTGGCCGTTGCCAAATAACTGAAACAGAGTGTGGCTTAAAAACTGGCCGTTGCCAAATAACTGAAACATTGCTGAGTGTGGCTTAAAAACTGGCCGTTGCCAAATAACTAAACTTAAAAATTGTTCCCAAATAACTAAAACATTGCTGAGTTGTGAGAAAACTTGCTGAGTGTGGCTTAAAAACTGGCCGTTGCCAAATAACTAAAACATTGCTGAGTGTGGCTTAAAAACTGGCCGTTGCCAAATAACTAAAACATTGCTGAGTGTGGCTTAAAAACTGGCCGTTGCCATTGTTGAGTGAGGCACAAAAACTAGCCGCCGTCATATAACTGAAACATTGCTGAGTGTGGCTTAAAAACTGGCCGTTGCCAAATAACTGAAACATGTGATAACTGGCCGTTGCCAAATAACTAAAACATTGCTGAGTGTGGCTTAAAAACTGGTCGCCGTCAAATAACTAAAACATTGCTGAGTGTGGCTTAAAAACTGGCCGTTGCCAAATAACTAAAACATTGCTGAGTGTGGCTTAAAAACTGGCCGTTGCCAAATAACTAAAACCAAATAACTGAAACATTGCTGAGTGTGGCTTAAAAACTGGCCGCCGTCATATAACTGAAACATTGCTGAGTGTGGCTTAAAAACTGGCCGCCGTCATATAACTGACTGGTCCTGAGTGTGGCTTAAAAACTGGCCGCCGTCATATAACTAAAACATTGCTGAGTGTGGCTTAAAAACTGGCCGTTGCCAAATAACTAAAACATTGCTGAGTGTGGCTTAAAAACTGGCCGTTGCCAAATAACTAAAACATTGTTGAGTGAGGCGCAAAAACTTGCCAAATAACTGAAACATTGCTGAGTGTGGCTTGATAACTGGCCGTTGCCAAATAACTAAAACATTGCTGAGTGTGGCTTAAAAACTGGTCGCCGTCATATAACTAAAACATTGCTGAGTGTGGCTTAAAAAAACACGTCATATAACTAAAACATTGCTGAGTGTGGCCCTGAGTGTGGCTTTGGCCGCCGTCATATAACAAATAAAAACTGGCCGCCGTCATATAAAACATTGCTGAGTGTGGCTGAGTGTGGCTTAATAACTGGCCTGTTGCCGCTTAAAAACTGCCCAAATGAAAACTGCCAAAAACATTGCTGAGTGGCCGTGGCGCTTAAAAACTGGCCGTTGCTTGAAAACAAATAACTAAAAAAACATTGCCAAATAACTAAAACATTGCTGAGTGTGGCGTTAATAACTAAAACAACTTTAAAAACTGGCCGGCCGCTTAAAAACTTGCCAAATAACTAAAACATTGCTGAGTGTGGCGTTGTAAAAAAGTGTGGCTTAAAAACTGGCCGTTGCCAAATAAAAACTAAAAACATTGCTGAGTGTGTTGCTTAAAAACTGGCTTGAAAACTGGCCGTTGCCAAATAACTAAAACATTGCTGAGTGTGGCTTGAAAACTGGCCGTTGCCAAATAACTAAAACATTGCTGAGTGTGGCTTGAAAACTGGCCGTTGCCAAATAACTAAAACATTGCTGAAAACTGGCCGTTGCCAAATAACTAAAACATTGCTGAGTGTGGCTTGAAAACTGGCCGTTGCCCAAAGTGTGGCTTAAAAACTGGCCGTTGCCAAATAACTAAAACATTGCTGAGTGTGGCTTAAAAACTGGCCGTTGCCAAATAACTAAAAAAAACTGATTGCTGAGTGTGGCTTAAAAACTGGCCGTTGCCAAATAACTAAAACATTGCTGAGTGTGGCTTAAAAACTGGCCGTTGCCAAATAACTAAAACATTTCTGAGTGTGGCTTGATAACTGGCCGCGGCCATATAAGTGAAACATTGGTCAGGGTGGGACTTAGTTTAACAATGGACACTGTAGAAATACATAAAAAAATCTTCTTCAGCAAGAGAACTGCCTGCCGAATGGATTGAAACCAAACATGCCACGGATTGTTCTTACAAGGCGCTGGCAAAATGTATTACTTTGATGACAATCTGTCATCCAAGATGATAGTGACTGGTTTAAGTAGAATTTCTCTATTTTTGCTAAAAGAAAGTCCAGGTGAGCGTTTCAGGCTCCGAGGAGCCTTTGGCTTGTTATTGCTTTAAGTCTATGTAGATGTGTTCAACTCATCTAGTGATTAGGAAATTATATACTAAGATTATACAAGAATGATCTACATTCCCCACGATTTTTTGTGACACGACTCTTTTAATATATTATTAACGTAATATCAAACTTGGCAAAAAGAGTGCTCAACTTGATCTTTTCTGTCAGAAAGTTTTCATAAATAACCAGAAAATGAACCCAAATGTATTGTCAAATCCGTCTGAGATTAACCATTGTAAAAAGATGAATATATTAACTTTTGGGGAGTTTAGAATTTGAACAATCCTATCCAGTTGTAATATACACATATCAGATTAGGTGTTCACTTGTGATACTCTCGATTCCCAGACGACAAACCATTGGATCTGTAAAGGGTGTGTGAACCGTTCACGTTTTTATTTTAATTTCGGATACACCTTCCGACAGCTACGTTAACTTTTGACAGGTGAGAATCGCTGACCAGAATCGCTCCATGAACCAAGTAGAGATTTGAATACATAAGAAGATGTAGTACCATAAATCACCTACATGTTTCCATACTTTACATTTTAACACCATATTGTCACATTTAGACTTATGATTACCAATACCAAACAACCGTCATACGACAAAAGAGTTGTGGTACACATGTTTAGCCTATGCGGTGGTTATGTAATATGTGTTCCGTACTAGAAGCTATTACTGTCACAGTGTTATCTGTTTCTCACGACTTTACAGGTGTCTGTTGTACTTCTAATAATGTCAAGGATAACTAAAGTTAAATTCATTTATATGTTACATAACATCAGTGTAAGAGTGCAGTGATTAGATCAATGACATCTCTCAACAATAGTCAGCGCAGGTTCAATTTTGTGAGTTCGTCAGTGTAAGCTGATTTGGTGAAACAGTTCGTCAGTTTAAGCCGATTTTGTGAGGTTTGCCAGTTTCAGCTGATTTTGTGAGAAACTTTGCCAGTTTAAGCTGGTTTAATAGTTTAAGCTGATTTCGTGAGACCGTGTGACAGTTGAAGCTGATTTTAATAGAACATTCTCGAAATATATACTAGAAATGTATAGAAGACATACATGAGTGTTACATATGTATTCATCTGCCTGACAACATACCATTCATTGCATTTTTCATATAAGAATTCATAAAACAAGAATATGTAGACCCAAAATTTGAGAAGTATTTTGATTGGCCGAGTGAAAATACAAGTTTGCATTGATTTTGCTTGGGAGTGTTATTTTTCACACGAAAAATTCACAATTAAAATAGCAAATTTATTTATTTCATAAATCCTTATATTTCGCTGCCAAATGTATAAAACAAACCCAGTAGTGTAAATTGTAACTACGGTTAACTGAAATATGATTAATTGTTGCTTACTGATTGCTCTATGTTTTGGTATGTTAATATATACATGCATTCTTTAGTGTGCACGCGGGTTTAAGTGTAATATATGTTTAATTGTCATTTTCATATATTATATCATTTGATAGTGTATACAGTATTATATAATTCTGTAGGGATAACTGGATAAACATTCATTCATTTAATATGAGGAAGATTAAATGTTAATCTATCACTGATAAAGATAAAACTTATAACACAAACAACAAGGTACTAGGAAAAAAAAAACCAAAATACAAAAAGAAAGGAAACAAACAAAAACCAAATACGACAGACCTACAAGTACAGCATAGAGAGAAGATACAACAATTAATAAAACTTGACAAAATCAATATAGATACATAGATATAAAAAGAATAAAGAATTGCTGTTCAAGTAATGTTTGATCGAGGTTCGCTGTATTACCTATTACCTCGAGGTGTAGCCATGTATCTTTATTGATTTATGAATGATATTCTCTTTTCTTTGTATATGTATTTGGGCATAATATTAGTTTAGGTTCCAGCAGGGCTGTTGAGAGAGAGAGAGAGAGAGAGAGAGAGAGAGAGAGAGAGAGAGAGAGAGAGAGAGAGAGAGAGAGAGAGAGAGAGAGAGAGAGAGAGAGAGAGAGATGCACTTCTTGACATCATTTCTCTTTATCATATCTGTTTTGTAGGTCATTGATCGGCATCTGTTTCATTTTATCACAGTCAGGTCAGGTAGAAATGCGTCATAAAGATGTTGAGAAATCTTAGCAGTTTACCTGGATTCTTATTTTGTTGTCCGCAATGTTGCTGTATTAAGAGTATTAATGTAGTTGTTGGTATCGAATATCAAATGCTATCAATCGGGTATCGACTTCCAGTATCAAATATGATAAATCGGGTATCGACTTCCAGTATCAAATATGATAAATCAAGTTTAAGCCTCCAAGTTTAAATCTACAAAGTAAGACTATTATTCTGAAACTTTTATCCTGAGCAAAGACCGCCAGTCTAGATGTAGTTTTAAAACAAGACCCTATGAAAAATACATGTACAAAATATGTTTGAGTGAAGCATGCTAACAGGGGAGACTGATTCCTTACGGACACCTGGTCCCAAACCATTTTGGGATTCGCATTTTTCTCATGTTTTGACCGTTGATATATATATTATATATATAATAAGATATAGAAGAAAAGCACTGACCAAAACAAATGCTAAAGATGATCGTTTCTATTAAGTATACTTCTTCAGTTGAGCTCCAATTTACAATAGATGTGTATTTTCGAAAGAGAGTGGTATTATACATGTCCAAAATTGGAATCTTAATCTATTGCCAAAATCGACGAAGAGAAACCACCGTGAAAAAAAAATGACTCTCGTGTTTATCCAAACCAAAAACATCTTCTAGACTAGGACTTAATTCAAACACAAGACCCTATGGGAAATACATACAAAAGTCTTCTTCTACAGATCAATCTAATACATTGAAATCAAACTTGATATGAATGTTTCTTACACTGCTTTGACCAACTGGTCTTAATTTGGTGTCAATATCTTATCCAAGATGGCTTTCAACAGAGGATAGGATCCTACGGAAAACGCATACAGGAGCTTTAAATACATTTGTTGGGATTGCCATACTCGGTATTTTTTCTTATATGGTGGTGGACAGTTTTTAACCTTTTCTAGAAAGCCACAGAAACCAAATATTGCAGGTACAGTTATGTTGGTGCCGATCCGTTATCCAAGTGTGGACTTGATATCGGCAACAAACTTTTTGAAATGGTTTTCTTATTTCAAATGTCTTTTCCTTTCCTGCCTTATAATAAAGATTACCATTATAGTGTATCGTTCCGGAAATTCATTTGTAACTACTTGAATATTTTAGTTATGAATTCTGTCAATGATATTGCCAGACGATGGGCAAATACGACATGGAACAAGATACTTTATCTGTATAAAGCTGTATGATGGTTGATAAATCTAGTACATGTACTCGGAAAATTAAAGGAACTATGGAGATGTATCCTTCCGTGTTCAGTGATCGAGCTGAATAGATTTCATAACCAGTATGACACAAATGTGTCCTAGCAGACTAGCCTAGAATCATATAATGTTTTCTCGTGAGGCACATTACTAAATTTATTTATAAGAAGAGCTAGATTTTTATATTACTCCTCCATGGCACCTGATCCCACCTCTGGATTTCCAAAGGTCAGTGTTTGCCCAATGTTCAACAGATTTGTATATGTATCCTGGACATAGTTATACTTTGGTGTCTGAGATTGTTATCACTATACATATGTAGGCTAGTCTATACAGTTTTCACTCTACATTTTCTGCTTTACAATGCATTTTCCTGTTGCAGTTATAGTATTTCTATTTGTAATATGAATGCCGATGCGTTATCTGCGACAATTTAAAACTTTAATCCTAGGCGCACACAGCCGGAAGTCAATTCGTGATTATTCATCTATAGCGATCTATAGCACATTTCTAAGTATGAAAATTAGAAATATAACGATATCACATCCTAAAATGTGTTAGAAATTTATATACATACTATGGTGATGGTGCGTAGAATGTATGTCTATGAATCTTGAACATTTAGAAAATAACCGCATGATATATACAAAACGTGAGAATGGCAAATCTCTTTAAAGAACAGCCATTGGTTTCCTATAGACCAGATTAAAACATTTTCTAGATTACAGATGCCTGCTTTGAAAACACAGCAACGAGAGTACCAATAGTTTTAGCAGCATTACTATCGGACGTACTTATAAGGTTTTACAACTGCTTCTATCTCATTATTTGCAAAGTTTGTCAGAAACAATATGTTGCTGGAATTGGAAACCTCTGCAGACGCATTAATAATCACCAGTCACCATTAAAACTAAAAAAAAAAAACTCGAGGAACCAGTGGGTCACCATTTTAACATAGAGGGTCATCAATGGGAGGACATGGCAGTCGTATCGTATCGTGGTTATAGATCACATTAAACCTAATTGGAGCGATGCAGAAAAAAAAACGTGAAGAAAAAAATAGATCCACATCCTTCAGTCTTTCAGACCCACAGGCAATATTTAGCTTATTCATATCACAAAAATGAATTCTGCCTGATACCTTTTCTCGATATGATTCGAGTTCGAACTGATTAAAACTCGAATCCACCATCGTTCATTCGTGCTGAGAATTGGAATCCTTTTGGTCCGAACTTATGAATTCTGCATGATTCAATTTTTTGAATTGATTGGATTTTGAAATGATTGAAATTCTAATCCACCGTCCTTCATTCGTTCTTAGAATATAGAACATCTCAGATACCAAAGTATTATTCTTTAAGATGTCCAGGATATAGATACAAATCTGATAAAACTGGATAAACACGAACCTCTGGAAACCAAGAGGTGGGATCAGGTGCCATGGAGACGTAAGCATCACCTGTCGACCGAGCACCCCCGCCATTAGTCCACATTCAAGTACAAATGAATTACGTAGGGAACGAATTCTCGTCACAATTGATACGGACGTCTCAACAACCGCAAACGAAAAGGCATCTCAATATTTCAAATAGTGAAACGAAGTAATCGCAAGCAAGACTATTATACCGACCGTAAAATTTACAGAACGTTGACTTCAAACGCGGTTTTCGATATCCCTGTGTCAATTATTTGTCAGTGAGTAATTTACATCTGCATATGAAATGTTCATATGTTGACCAGGCCCCGGCATATCAGATCATTTGATAAAACATAAACTCTATATGCAGGATATTTCTACTTCAATGTGGAAAATTCACGATGGGATGGCCGAAATCATCGCGTTTGTCGTACAGCTTAGTTGCCAATTTCATTTCTGTGTCTTCTAGTTCGCTGAGATATATCGCATTGACATATGTATGAAAATTGTCTTTATTAATTGACAAAACATCCGTCGATATATCTAAATGTCAAATTAAGGAAACACCGCTAGCTTTTCTTCTTTTGATTCAACAGTTTCTGAATGAATTCTGCTTCGTATGAATAAAGGAACAGGTCGACCAATAAAGAGGAACAATTGGTTCCCATTGGAATGCCCACAGTTTGTTGAATGACCACGTCTCCGAACATTACAAATATATTGTGTATTAGAAATTTCAGCATGTTTTTATATCAACTTCAGTATATTTATGTGTAGAATTAGAGTCGTGTTGGACAAAAGAAGTATCATCATCAGCAATCACTAGATATTTAAATTTTCGGGTAAAAAACACTTTTAGTGAAAAAAACGGTTGTCTATGATTCTAAAAAGTCTTTCTTTTACTTTTTTATGTGAAATAGTAGTGTAAAGAGTAGAGAAAAATTGTGTGCCTTCAAATTTTCTAAAAGTTGTTTAAGGCTGTCAATATCTGATCATCCTATGTACCTCTGCTTATATGGGGTTCTATGAAGTTTAGGTATCCAATATTAGTATTAGTTTTAGGCACATCAAAGGATCGTAATACGGACACGTGATTTTGAAATATCGTCCTTTGAAAGTGAGCTACGTGTGCATGTAAGATTACCAGAATTCGTATTAAACCCTAGTGGTTCTAATAAACGATTATAGTGGTGTACCTTGCGAATAAAAACTATATTATTTGAGACTTTTTCTGCTGGGACCAGTACATATTGGTCATGTAATCTATCCAGTTCAGTTACTACTTCTGGATCACTAAATACAGAGGGATAACGTGTTTTCATAGTTCCTTTAAGTTTTCGAATACGAAATTTTATGAACCATCGTATGACTTTTAGCCATACGTGTCTGGTTCCACGTCTTCATGTTTGGCCCATTGTCTGGCATAATATTCGACAGAATTCATAACTTAACTGAAACTCGGTCGCTAATTAACGGAACGAGCCTCGTGGTATTTAGGACCTCTTAAAATAAATTTTTTGAGTTGTTCATATTCAAAACGTCGCCGGTGATGGTCCTCAATTTAAAATATGGTACTAACTTATGCTGTTTCGAATCCACCCTAATGCTGGAATTTGTATATTGTTCTTGAAAGATGAATCGAACGTATGACCTTTTAACGGAAGTTGACCCGTTCATCGAACTAGAAATGTTTTCCATGGAATATTTGCGACGGATGTGGCATGCTAGCAGATGGCGCTGACTTCTTCCGGACACCTGGTCCTATCCCGTTTGGGATTCACAATTTTTCTTCATTTTGAGATATTTGTACATCTAATTCGTCCTGTTCTAATGAACTTTAGTTTCGATTATCAATTGGTACTTCGTCATTTTTACTTAGGATGCATCAGATCCACCTCATTGCTTTCATTTGTTTATAATTCTTGTCAGACTTATTTTAGCTTCATGTTTGATTACATGTGAATTGATTGTGTTGTGACTTAATAGATTGATATAAATAAATATTGTAGTTTCTTGTTATTTTCACTTAGTTCTATTCACATTTCGGTTGTAGTTTAGTTTGAGGTTTTAGTTGTCCATTTTGTAATTTGGTAATTTTATACATGTTACATGTGTCATTTATGTGTGTGTGTGTGTGTGTGTGTGTGTGTGTGTGTGTGTGTGTGTTCGTGCGTACGTGCGTGCGTATATACAGTGATGTCAAATTTATATGTGTATTTATTCGTTTTGTATCATAGGAAGCAGTAATTATTCGTTTTTTGATTGTCAAACGTAACGCAACAATGGAATTCTTCACATTGCGTGACGAAGCAATTAAATTTAACGAAGAAGAGGAACATATCGCAGGTGCTCAGAGAAATGGTAAACAAGTGTGACAAATGTCAGTTAAAGGACAAGATCCATGATTAGCGATATAGGCCCAGTGATATCTTGAAAATTAAAGTAGAATGAATTGAAATAAAATTGTTAACATAGGTTAGTGAAGGCTTGGTACTATCGCATCATGCCAAATTTTCACATTTTTCATATAAAGCACACCCTGTAATCTAAAAAGTAACTGCAGTCGATTAAAGCTTATCAACCGGGGGATTTTATCCGAGCGAGAATTTTTGGATCAGAAGGTGTGCTGTTGATGAAAATTAACATTATAAGCAATCCGGAATGAGCTATTTTACATATGTGAACGAACAAATTAATCATTCAGTGCACAATATTTACTTTAAAAATATCCACATGAAATTTAAATGTGGACAATGAAATATTAGGAGGTTGGTTTCTTATCTTTTTTCTGAATACACAATCTAGATTTAGATGTTTTTCTGGGACTCAACCTACTTTAGACTAAGCCTTCAATATCGTCTGCAACGTAATAAATCAGTTGAACGTATCGCGCCCGGCACCCTCTTAAACATTTAATTTTATTGCCGTAGTTTGTCTTAACACACAATATAAAATAACAATTTTTTATAAATAGACAGACCTAGGCATAGTTAGCAACAGTACATGACTACACCTACTGTGGTTGCCTCGTGAGTATGTTACTGGTTAGAATTTGTAGTTTCTTGGCTACTAGTACTGCAGTTGCAGGCTAGTGACCGGCGGGGACAGATATCCGACTCAATAGACATATTCCATGTAAAGATCGTACACAAAGCAGGCCAATGATAATGGAGAAAGAAGCAATTAAACATTGTATGTTTTAATATTGAAAATAAAATACAGAAATTATTGGAAACTATCGAACGGCATCGCCTAAACATGATTCTAATACAATATTTGGAAGACAATGAAGTATAACACACAATGGCGCAGTGGTTTGGTCGTGAACTCCAAGGTTCAAATTTGACCAAAACTTAGCTTTTTTTCGGTTCAATTATTAAAATATTTATTTACCCCTCACAATACAGTATAATGTTATCAAAAATAATATATATTTTTTAAACTCTGACGATGTGCAATATTGTAACTCAACAACAAATCAAATAGGCCGATATATCTATATTGATATATGAAAATATCTCTTTTACGGTTTCTGTTTTCTTTTTCAATTGAAAACAAAAAATATTTTAAAAAAAATATCATGAGATATCATTCTATGGTATCTGTATTAGGTTCTATAAAGTGAAAATGAATGCTTACGTAAACTTGAAACACAGAGGGTCATCATAATAAATGGAGACTTGAAAATGCAAAAGAATAATGAGTTCATGAGTTTTTAGTGGTTTCAAATCGAAGTTTTTTTCTTTAATCCAATATTTCAATTTGATAGTAAAAAGTAAAAAGATATAGCACGCATAATAAAATGGTTATATGATACCTACTATATATCAATGCAGTGAATTATCTACCTCACTCAACGACATCCGTGTTTATAGTTTATAATATTTAATTATATTATTTAATGCATTTCTTCCTTTATTAATCGGATGGATTAATTATTTCTACAGATTCTGTTGAAAATCATAATTTTAGGAAATCCATGAAAAAAAAATTCAAAATGGAGAGATGTAAATATAACATGCGATAATTTTCCTGCTTCTGGTCTCCCACTACCTTAATTATTTCCTAGACATGGATACCCAGCATATATTGGATACAAGGCAAGTAAAATCCAAAAATCCTGTCTTAGCCTTATAATTTCCCCCTGTGCTGTACCTTTCCCTGTTGAAGGGGATTTAGTAAGTCGATTACCTTTATAGCTATGCTGGCGGGATGTAACGATCCTACTTGGGCTACCCATTTCAGACAGGTTGAAGGGTAGATGTCAGATCTGAGACACCGCCTGGGTTCCTCGCTTATGTGGCGAGGATATATAAAACCTCGGCGCCAATCCCCAAGCTAACTCACAGAAATGGAAAGTGTTCGAGGTAGCAATTTCTGGTGTTGGATTACAAGTCATTACTTTATCACAACGGGGTTTTGTGTCGGTATTGGACGTGATCATATGTGACGATGTTTTGTCGTTGATATTGTTGCTGGAGCCGTATTCGCTGTTGTATTGTTAACGAGCGGGGTGAGGGAATGTCGGCGAGAAGAAGAGTCAGAGTCGATGTGTGTGGCGCTGTTGGCCGTAAAGTAAACGTGACACTGTAGGCCGTAAATAGATAGAGAGTGCCGTATTCCCTGTGGTTCACCAAAATACAACTCCAGGAAGAACACTGAATAAGTTATTCCGTTTTTATTGTGAAGCCGCAACGATGAAACAGTATAAAATCACAATAAAATGTAACAATAAAATGCAAATAGCCCGAAATGATGAGTAAAAAATAACAAGTCCAAAATACTGAATAAAGAGTAAAAAAAAGTATATAGTCCGAAATAGAATAATAATGAATAAGTTCTGGATGAAAATAGAAGGCAAGTTGGATATATGACCAGTAGTCTACGTGGTCTCCAAAAACAAAGTAACGAGTCGGTGTTATCAGTAGTGTGTCTGATGTCCGAACTTATGAATTGAAATTTTACAGAAGTATTTATGAGAATTTGGAACAATAGTTTGTAAATAATAGATCTCGTATAAGTTTGACAGGTGTTGAGTCAATTACCAAACAATAGCAAATTAAATCTTAGACATGTACATTAATATAATTGAGACGTTAAATAAGTACATAATTGCTTTGACAGTAATGAAAATAGTTATGTAAAAAGAGGATTAACATGTGAAGGTAGTCCATTTCCCGTATTATAATTATTGTCCAGGTGTCACAAAGTCTAAGCACAGGTGGTGGGAAAACATAAACAATTGAATCTGTAAATTGATAATTATAATCTGTGTGTTAAAAGGTAAATCAAAAGGTAAACATACATGTGAAAATAGAAACATAATTTTGTTTTGCAAAGTCCAAAAATATAAAAAATAAAAATGTCCGAATTCAGCTTGGGATAACTTTTTAAATGACAATACACATGGCATGTATTATTTCTCTGTTCAGACATTCACGTGTTTTGTACAGATGTTACCAATATATGATGAAGACATTACACAAGCTTATTGATTTCATTCATCCAAGAAATATTGTCATTTCCATTAAAAATCATCCTGGCTATCCATGTTTAGAAATTGAAAAAATATTCTTCTTATATCTAATACGAAAATAATTTATAGGAGATGAATTTCATATATCATTTCCATAAATACGTGGTTTCTGTATACCTTTCATGTGTTTTTTTCTTCACCCGAATAATTCACTATACATAAGAATTAATTTGTCGAATGTGTCATTAGAACATGACAGAGACTGTCACTTGATTAGAATGAATTTCATCACCCGAATGATCATTTATTGGAACTTTCCAATTGTTTGTAATATGGAATGGCCCCACGTAAAGACATAATTATGGGTTACTTGACTGCACAAATATCACAATATACAATGTTTAAAAAAATCCCCAAAATCTGTGACACAGTTTTACCTGAAAATAATTTTGTAAAACCTTCTGTTGAAACTTTTCAGTATTTGTGATATGAAATGACCCTACCGAAGACAAAATGCCACTTAATCGTATTCATATTTGAATGGATAATTTTAATTAATAAATCCCCAAAATCTGTGATTTTCAATTATTTTTCACTGTTTGTACCCAAAAATAACCATGTAAAACAATTTTTAATGTTTTATTAGATATTGAATGACCCTATATCATGTACATATAGCCATATGTGTCATTTGATGGGACATATATCAAAACAAATAATTTTAATAAATAATTCCCCAAAATCTGTGATTTTCAATCATTTTTCACTGTTTTTACCCCAAAATAACCTTGTAAAACCATTTTTTTTGGAACTTTGAATTTTTGAGCGATGTCATGAACTTAGATAAATATATATGTGACAGTTGATTGAATGTATATCCGAACTGATAATTTTTAATAAATTTCCAGAAATATGTGATATTTGTCAAATTTTCATGTTTTAACTCCAAAATGATGGTATAAAAGAGTTTTTTATTTTAAATTGTACATCAAGTTTCAAAATATGGTTGAGCACTCTGCATTTTAAAAGATATGTCCATACAAGAAATGAACACATATTTTTTTAAAATTCAACTAAATGTCAGTTGTACAGGTATTTACAAGATACCTTCTACCTACAATTTTACTTACGTAAATCATTACCCAATCTATATACTTGTTTGCTAGCTAAATTTAGAATGTCTGCACATGATTTATTAATTGAAAAAGGTAGATACAATAACACACCAAGGTCAGAAAGAATTTGTCATAATTGTAATTGTAACCAGGTAGAAGATGAGTATCATTTCATTTTAGTGTGTCCTTTTTATACACAATTCAGAAGACAATACATTAAGAAGTACTATTGGCATAGACCTTCTATGTTCAAATTAATACAACTGTTATCTGTTCACAATAAGAAGCAACTGTGTAATTTAGCAATCTTTTTGAAAAAAAGCTTTGGGGGAAAGGTAGAGGCAAAATTAGTGTTCAGCCTCCAACTTACACTCCACTTATAGTATTTAAATATTGATTGTAAATGTGATTTATGATATTTGTGTTTATATTATATTGTATATGTATTTATGCTGATAAGCCGGATGGCTTAAAGCTTAACAAACTATCAAACTATAAAAAAGTAAAATTATTTTCTGACACAGGGCCATTTCTCACCCTTCATGGTCCTACTACTTTAAAAGGACAAAACAGTTTAATTACCGAACATAGTGAACGGTTACCTGAGTCATCGAGCATTGATTAATATTTGGAATTCGTCTTTCACACAAACTACTCACACACTCAATCAATATGCGCACAAACACAGTAACATAATTTTAAAACTTCAAATATCACAGAACGAACAATTACAGATTCCTATTAAACATCACTATATATACAAAAGTATTAATTTTGTCCATGATACAATATACAGACATTGGACAAACACGGACCTCTGGAAGTGGGTTAAGGTGTCATGGAGGAGTAAGCATCGCCTGTTGACCGGTCACACAAGCCGTGAGTATACGGTGAAATTCAAATGAATAGCTCTTCACAGTTGGTATAGACGACTCAACAACAGTTATAGAACGGGTAACTCAACATTTTTAGTGAAACAGGGTATATATATATATATATATATATATATATATATATATATATATATATATATATATATATATATATAATATATATATATATATATATGTGTGTGTGTGTGTGTGTGTGTGTGTGTGTGTGTATGTATGTATGTATGTATGTATGTATGTATGTATGTATATACTCTTGTCATCTATACCAATATAAAATAACGTAAAGTCATAAGGTTACTTAAGTTTACAAAACACGTGTTACTAATCACGTGTTTGAAAACGTGATTTATTTAGCTTGTCATTCCGATTTTTAACAATTTGGTCTTTACTTGGGTTAGTTTATATTTGACCTGTTTGTAATTTACTTTATTTCATATTCCTGTTGAGGTCTTCTCAAATATTTTTATCGTTGATTCGTTCTAATCTATCTGAAGTATGGGGTTAAAAACTAGGACAAAGATATTTGAAGTAAAAGGAGTAAATGAGAAGACGCATACTGGATGATGGGTAACACATCTGTCGGTGACCTTGTGGCATGGAAAATTGATCATATTTGACAGGTGATTGGACAGGAGAGAGAGGGGGGAGTTGCTTCTTATAAGTCGTGTACGCTATTTAACAAATAACATAATACGTGATAAAGTGATATATTATTATGTAAATCTGAAATAATGTAACTGAATAATAATAGGCTTTGCCTAATTCTTTATTCAATTGTTACAGTATTATAATCATAGCATTATATGTTTTATATGGGATTAAAATGGCATATGGAAAGAAAACCCAGTTTGCTGTAATATGTTTACTTTAAATTTGGAAAAAGAGAAAGTAGCTCAATATGTTTCGTATGCATTTAATTTGGCAGTAAGTCGTTATATCACCATAAACTCGCTGTTATTTCATGACCCTTGAAACATTACAGCAACAAACAGTCGGAGATCTAGACATATAAACATTTCTGATGGAATGTTATTCATTGAGTTGAATGGAAATTACCGTTGCGGTGTAATTTAGGATAACACATATTTGTGTATATTTTTTATCAATAGCATATATTTGGATATATTTTTATCAATAACACATATTTGGGTATATTTTTTATCAATAACATATATATCAATAACACATATTTGGGTATATTTTTATCAATAACACATATTTGGGTATATTTTTATCAATAACACATATTTGAGTATATTTTTATCAATAACACAGATTTGAGTATATTTTAGTGTCGATGTACGTCATACAGGCATGTTGTTACTTGTTGAATCGTCGACCGAGTATGATGAGGATTCGTTCCTCAATCATTTCTTTTGAATTTAACTATGGATTCATGGCGGGTGTTGCCGGTCGACAGGGTATGCTTTCTCCTCCATGACACCTGATCCCACCTTTGGATTTTCATTTGTCCAGTTTTCACCTGATTTGATATTGTCTCATGAACTTTTTTTCGATTAAGGGCTAGTGTTTAGAGCATGGCGTTTTGAATCATGAAGTCTCTTACTTTTGGTCTGAGCCCCGCTTGAACCTATTTTTGTGAGAAAGTTTGCCAGTTTACTTGTGGAATGATCTCTTACCGGGTACATTGTAACCGGATTCTCTCCTCCACCAATAAAAACTGTTAGCCACCATATAAATGAAAAATTGTTCAGTTTGGCATTAAACAAACATTTATATCAAATAAAAAATAATTCGATTAATACTTACATATATCTGTTATTTTATATCGGTTACATTAGGAAGTAGTTAGTGCAATCCATTCTTACGTTCGATCCTCGGAGCACACAGGGGGGTATGTGAGATAGTATGGCGGTCGCGAGGTCGGACACGTGGGTATTCTCCGGTTTACTCGAAAAACAAACACCCCTCACGCCAATAGGAGACACACATGCTTTGTTTAGAACGTTGGGCGTAGACATTTTGGACACCCAAAGTTGTGCGAGGGTAAATGGGCCCGGCTTTCTGATTGATCCGTAAACGAAAAAAAATTGTTTTTCCATTAATAAGTGCAATTAATGTGGTAAAAAACACATGAATATTGCAAAATATAGGGTTAGTGGTTGAATATTTAAAGGGAAGGGTCAGTTGAGAATAAATATTTTCCTTTGATGCGGAATACTACGAGTTGTAGACAAGTGAAATTTCGAAATAGAAATGCAACGACAACCTGATCTTTTGATTCCATGTTTTGTTATCAAAATATTGATCTTTCAGCACAGGGTACTGACAATAAACTTGTGAGTGGCATGGACCTGAAGTTTTGTAAATTAGCATTGAGGCCTATAGAAAAATGTTTGGTGGTGTCTGTCCAATATGGTAGCCAATCAGAGACATTTATATAAGTCGCTTCATCTTGTTTGTTAATAGTAAAATAAATAAAATATATCTTTTGTTTTTTTACTAGGTAGTTGTTTAGTATATGGCTAATGGGTAACTCTTGATATGCATTCGTTATATAAAAAGTTAAGATATTCAAACATGCATTACGGTAATATACCACGTGTCTTGCTACTACGTGCTGGGCAGCTATTAAATATCAGCAAAACTAAACAGCTCGCTTGCTATATACATGCAGTTTAACTACAAAATGATCGTTCATGGACACTAATATCATAATATCTTCCTTCTTCAAAGAGGCAATCTCGGTATCATACTTTCAAACAATGGTGTGTAGAACAGGTTTGAAGACATATATTTGGGACAGACCTACTGTAGTTGATAGACAAATAAAAGCTGTCGTTATTGAAACTTTGGTCTATATATGAATTCCCACGAAATGAGTCGGATGAGTGCATTTTGGACTGTTAAATTATCTCAAGCAATAACAGCTAGACTGTATATGGAAAAACAGCTGCTTTGTTTACAACACGGGCGCAGACATTGTGGACACCCTAAGTTGTACGGAGGGTAATATGAGCCCAACGATCTGATTGGTCATTAAATGAAAAATTAGTTTTGCCATTAATAAGTGAAATTAAGGTGATAAAAAAGATACATGAATATTGGTAGTACTTTGGAACTTATAGGGTTCACGGTTGAAAATTTAAATGGAGGGGTAATATAAGAATGAAAAAATTTCTACGTTTCGTTGTATAGTAGAAATTTGTTGTCTTATCGTAATGAATATTCATTAACGTAGTGGTCAAGCGTAAGTCACGTGACTTGCGCAAGGGTCTTTTGAAAAAGAGTGTAAAGAAAACCAGTTCTAGTCTCGCCGTCAATCTGTGCATGTCAAGTTTTTCAAAAATAAATTTCATGTTATTTTCTAGCATACGATATATTCAGTTTTTGATTTAAACAGTATTTAGCGCAAGCTTAGTGCGTTTTTGTTTTCAGTGATCTAACCTAGCAACGTGCATTAGCACAGTGTCTTAAGCACAGGTTTCCCGTTAACCTGTAAATATTCAGGTTTAGGGGTTTTCCTGGACGGCTGGGAAGATGAGGAAACATACATTTTTCATCATTATTTTTTGTCTCTGTATCAGTGGATTTTGATATACACATGTATTAGCCATGTGACGGTAAAACATGAATATGAACATCTATTTTTATGTATTGTTGTATAAAATGTTTTTTTCTGTATACATTATCATTAATTTTTTTTTATAATCAATAAGAATAAATGTAATGAGAATAAAATTACGGCGGCTATGTACACGACTGGCTAGTCGACAAACAAATATTTTTGTTTTGTTTTTTAATGTTTAGTGAAGAAAAGACTAGCTAATTCCCTTTGGTGTGGAATACTACGAGTTGTAAACAAGTGGAAATTTGAAGTAAAAATGCAACGGCAACCTATAATTTTTATTGCATATTTTGTTATCAAAAATATTGATCTTTCAGCACAGGAACAGGGAAGTGACAGTGACCCGAAGTTTTGTAAATTAGCATTGAGGCCTATGGGGTAATATTTGGTGGTGTCTGTCTAAATACATACATTGCTGTGTGAAATGAACAGATAATTCGGATTTGTGACTACAAATAAATAAACTTTTGAGTGACGTCTCCGCGCTCCTGTTACTGAAGTTGAGATTTCATAAAATGTAAAAGGTTATCGACAAATCAATACTTACCTTGAGTAAAAGTAAGTTAGAAAAAATCAATATAATATATAACAAATTAGAGCGGGGAGAACGTACTTTTTATTCAAGATAATGTATATTACTGAACGAAAAACGGATATTAAATGACTGCCGTTCATTTTTAAAGTCGAATGAAGACTGAAATTGACTATACTCGTATATTCTACGTCACACTACCCTGTGTTATATGTAGACCTACCACGTGCAGACCAGTTTGAACCTCTTTATACTGGATCCAAAACGTAAATAAACAGTACACACGTATTTAAGAAAATTCTGACTGGGATCTAGTTAAATGGTGAAGTGATACAACAGGATCAAAATGTCTGTAGACTCGAAATTGCCAGACGGTGTCTCGAAGATGACTAACCCAATTGTTTTAGAGGATCCCTCTGAATACAGGCCAGAAAATAAAAATGTCGAGGATTTTCGCAACTTCAATATCCACTCATCTCCAGAGAGAGTCATACGCACGTACAAAAACATGCACACTTACCAAACACTGGAATATGTCAAAGGAAAGATTGAACAATGGGGTAAGAATTCTAATATGTTAACTACGCTTAGTGTATCTGATCTTCCTGTTCATTTGTTTACAATAGCTTCGCTAGATGTAGGTCGAATAACTTATGTTAATATTAATGTTATTATTGAAGATTCAGGATGTAGATATGTCAACACACACACACACACATGCCGTGTGTATTTCTGTTATTGAACTGCTGTTGTTGTCGTTATACACATTCGTTTATATTTTATTGATTCGTTTATCGACACCTGAACGCGTATATCCGCATGAAGACGTTGTCAGTCGACCATAAAGAAAACCATGATATAATTTAAATGCACACATAGTGACATACATAAGTGTACACACGTACCTGTTGATACAATTGAGAAAATACACCATGAAACATTGGTTTATTAATAAGATTAATACAAAAACCTAATTCTGTTGAGTAATTATTGAGTAATTTACATGTATTCTGGTGCAGTTGTTGCTGATGAATTAATGGACAAATCTCATCAGTGTGATTCATAAAATGTCGTCACTGGGGAAATCTAAATATATCTCCTAAATACTGGTGTCATGTTGTTGTTTTTATTTCCATGGTGATGTTGCGTATATCTGCTTACTATTTGGTTTTCTGGGTCGAGTGTAAACAAGTAAACCAAAGTCCCTAGAATAATGTCAGCGCACTGTTTACAAGACAATATCGCCACCAGTTCTGTCTTACTCGTTCGTGAGAGTACAGAAAAGTTTATATAACATGTCCCTAAGTATAACGCCCTACACATCTACGTCTGAATCGTATACATTTTCTCATCAACTCGTTCATTAGATCTATATAAAATTTGCATACGCGTATAGACCTAATTAAACATACCAAACTGGCGCTTAATAAGGTCCCTGTATCATAACATAACTTCTATATAGACAGAAAAAAAAACCTGGATTGCGTAGATCACGACTCTATAGGACTTTGACATTTATCAACAAAATCTGTTTAAATGTTAAGTGCTTCATTTATGTGGAGTCACACGCACTAATGCTCTGTTTTGTGTTTATTTTTTGGTACTACCCGTGATGTCTGCACTGATATACGTAAACACTAGTCGGGCCCATTAAAACGAGTTGAATTAGAGATTATTTAAACATGAATTTGTTCGTCGTTGAGTAGTTACATTTATATATAGCTGTATGGGCCTCCACATTAATTTTTAATGCCCCGATTATATTAATTTCATGCAAATTTAAAGGACACCTAAATCGCTATATATATTGTGGAAATTGCTTGAGAAAACCAGGTTTGGCACATTTTCAATTGTAATTGATACAGATACCGACTGGATCTGGCTTTATTTTCACAAAATATATAGGGATATGAGACATTTATTTCTGTGTATAGCTCGCTCGCTCTCTCTCTCTCTCTCTCTCTCTCTCTCTCTCTCTCTCTCTCTCTCTCTCTCCTTGACATGATAGCAGCTAGCCTTGGTATTCAAGACTTCATTTGTGTATATGGGCTGAGACATGTAAAAACAAATACTTTTCAGTTTAGTGAATGTTCCTCCTGGTCTTACCGATGCGATATAACTGCCTTGTGTATGGACGGTCAGTATAACACCTAATTCAAATATCCAAAACATTTTGGAATTTTAGATAATTGAAACTTGAACTAAATACCTAAAATATCAAATATATAACACCGTTTTGGAAGTTTTGATTATTAGATTTTTTTTACCAAACATCTAAAATATTTAATATCCAAAATGGTTTCGATTCTTTTTATATTTTTTATTTTTGGTTAAAAGTCTAAAATTCCAAAACGACATTGGGTAGAAAAGAAAAGCATTTTCAACGCCTCTCTTAGACTAACTAAGCAGGTGTATATGTATACATTTACCTGTTTGTTTATAGATTCTATTTTAATTTATTGCTTATTTAATTATTCATTTATCTACTTACTTTTGCATTACAGGTAAATTTGATCACGCAGAGATGACGATAATGGAGGCATTGGCGTGTTTGAACAATTTTGTCGATGAAAGTGACCCTGATGTCGACATTCCGAATGCATACCATGCTATACAAACAGCAGAAGCTATACGAAAGAAACATCCCGATAAAGAATGGTTTCAGGTTACAGGTTTAATACATGATCTTGGAAAGGTTATGAATATGTGGGGAGAACCACAATGGTCAACTGTAGGGGACACATTTCCGGTGGGTTGCGCCCCAGACGACAGGATAGTGTTCGGGCGGGAAAGTTTCAAGGATAACCCAGATATGTACGACGAAAAATTAAACACGAGATTGGGTATCTACGAAGAAAACTGTGGTTTGGACAAAGTTTATATGTCCTGGGGACACGATGAGTATCTCTATCGTGTTCTACAAGAGAATGGTCATAACCTTCCGGATGAAGCATTGTACATGGTACGTTTCCATTCATTCTACCCGTGGCACACGAGTGGAGCATACGAGTATCTATGCAATAACAAAGATCAGGAAATGAAGCAATGGATCAGGGAATTCAACCAGTTTGACCTTTACACAAAGTGCCCAGATCTACCACCAATGGATGAGCTCATACCATATTATACGAAACTAGTGGAAAAGTATGTTCCGGGCAAACTAAGATGGTGATAGCGGAACCGGAAGTATTTTATATTTCCGGTTATTAACTTACTTTAACAATACATAGATATATTTAATATATAGAAAACCAGTGAAACGCTTTTCTACATGTATATTCAGATGTATTTGCAGACCTTCAAGAAATATTTGCATTTAACTCCGTGGATACAGAAAATAAATTATGGGTACCATGTACCTGCTGTAATTCATCAGTTGCCTTTTGTATTTTAAAAATCGATGAACTTGTGCTATGAAAATGATTGCATAAAAGTAATCTTTTCTTTGTAAAAATCATGATTTTATACGCAAGTTGATTATAGTTTTCCTCTCCTAAACTCACCATATTTGTGAAAATGGAAATCCATACATTTCGCAAGATATTTCGTCATTTATATATTTTGTTATCGTTTTACAAATTATATCGTTTTTTGTTTAGGTGCATTCTGTATATTATTTATATGTATGATTTATTACAAATTAATTATGGGATACAGTGTATCTATATTTTGAAAATAAAATGTTATGATATATTTTTACATTCCTGTCGACTTCTTGAATACAGAGACTGGCAATAATTTCTTTTACCCACCCTCCATTATAGTAACATGAGACAGAGTGGTCAGAGCATCACAGTTTGAACGATGAAGTCTCTCACTTCAGCGCAGGTGCGAGCCACATTGGAACTGTTTTTGTTTTTTTTTTTTTTTTTTTGCTAGTTTACTGGCTGAAAGCCGGCGGTCTCTGCCAATGTACATTGCAACCGCCATAAAATGACTGACACATTGTTGAGTGTGACGTAACATAACTTTAAAAATAGTAACATACGAGAAATGATTGTTTGATGGCGGAGACCAAGTGCGCTATTGTCATCATCTATGTGTCCGTCTTTATCGACTTTGTAAGATTTCGTCGTCTTCTCAGAAATCATCAGATTTTTTGTCATATTTTTTAAATTTTCAACTGTCTTTTTGTTTGTATGAAAATATCTAAATAAGTTATTGAAGCCCTCGACAGAAAAACACCCAAATACATAATAAGTCCTAAATCATGAAAACAATCCTTTAAAATGATAAAGTAAATGCATATTTCAAGTCCAACATTTTTTAAAGAGATAATGTCTTTACAAAAGTTTTACAGAAATCTTGTAATAGCAAATCTGCCTTCTGGATATCGGTAAATAAAAGGAAAGGTATACACGCACACAGAGGAAAATATGTAGTCCAAATTTTCCATTCTGCTGCTGGAAAACTCCAAAATTACCAGCAATGTAAATTATAATCCTTCCATTATCAGTTAACGAAATAATTGACTCGTCTCTGTTCAATTTTAACTAAATCTCAGGAGACAAGAATGTCCGTCTCATCTTATAATTTAAACATATCCTTTGCAGTACTAAGGAATGAATTGTACCTCGATCAATGACACAGATTTGGGTTGCATCGAAATAAACTAATTTGATTCCAACATTGTAATGTGTAACATAATCTCTAGAAAGTTTATCTGCTTGTGATTTACTTGTGGCACCTTTTACTCTGTTGGCATAGAGATTGTGTAAAGGTTTTGTAATGGGCTTCAGAGATTGTGTAAAGGTTTTGTAATGGGCTTCAGAGATTGTGTAAAGGTTTTGTAATGGGCTTCAGAGATTGTGTAAAGGTTTTGTAATGGGCTTCAGAGATTGTGTAAAGGTTTTGTAATGGGCTTCAGAGATTGTGTAAAGGTTTTGTAATGGGCTTCAGAGATTGTGTAAAGGTTTTGTAATGGGCTTCAGATTTTGCTCCAACCGAGCTTCATAAGACATTTTCGAGCAACGGGAATATCACTTGAAACATAGCAAAGCTGCTTGAAAAATAGAAATACCTCTTAATAAACATGTATCTAATTTAACATCCATTTTGATTCATGATCATTTGGTTCAAACATGTATTAATAATATGGGGATACTTTTAAATGAAGGAGATATGAAACCAGCAATAATAACATTTTTAGACCTAATATTATATTTCTAGTCAAATCTAACACATCATAGTAAATAAAACAAACAGAATAATCATTGCTATTTCTAAATGATTGAAACCAATCAATATTCATCATTAAACCAACACCCTAATATCATATACATCTATAAAATAATCTGTTTTCCCCAATCCTTTCCGTGTTGTCACACTTGCTTAATTTCTTTCTTTTTCAAAACATTTTCTATCCAAGTGTTGACATACTTATAACAAAAATCAGGGCAACTGAACATTACCGGTCGACTTCGCTAAAACGGCAATAAAATGCAACAATAAATCTTTTTTTTTAACTCTTAGTATTTTTTTTTTAGAGTTTTATAACAAAGGCAAAAAAAGTTCATTTCGGTTTCTGCTTTTTTCACCAGCAGGGGACTATATAGTGTTTGATTTTGCCTGTTCGGATCGTTTCCAGGCGATAACTTGAGTTGGGGTGTCATATCTGAATGAAACTTGATATTATGCTATCTTCTAAGGCAATCTAAAGCCATATCGCGTACCGGGTCAAAAAGGTCAATTATGACGGTCACGTTAACTAAAAATAGATATATAAAATGTGCATTTAAAATTTCAGCCGACGCAACTTATTTAGCCTGAAAGGGGAATTAGCTGTGTTTTTTGTATTAAAAACATTTTCTTTGCATTATTTACTACTTAGACTGATATAAAAACACAAAAAAGAGATATACACATGCGTAAAAATTCTGAAAGTCCTATATATTTTGTGAAAATTGCATGAGCAACCAAGTTTGATACTTATTAACATGCAATTGATATATCTCAACCTTACTATTTGTATATGAGTACCACATTGGACTCGTATCATAAAAAAATACTGACAAGCTCACGTCACACCGACATCTTTTGCATCCCCTGACCTCAACCAATCTTATTAACTCATCCACCCCTGAAAAATATTGGACTCGTCTGTAGATCAATGACTTAGATCAGTCTAAATGTGTTTTTAGGGGTGAATGGGTTAACGACAGCAAAGGAAGTAGTCCAAACCAATGGTCATATTTGTAAAAAGAGAAAATCAATGGTGCCACTTTATCGATGACCCCAAACCCCGTAAAAAGCTAAGAATTAATCCAGCATTAGACGAATTTCGCAGTCCGATAACGTCCTGGCGAGATATAAAATCTCGCCGTTTTAATAAAATCTCAAGTTTAAAATGTTAATAACATGATTCTTTAGACATGATATGTGCCGCAGCATCAAACGATTTGTTGATACGTACGACCACCAAGTAAAGGAAAAAACGGTTATTTTCTCTCAACTATAGTGTCAACCTCTCAGACTGAAAACCAGCGACGCCAACCGTTAAAATTATCCAGAACAAGGATTTCTTTAGAAAGCTGTTACTATCATCAACAAAAAACTTTTAAGAAACTCGAGGTTTTAACTGAAAGGAATTGGAAAAGTCATAAAAAATCTTTCAGGGTGAAAGATCCTAAGGATTAAGCGTATTGCGGCTTTTGAGGATCTTCAATCCGTTTCAACGTGACGAAACGATAGAGTTTCGGACATAGAGGTCGGATGATGAAGACGTTTACATAGATTAAATGTTCAAATGGGATTCACCGCCGAAGACGTGCGGCTTGATGCCCGTCTAGTACGATATCGGATATCTTCGTTTACAGAAAGATGAAGTAAGCCGTTGAAAAAGTGTTATTCAAACACGCGTCCGACTTGCGACACAGACAGCGCGGACGAATTATCATTCTCTCTCTTTAAGATATTTAATGATAAGTTTACAGAAGCTATGCGTTCGCGTCAAAATGGCCGATTGTACAAGAGATTATATTGGAACTCTCGAAGCGAGAGTATTCGTAACATTCAAGAGGTTCCCTTGTATAGTAAGGTGGTAATAGCTTTTGACATTGTTCAATCGTACGGAGGGAAAACAACGGATATGGCGAGATAACCCTTGGGAATTGATTTATAACAGGGAAAAGTTTAGAAGAGCCGTGGAATTTTTGTACGGTATGGATCCGCGAAATAGATACAGGTGATTGGTAAACGTCCATCGTTATAATCGAGTTTAATGAGCGAGGACATCCTTAATCGATGGCGTCAAAGATCGTCAATCCGCAATTCAATGAAAACTTTCATGGTTTGTATATAAAGTTTACAATTTTTGCAGTGATTTCTCAATAAAAGATTCCTTTTTTTTTATAGATTGGAGATAAACGAGAGTCGTGGGATCTTAAACTTCGTAGGAGCTGTGGACCCTGTGGGATCTCTATATTATCGGTTTTGGCTCCGTTATATACCATAAGATTCAGTTGGGGAATTTTGGAGGATGTAATTTATATTTACACAAAAAATATAAATTTTATTCAAACTCCTCGGTTGTTTCCGCAAGAACTACACACGTTTCCTTTCCTCTTCGGGCACGACTGTTGTCCAAATTCGTTGTAACTGAAGTCTCACTTGATTGATCTTTGAAGCGCTGCGACAAGATCCAGACGGACGTGTCGTCCCGAAAACAGCAACACGCGTCCGCTTTCTTCTTGATATGCTTTGGCCGAGCAGTCGTCATGATTGTGCCCTTTTAGTGCCAGTGCTTTAATTCTTCACCGTTTTTTCTGACGATGAACGTTTGTCTTGATGTTTGATTATATATACGCCCAATGTAGTATCGAGGGACATAGGATATCGAGAACGAATTCCATCTTCCCGCAACACGATCATGGCGGCGTGTGATTCTCGCATGAACATTTTTTCTTATGGGATTTTAATTTTTCTTAAGAGACTAAACCGTCCGACATGTCCGTCCTTGACGATGAAGATGTAAAAACGTCCACGGGATCGGTGTCGGTTTCGGGTGTTTTCTCGATGCGTACGGAAACGCCTTCGCTGAAAATCCAACCAGAGTGCGTAATGGCGAATGGCGATCGTTTCGGTGACGTTTTCGCCCATAAATCGATGGTCATTTCCACTTTGGTGTTTCGGGATCGTCGACGGAAATGGAGAAACAGGATGCCCGCGAGAGACTTTGCGGGGGTGTTGATCTGATAATTGAGGATGCTATCCGATTTACTCATCGTCGTTTTGTCCGTAACGTCAGCATGTATTCCAAACGATCTTGTAACCCCGCTTGAGTCAGTCGAGTGGTGCGTGGGCGTCAAGTCCATTCGCCTTTACAACGGGTTGTACCTGACAGACCCAAAGTAGCGAAATATGAATCGACGGCGGTGGTGCTTCCTTTATGCGGCTCTCAAACATGGAACTCCTCAACGTCCATCTCGACGAGTTTCAGAGACGGCACGGCGAAGGACATCCTCATGTACCATGTCCCAACGTGAAATTTTTCCGAGTTGTACGAAAAAAGATTTTTCTTCTCAAGGACGAGGAAGGCAATCCCGTCGGGTATTTGTGACCTGAACGAGAGACTTCTCAAAGACCTCGACGACGCCAAAAGGAGATCACAAAAACCGTCGCATCATGAACACCTTCCAATTCGAGGTGAATAAAAGACCGACGCTGGGGAATGACGATCTTGTTCGACGGTGACGTCAAACGTCTGGGACTCTTGGGGCGAACTGGACGTGACGCTCGTCCTGAACGACGGTGGAATTTCCGGACCCAGACCGGCGAGATCGTCCCGCTGAATATGGCGGGCGACGTCATGAACAAAGGATCGAAATCGGGATCCGTCAATGGGAGATTCAAGAGCTCGAGGATCAGACGAGAAAGTCGCTGATCGCGGGAAGTCTCGTCATTCGATCGCGGGCTTATAATCCGTGGGACTGGTCATGAAGGGAATCCGACGAGTGTTGCTGAAGTCTGAAGATCGTCAAACTCGCGGAGAGCAAACTGAATTCCATCACGGATTGGTGAGTCGCGCGTGGAGGACGGGAAGACTTAAACCTGTCCCACGAACTGTATCGGCTTGTACGCCAAAAACTTGATCGGCGACAAGTCGACATCTCGTTAAGTCTGAGTATTACAAAACGATGAAACGCTTCACCGAATGATCGTCTTCGCGCTGCTCTCGTTCATGATACGCGGGTTGAGAAGACTGTTGCATTCTTTATAAAAAAAATTTTTTTATAAAAAGAATCATGAACGTGGACGAGATACTAACGAACGTTGCCGCCGGCGCGACGACGGTAGACGTCAAGGACAGGTTATCGACCATCGTCGGATCCGGACGAGCGCGTCACTTCCTACCGTCGCCGACCTGAACAAGATGAACGACAAGGAACTGGGCCTAAATCGTCTGCTCAACGCGCGACTCGGCATTTATCGATCGCCAATTCCATTTAAAATATTTTTTCGATCTGCAGAACGAGCCTCGACTGATCTGGAAGCGTGTCGATAGTCTCGCCGCCACGTCCAGTCGCTATATAACGGGATTTAAAAAATCGAAAAAGACGATGAATCCGGAAGAACTCCTAGCGGGAAAAAAAGAATCCGAAACGTCAGGAAGAACTCCTAGCGAAAAAGAATATAGCATTGACCAGGATGCAATATTCGACCAATGGCCAGGATAGCTGGAAATGGCTAGCGGCCGGCGGGACTCGCGGTCCAGAACCTAAAGAAGAAGACTCCCAAACCCAATCCCCACGAAATGTATTAAATAAAAATCTTTTTTCACTATAAAAAAATGTTGTGTGACAATGAGAAATATTTTGGAAGCGCTACCGATAGTGGAGGAATGAACGTATTAAAAACACAAGAAAGTCGAACACGTCCACGTTCTTAACCTATAGCAACACTGAAAACGTTCGCGGAAACGACGTCGAATGTGCGGATGGCGGTGGCGGCGGCGGCGCTGACGGTGGCGGCGGCGACGGCATCGCTCGCGAACGTCATCAAAACCAAGAAAATCGAGCACGTCCATATTCATTCCTACGCGACTGGCTACGACACCGACGAGGACGCGAACGCTCACGTCCTTCATCACCACCATCAACGACGAAAAACCTCATCGACAACGACATCGGACACAGCTCGTCACGATGGACACCTGCGACGACATCTACAACTCGAACAAGGTAAAATCCTATAAATAATAATTTTTTTCATATAAAAAATAATATGAGCGAAAAGGAAACTCGCCACGGGCTACGCGCAACTTTTAAGGACTACATTCTCGAGTACACCAAAGACATGCTCATAGGCGGCGCATCGGGATCGTTCACGAACGCACGAAGCGATTAGACGCATTTCGAAGTTGAGCGATTTCTATCAGCCCTCGGAAGAACAAAAAGACAAGGAACTCCTCTTCGTGATCGTGGGAACGGGACTCGTGTTCTACGGCTGAGCCCAAAGGTTACTGGAAGGGATGGACTGCCGTCAAGAAATTGGCCAAGGCGGACTTGTGATCCGAAAACGTAAAAGAAACGAGGCCGATCTCCTGTAACGATAGGGTGGACGGGAAGACGTACAAATACGCGTTTGACGGTAGCCGACGTGGGCACGCGACACAAGGAGGCGGAAGCCGATCACCGCGAAGAAGGTGATCACCGAATGGGTGACGCACTCTCCCGAACCGATAGAGACGCACTCTCCCGCCCGATCGCCGATAGGACCGTTCAACAAAGTCCGATTTCTCTACCTGCCCGCCGAGGCGAACAAGGACGACACCGTGAGAAATTACCTTCCGCAGAAGCGCAGGGCGACCGATCCCGTCTGGTCGGTGGACAAACACGAGATCGAACGACAGTTCAACATGCAGGGCATCGACGTCTATTACCTGAAGGACACTCCGGGAAGAAATCCCAAGACGCCGACGAGAGGTTTCGTGCGAGAAGAGTTGCTGACGTGGAAGTCTATCTTATTTTTTAAGACGCATCGTCTCACGCCTTTCGCTCGTTTGGAAACGCTATCGTCGTCCCATCAACACGGCGTACATCTTGGGTCTCAGGCCGACGAACTCTCTGACGGGTTTCCCTCCGCATTCGTCTTTGAACTTGCCGATCACCTTCTAGTTCTTGTTCTTGTTCGCGGGAATGTAGGGATGATCGTCTTTGAAATTGGAAAAATCGTAACGAGCATGTCTTTATAAACGTCGTCGGTCAGTAGATATACCAGCCGTACATCAGATAACCATCGTTGAGTCAACCCGTCGTACGCGGGTGAGGTGATCAACTTTGGATCTTTTTATATCTTTATCGACGGCGGGAGACGATCTTCAACTCCGTTCTGTTCCGTTTGTTTTCCATGGTCTTGCCGAAGACGGCGTTGTTCAAATCTCGTACTGATAGTCGGACAGATCGTTGGGATCGACCTTCATCGACTCCGGAGCGAGCGGATAGTTGTTGTGCGATTCGTGCAACGCTTTCGGATACTCCAGATCGACTTCGAGAATGTAACCCTTTCCTTCCGGCGGACGGCACGGATCGGGTACGTCCTCGACCCATTCGAAATTGCGGTAGGGCAGGGGATGAGACAAGAAGGGATCGTAGTCCTTCAAGTACTTGTTGTTCGCCTTGGAATGACGTCCACGAACAGATGCATGTCGTAATCGGTCAACAGCTCCAACTCGATCTTAGAGGTGAGCAACGCCGCGTCCCAGGCTAAACCTGGAGCCGTGTAGTATTGAGCAGGATCCAACGCGTAGTGATTCAGAGAGATGTTGCGGAACTCTTCGAACACGTCGGCCAGCAGGATCACGTCCGTCTTCAGATAGAGATCGTGGTAATCTCTGGGCGGCAGGGACGTCTCCTCGAACCTGGCGTACGAGTCCATGTACTCTCAGGAGCGAGACGTCCTCCTCGCCGAATACGGATTTCGTGATGGGGATAGTCCTTTAGATTTTTAACTGCGCGGCACCCCGGAACTCGCCGGAGATGTGGCAGTGATCTCTGACCTTGATGAGATCGTATTCCCCTCTGTCTAAAACGTTTTTCATCCTCATCTGTCATGCGAAGCTTCTTTTTCTCGACGCCTTTAATCTTCTCTTCTTCTCGTCTCTACGGGCTCTTCGATCTTCTCGACTCCATTGACCGATCTCCAGACGACGACGTAACAGTATCCCGACGGGATGTGACGCGACGTCTTCGTCGTTTTATCTCCAGCCTCTTCGTCGAGGGGTGAAACGATGCACTCGAAATCGGCGTAGATCGTGGCGTGGACGGGCTGTTTGTGAGCCTCGTTCTTAAATTTGAGAATATTCTTATCCTCCTCGGGCATGATGGGTTTCATGGCTGGATTGTTGATGCCGCGACAATCGACTCTGTGCTTTTCGTAAACCTCCTCGCTGGATAGGACTTTGAGACATCGAAGGCACGGATAGGATTTACCATTATAGTTTGAGTGGGAGGAAACCAGTCTAGACGTGTTTTTTATCCAAGAGTAGTGCCAATTACCCTCTTCCTCTAGCAACAACAGATTGACTTCGCGGTGATAGGGAGGATCCGATGCGTAATAAGGGAAGAACCCGTTCTTCTCCATCCACCCGAGAACGTTGACGGTGAGTTCGTTGCGACGTTCGAATGTGCGGATCTGCTTCAACGGCGTCGGATAATCGATGCACCCGAAGTCGTACAACTCGGTGAACGGTAAATAGTTTTGAGGTCTATAATGATGGTGTTTAACATTGTCGTGATGTAGACACGCCAATACGCTATACATGAAACACCTCTGATCCTCGTTTTGAACGTTGATGACGGCCTTCTTATCCGCGATCCGCTTGGGTAACTTAAAATAGGAGGCTCCCAGGGGCTAGATCATTTGAGCGTCGTATATGACCCACCCAGACCCCGCCTGAACGGTTTTTCGAGTTTTGTGGAGTTGAATTGCCCGCCGACCTCTAAGATGTCTCGCTTGAATCGCTGTTCCACTTGAATTTGGATCTTGATCTCTCTCTCGGGTCTTTGGGAGATCCTCCTGTAGAATTTTTTTATATTGAGATCTAATTAACTTGCGTTGCATCCCGGAAGAAGCGTCCTCTCGTGACGTAGTCGGTTTTTAAACGCTTTTATACCTCTCAAGATGTTCATTGCTTTTAGTACCCGAAAACATTCATTCCCGGTTTATCTATTTTTAGCATTTCAAAACAATCCAGCATTACGAAGCATAACGTTACATATACTGATTTTTATGATAGGTTTGGCTAAGCTGCGATTAAATCAAAATAACTATTTGTACAGTTTGGCTAAGCGGTAACTTGGAATTGATTTTAAATCAGATTAAGTTTCCTTTTTGTACGCACATTGTTATCGTCTAAACATGAGAAAAACAAAATGGTTTGGGACCAGGTGTCCGTAAGGAGTCAGTCTCCCCTGTTAGCATGCTTTACAATACTGGAAGTCGATACCCGATTTATAGGATCAGAATCCATCATGTTTATGACGACTGTGATAAAATGAAACAGAACAGTGACCGACAAAACTTGGTACATCTCTCTCTATCTCTCTCTCTCTCTCTCTCTCTCTCTCTCTCTCTCTCTCTTTAAAGTAATTCAATGTCAAAATATTGTAATTGATTTGGAATTGATTTTAAATCAGATTAAGTTTCCTTTTTTAAATTCCTCATCAATATTCACTTGCTTTTCGAACACTTTCCTGGTCACTAATATTCTAGATCCCCAGTGAAATGCAATGGGTCGAATAGTTGTAGCAAAATTCGTTAAAAATGTATGTAACTTCAGATGTGTGTGCTTGTGTCCGATCGCGTGTGCGCTACAATTTGGCTTGTCATTTACCCTATTATTTTGGTAGTAATGCTTTGAAAGTAAAATTCAGAAATAACAAGTTGCGAAATGGCAGTCTGTAAGTTAAGTAAAGAAAAATCTCCAGTTTTAGGGAGAAAAGTCTAAAAAAAGCATCATGAGCTGTCAACGACAGATAATTAACATGTGGAGTTTGTACACTACGTAAATATTTACGTGTTCGTTAGTGGCACAAGACGTATGCAGAGTTTGTACGATACGTAAATATATACGTGATGGTTATTGGCACACGTCGTGTGTAGAGTTTGTACGCTACGTAAATATTTACGTCATGGTTATTGGCACAAGTCGTGTGCAGAGTTTTCACACTACGTAAATATTTACGTGGCTATTGGCATATGTCGTGTGCAGAGTTTTCACACTACGTAAATATTTACGTGATGGTAATTGGCACACGTCATGTGCAGAATTTGTACACTACGTAAATATTTATGTGATGGATATTGGCACACGTCGTGTGTAAGTTATTTTCCGATTAGCGTGAATTAGAACAAATTGGACATATTGGACATATTATAACTCATATAGGATACCTAAGTATTGTGTGAACAAAACAACAGTTACGTAATAAGATATGGTGGACTGGCATGGACAAGGGTACAGAAAAAAATGTTGTATGGTGTCACGGATGCCTTCTTGTCAGTTCTATACCACACACCAAGAACCATTGAAACCCTCCATGTAAATTAATCAGACAGATTTTATTATTTTTAGGACTGCTTGGTAAAAACGTATTGGGTTTTTAGCTTACCTGGCCCGAAAGTAAAAATGAGCTACCAAAAGGTCCGGCGTCCATCGTCGTCGTCCGTCTGTTAACTTTTGCATTTAAACATCTTCTACTCAAGAACCAGTGTGCCAATTTTAACCAAGCTCGGCATATAGCACCCCCACATAAAGCCGCATAAAATTTGCGAATGAAAAGGGGATAGGACTAACAGGGGCCCTAAAAGGGACCAAAAATTACCAAAACATCTTTAAAAATCTTCTTATGAACCAATCGCCAGATGAGTTTTTTTTTGTAAGGTCATTATCTACAAAGTTTGCAAACGTAAATGAAATTTGTCCATAAACGAGCCATTGGGGGCGCTTCAGTAACATAGGGTATATTTGTATTACAAATTGTTCAATAACTCAAAACCGATCGACTTTTTGTATACACAGATATATGAGAAAGTTGTTAGGAATTACCTGAAAGTCGTTGTGACAAAATTTCAAGGTCATAGTGTCAAAGGTCAAGGTCACAGGTACCTAAGTAAATGGAAAAAATAAGTTTTTTGTGAACTTTTCGACATGTATTTGACTACTTCTCCAAAACCATTGGACCAATTTGAACCAGACTTAACAGGAATGATAACAATGTAGAGCTGCATAAAGTTTGCGGATGAAAAGTGGCTAGGACAAAACATGGCTGTCATGGCTAAATATAGAACGAATGAGTCAGCAGATATTTTTGATTTAATACATGTATCTCCAAAATTATTAAAGCTAGAGAAAAACCGTTAACTTAAAATGAGCAAAAGTCTACAAATATTTCATTTTGGTAGAGATTGTTGGGTTGACTGACCATTATGTTAGTTATTTTCCCTTTTTGTGATTTTTTCATGTTTTTGGATTTTTGTTTTGACATTATCTTGAAAAGTATAATAACTAGAGTGAAAGAAGCAGGTATGCAAAGACTTACAAAAAAGTCAATAGGGCTGAAATTGTCAGATTGCACCTTACTGGAGTTATTTCCCCTTTTATTTGGATTTTTCATTATCTTGAAAAGTATAAAAGGTAAAGTCAAAGTGAAAGAAGAGAAAATATTCAGCACGCCAAGATCTACAAAAAGTCATGAGGGCCGAAATTGTCAGGTTGCCCCTTGTCCTATCATCTCGAAAAGAATAATAGGTAGAAAGAGAAAGAAGCAAAAATGTACAATACGCAAAGATCTACGAAAAAGTCAAGAGGAATTAAATTGTCAGTTTGACCCTTATGGAAGCTATTTCCCCTTTTAAGTGGATATTTTCTGATTTTGTGCTGTTTTTACTGTTGTTATGTGATCACCACCATGCGTTTGCTTGCTTTTCAGTACATTGTGAGCAAAATATGTTTCACTCATGTGATTTTTAAGGTTCAATAGTTTTCATGTTTATTAGCGATTTTATCTTTTACACATTTTTTATGTTTTCTGCAATGTTGACCAAGTTTGCCAGGTGAGCGACATAAGGCCCATTGGGCCTCTTGTTTGTTTATTTGACTGAAACATGTACAAGTGCAAAGGATAAGGAATCTTCGTTCCAAACAATCTGCTACTCACCCACATATCACATGAAATCTGGTAAAAACTTAACAAACGCGGACCTCTTGAAATCAAGAGATGGGATCAGGTGCCCTGGAGGAGTAAGCATCCTATGTCGACCAGTCACACCCGCCGTGAGTTTACAGTCAAATTAAAATGAAATACGTGCGGAACGATTCTTCGTCATACAGACGTTTCAACAACCGCCATCGAACAGGGAATTCAACATTTCACTTAGTGAAACAGAGTAAACTACATGTATTCCATGAATCTCAACAGATGAATTTGCAGTGCTCCAGATAAGCTGCGTATTTTACGCATAAAACTACATGAATACGCAAGCAAATTAAAATCCATTCGTAAAATACCTAATGCAAATCAAAACAAACGTAAAATTAAACACATTGGATCTGAAATCTGCTGAGAGTTAAAGTATTGTTCTGAATGGATCTTGGTCATAATGTGTTTTAAAGCTCTATGGTGATAATGCAGTTAAGCTGAGCCAAACCCAGATGTATAAATTGTAGACTTACATTGTTCAGACAGTAAAATACAGATGAGTAGTTATAGGCAGCTCCATAGGGGGCGGGGCTATTTGAATTTTGCCGCCAGGGGCACTTTGTTACGGCTTTTTATGACGTCATCAGAATGCTGACTTCTGATTGGTCAATTTAAATGGCCCACTGTAGAGCCGCCAGTGACGTCATAACCGGAAATGAGATAATACTGCGACAAGTATCCTCGGGGACAATATGTCCACAAGCAGTAATACATACTCGGTGGTAAAAATGTAAAAAAAAAATCAGATACTAAAGTATAAATCTTTTGCCTGAACTTAATCTTCAGTGGGGAAAAGATAAATTTACTATGCTAGGAATTGATTTTAGTGTTAATCTTCATGAAATACCACAGCTTAACTTTGACAAAAAACTTACTAAGCTTAAATCATTAATAAAAATATGGAATCGAAGATAACTAACTCCTATTGGAAAAATAAATATTATCAAATCATTACTTGTCTCTCAATTTAATCACCTCTTTATTTCACTCCCTAATCCAAATGAAAAGTTTCTTAGTACACTTAACTCATTATTGTATGACTTCTTATGGAATGGAAAACCAGATAAAATTAAAAGAGAAATAATCATTCAAAATTATGCAAATGGTGGTCTAAAAATGATAAATTTAGCAGAGTTTATTTATTCTCTAAAAATAACATGGATAAGAAGAATTTTTCGATGTACAGAAAAGTGGCAAAACATCCTAAAAACTTATATTGACACAAACCTTCTTGCAATTTGTGGTACAGAATATATTCAGTTATGTATGAGTAGATGCAAAAATAATTTCTGGTTTGATGTTTTCAAAGCATGGTATAGATTTAATTTGAAATATTCTGATATACGTGTAATCTGTGAGGAAAACTTACTGAAAGTTCCAATCTGGTACAACAATAAATTCAAAATTGGGGGAAAGGTTTTATTTCATAAAAAATGTTTTGCTAACAATGTATCTGTCATAAATGATCTAATCAAAGACACTAATACTGGTTCTTTCTACACATTTGAGGAATTTAATCAGAAATATCATATAAATACAAATTTTTTAGAGTATCATGGTCTTGTCTCTGTTGTGAAAGACTTTATTTCCTCATATAAATTCCCTCTTCCTAGAATATCCCAACCTTATATACCAATAAACTTAACACTGATTTTAAAAGATGAAAAAGGGTCCAAAATGTTTTATAATATTCTAATTCAATCTAATCAGATATCCACAGGTACAAAAAGATGGAACACTTTTTGATGACACAGACAATTTAATTTGGCCCAAATTTTATAATCTGCCATTCAGTGTAACAACAAATACCAAATTTCAGTGGTTCCAATACAGAATAATCCATCATTTATTAGTAACAAACACATTTTTGTTCAAAATTGGTATAGTTACCTCCCCTCTTTGTACATTTTGTAATTCTGAACCAGAAACAATTATTCACTTATTATGGGAGTGCCCTGAAGTACAAAAATTACTGGATAGCTTCGACATATTATTAGAGGCTCTCATGATTCCTTTCACTGTAAATAAAACTACCTTTATACTGGGGCTGCTCCATCAAAATCATCTTCCCAGCAATAGAGTTGACAATGAAGTAATCATCATCATAAAACAGTTTATTTATAAAACAAGATGTTTAGGCAACTCACTTAATATAAATGCTCTTATAAATTCTATCAAAGAAAATTATACAGTTCAAAAATTTATTGCTAATGGCAAGGATAACACATTTAAGAATAAATTTGAAGAAGAATGGAAGAAATGGGAAAGATTAACCCAATTATAGCATATTTCCAATATGTAACAGTACTTCCAAAAAATAATTATTTACAGGTAAGTACATGTATGCTTATATATAGGTATGTGTATATACAAGTCCATACCCATAATATTAGGTATTTATTGATAATTTATGTACAATTTCATATTTCAAACAATGGTCATCCTAAATTTAAATAATTAATTTAAATAATACATAATTTATTTTTTATAAATTGAATTAGTGAAGTCGCAGATATTTATAATTGTATTTGTAGTTTTGTATAATATATATATATATATATATATATATATATATATATATATATATATATATATATATATATATATATATATATATATATATATATATATAATAAAATCATGTAAGCCCTAAATAAAGTTAAACTTTTAGGGAAAATGTGTTTATATACCGGGATACATGGCATCATTAGCATGCACATGTATTCTTGTTTTTTCATCTGTTCTACCACCTCACACATCTTTACAACTTTTTTTTTCTTTTTTTTATTCTTCTATACTACACAATTTTGTATAATTTTTTCATTTCTTCCTCATTCATAGAAAATTAAAATTGGTATACGGTGGCTTTTGAAAACTACAAAATATTAAGATTGAAGAAACAAAATTTGGACTACACAATAGACTGTCACTTTTTTAAATAACTATCAATATTAATTAAGTAGGTTTACTTACTTTTACAGTCTAAGAAAAAATGTTAACATATCATTAGCCTTTCACTTTATGTTAATACCTTTACATATATGTATGTTTGTGTTAATGTTTTTGTGAATGTCATGTTTCTGTTATGTATTGTAGAAAAGCAACTTGAAAATAAAGAATTAAAAAAAAAAAAAAAAAAAAAAAAGTATAAATCAATAGAAATTCCAGATACAAATCCAGTAAAAATGGACAAACACGGACGTCTGGAAACCAAAAGGTCGGATCAGATGTTATGGAGGAGTAAGCTTCCTTGTCGAACAGTCACACCCGCCGTGAGTCCAAAGTCAAGTGTCATCATTCAGGTCCTTGGACTTCAACAGGAGTCTAACGTAAACTCAACTTGATGCTCAAGAAGGGAGGACGTTCCACCAAGAAAGTGAAAGTGGAAATCGATCAGAAGTGATGATGTGATTTTTGTTGTACTGTTATAATGTAAATACGTTTAGTGTCACGGCGTCAAGGTATCCGATCAACCGTAGTAGTGAGACAAATTGACAAAGGGCTGCGTGTTTCAAGACTGTTTCATAGTGATGAATGTTTCAAAATGTGATCAGTGTTTGCAAGTTAATAAGTGTTTTCAAGTTTGTCAACTATAGATACCGATCAGCATGACTATCAAGAGGAAGACAGATGATCTACTGGAAGCAGAACGACATTTACCTCTGAAAAAGAGAATCTGTTACTGTCAATATTATTAGCCTATCCAACGGCACCTTTCAGGGCCACCCAACTCATTAAAAAGTAATTTAAACTGTATTGAGATATGCTACATATACTACTTCTCTATAAAACACGCCTTCTCATAAACCCTATGACTCATTTCAGTGTATACACTGCACATTCAGTTTCTTTTCGTAAGGTATAAGTGGTCCTGAAAAGGATAGTAGTTTTTTAATATCTGTCATGATGCATGGACAGAATCTCTAGTTAAACGGCAAACACTTCTCGTCCATCTGCTTACTGTTTTCTCTCTTCTCTACCAAACTGCAAAACAGAATAGAGAAGTACAATTCGTCTCAGGTGAACATCTTCTTTTCTGCGATGAAAGGTCATATTAATCTTTCGTAACTTCTCTTTGGTATCACGAATAATCTGTACAGTTTCGTTTTCTTGTTCCATAGTGAACTCCATAGCATACTCCATGTTCGACTTTTCTATTACTCGTAGACTGATTTCTCCTACGCATCTATCACTCTTTGCTTTTTCATTGGCGGGATCATGTTATCAACGACGCCTAAACCAATCACCAAAGAGGTCAAAGTTGACGAGACAGAGTACGTCGCATGCTTCTGTACTGCTCATATAAAAAGCCGTGTGCGTCTATTTTCACTGCACTTCGATTCAGAAGGCAAACAACATAGTGCAGCCAACTTCAACCATGAACACGGAACTGATGATTAACAACGAACTGTTTTGGGCGAGTAAGCCATGGTAAATTTTTGCTAAGGTAAAGACGGTGTCCCAGGAGTGGGAGTTTTTCGAGAATCAAAAGGCCAGAATGCCAAGATTCAGTCGAGCTGCTGCGGCCCCCTGCAATTCAAATCCGGTAAAAATGGACAAACACGAACTCTAGAAACCAAGAGGTGGGATCAGGTGCCATGGAGGAGTAAGCATCCCCTGTCGACCTGTCACACCCACCGTGAGTCTACAGTCAAGTCCAATGAAATACGTGAGGAGTGTATCCTCGTCACAATAGGTACAGACGTCTCAACAGCCGCCAACGAAAAGGCAACTCAACATTTGGCAAGTAGTAGTCGCAAACAAGACTATTATACCTACCGTAAAATTTGCGGAACGTTGACATTAAACGCGGTTTTCGGTATCCCTGTCAATAATTTGTCTGTGAGTAGTTTACCTCTGTATATAAAATCTTCATATGTTGTACACGCCCTGTATAAACTCCATATGCTGGTGACTGAGGGATATTACTACGTAAATGTGGAAAATTTACGATGGGAAAGCCGAAATCGTCGCGTTTGCCGTACAGCTTAATTGCTAATTTCCCGTCTGTCTTTATATTAAGTAAAATGTCTAAATATGAAACGTGTGTGCTTGATTATGTTGTATCTTTAATTTCTAGTTCGCTGGGATATACCGCATTGACATATGTATGAAAATTGTCATTATCAATTGACGATGTATCTAATGTCAAATTAAAGGACATCGCTTACTTTTTCTTCTTTTGATTCAGCAGTTTCTGAATGAAGTCTGCTTCGTATGAATAAAGGAACAGGTCGGCCAATGAAGGGGCACAATTGGTTCCTATAGGAATGCCGAAAGATTGTTGAAAGACCACGTCACCGAACATTACAAATATATTGTCCATTTGAAAATCCAGCATGTTTTTTTATATCAACTTTAGGGTATTTATGTGCAGAATCAGATTGGTGCTTGACGAAATAAGTATCCTGATAGCCAATCACTAGATATTTAATTTTCGGGTACAACCTTTAGTGATAAAACAGTTGTCTATGATGCTAAAAAGTCATTCTTTTAATTTTTATGTGGAATAGCTGTGTAAAGAGTAGAGAAGTCATAAGTTTTGATAATAAGAATTCGAGAAAAATTGCGTGCCTTCAAATACAGATACTTTTTTCACTGTCTGAACTTTGATACTTTTTGAAACGATGTAAATGAAAACTTCATACTTCACAACTTTGTCACGTTTGTCACTTTGAGACTTCATAACTTGGAGCTTTGCACATGTTGCAAACATGACACATGAGAATGGTACACACTTTATCATTTTGGCAAACTTTGAGAACTGCACACACACTTGATCACTTTGCAAACTTTGAGAACGGTACAGACTCCCATGTTCAATGTATCACTTTCCTGCCGTGAGATTAGTCAGTCTCTGAAAACTAGATATCCCGTGATCCAAAAGCCAAGATGGTTACCCTCCCTATACTTCCGGCTTCATTACACACCCACCCTCCCTCTCTGGTTTAGTGTATACAGTTCATATAGAGCAATCTCCCCTTTTCTACCATCCCTATACTCTATACAGAGTAATCTCCCTTTGTTCCACCTATACAGTCTATACAGAGCGATGTTTCACCTATAGAGTCTATGCACACTGATATCCCGTGGTTCCATCTATTCAGTATATACAGAGTAATCTCCCTTTTGTCCTACTCAGTCTATACACAGTGATCTCCCCATTTGTCCCATCCCTACAGTCTATACAGAGTGAGCTCCCCTTTGTCTCATCTATACAGAGTGATCTGCCTTTGTTCCACCTATAGAGTCTAAACGTAGTGATATCCCTTTGTTCCACCTATAGAGTCTATACACAGTGATCTCCTTCAGTACAAGGATAAGAAGTTCAAACTTGACTCGAGATTGGTCTACCGCTTGAGCACTTGATACGGGATCGTTAACTCTCGCCGACTGTGACGACACCTACTGCTGATTTCACAAACCTGGGAAAACTCAACTTCTAGCTTTAGCAGCTGACCTATCTCATTGGTTCGTTATCCAAGATGGTCGCCCCCACAACCTTCCACTTCTGGTGCTAGACAGAAGCCAGTCATTGGTAGCGCCCCTTAGCGGCCAAATTTCAAAAACGTGCTATGGAGCTGCTCATTAATACTAGCGAATTCGTTATTGCAATGCATTTCCATTGTGGTTAATCGACTTTGGTAATCATTTCCCCAATCAGGGAGGCATATTAATCTATATAGGCCTACATTATTGATAGCATTTTACCTTTAAATATACAAAAAGGGTTACAATTGATGGAATTGGGAAGTTGGAAGAGCGAAGTGTTTCATTGAAACATAGGCTATGTATGAATTAAGTAGCAATAACTATGAATAGCAGGAGGTATCTACTATAAACAGCCGAGAGGTATCGATTACCCACTCTTAATCTGAATATCTGGTAATGTCTACAGGATAGCAGGATTTTAGTTAAAATCGTATGCCATACGAGTTATTTACTAATACTTCAAAGATGCAAAAGGTGAAAAGTAGTTAAAAAGCTTATAAGGCAGGCTTGATATATCGCTTTTAAAACTAACTGACAAGCTACGTCAAGATTTTTCATCTGGAGATCTATGGACATATCGCTTTTACGCTATTGGGATGATCAGTATACCAGAAAAAATTATCTCTACCCGAGTAAATTAAAAAATTAGAATAAAACCCATCTTTCATCAGTTGAATAAATGCAGGGATGCGACAGGGCTCAGTTATTTGTGGCTGCCGCTGAATAGTTTTAATTTCCTGTATCATTTCATTTCCAAATTTTACAGAGCTCCGAAACAGGTGTGTTGATCTAGGCCGAACTTTCTGTCCCGATTTTAAGCGATTTTTATTTCATTTTATTGCTCTTTGTTTACTTTTTATTTTGGTAAAATCGAGGGGAGAATTCGTCCCATGTAGAGCTACTTTCTCCGTAACAAGATGCATATTTATTGCTGCATTTATGATCAACCAATAAGCGAACGTCTTGGACATTCTTATGTTCAAAATGGAGACAGACGACGTGAGTACAAAAACGATAGGTAGCTGGAATAAAGTCTCATGTCATAACTTAGTGATAATGGATTATCAAGTAAACATATCAACAAATATCAGATGTCAGCGATAAGAAATAGATGGTTAAAACGATCACTTAACTTCACAGCATCTTGCAATGAAGAAAGTATATATGACTTTTGCTCCTGATTTCACAACAAAAGATCGGAGCAAAAAGTTCGGCCTAGTGTTAATCAAACGAGCGAAAATAGAGGAAATGTCCCAAGAATGCCTTTGGTCGGTTTATATGATCTTCATTCGTTATAATTTTTTACGGGTTCGGTATACACTCAAATAAGCTTGTTCTAAATTTAAATCAGGAAATTCCCCAGGAATTCAGAAATTTGCCCAATCCTCATAGCCGAAGTTTCTAGGCCTATATATTTATATATATAGATCTAAGGACGTTCACGGTGATATAGGACTGTATTTTTATATATTTATATATATAGATCTAATGACGTTCACGGTGACATAGGACTGAAATACAACAATATGTAAGTCGTTACTGTAGCAAAACGATTAGTGTCTGATTTGTATTATTTTATAGATTCTATTTGATTTCAAAATCATTTTACGACGGATAAGATTAAAGGGTTTCATATCACAAACGTTTTGACCACGAATGGAGCAATGGAATTGTTGTCATACATTGTAAAGTACACAGGCCGGACAACAGTGTTCGGACACTCATTTTCAATAGGTAGGGGTAATGTACCGAAATGTACATTAGACCCTTCGCCGAAATGTACCACAAAAAAGTTCGAAATGGAGGGTAAAACTACTAAAATGTGTCTATAGTACATTTTAGTAGTTATACCCTCTGTTTCAACCTTTTTTTGTAGTATATTTTGGTATTTCATGTACATTTCTGTATTTACCCCTACCCAGTTTTAATTATATATTAAATATAAAACCTCATTTTTACGAGTTGATGGAACATTATTGCTGTTAATTTATGCAAAGTTGTTTATTTGGAACAAGTCAAAGCACATTTTGCAGTATGGGGTTAATAACACATTATATTGACGCATACTTACACATGCATGTGCATTTCAGCAACATAAACTCAACTGGAAGATTGAAATTTTCAAATCACACTTTTATTCGTATATTTTTGCTTTAAAATTGACAAAAATATAGTAACAATTTACTGAAAAATATAGGTCTACAAGACTTCTTGAAATATTTGCTATTAAGGGTCAGTTCAGCATCCTTTATGAATTGTAAGATATTATACATTTGCTTTAGAATTTTTTACCATTATACTCTTGTGATAGAATTGACATTAAAAGCGATTGACTGGTGTGTTAACAATTCTTGTGCATGATTACTATGCAGAAACTTATGGCAGTCTTTGAAGTTGGGAAAATGTTTTACATGTACACATATTTACCTAGAGATTTTGAAGCATAGCGAAAGGGTATAATACTGCTATGTCGCATTGAAAATTCTATTTGAATGTGATAAGAATTGGCTTCACAATATATTTCTTTTTTTCTTTGAAATATAGAGTAAAAAATATTAGTGTCCGAATACTTTTTTCCTGTCTCTGTAGATCATGCCAACAGGTAAACCTAACATTCTTGTTTGTTCCATAATAAAATCTATATACTACAGGTGACATTAAAAGAGAAAAAAAAATCTAAATACCTTCTTTGACTTCATTGCCGCTGTATCTTTATATCTTCATTTCAGCTTAAGCACCTACAGGTTAATTTGATTTAATAATTTGTCAAGGTATTTTTCTTTGAATTCAAAGACTAGACATATTCTTCTACCTGTATACTTGCAGTCAGCATAAGCAGGTATTTGGCATTATCTTAATCAGGCATTTTTCTGTTAATTTTTGGGAAATGCCATTGGTGACACATATGGGAATTTTAACATAAATTTGTGTCAAATTGGGAAAAACTTTTTGTACACAGGGAAGTCCAAATGTACATGTAATGCACTATCCCTAATATTAATTACTTTTTTATTTGGTCATGGCCTAAACACTCAGTTGGGAGGTTTTTTAATCAAATTAGGAAAAAACATATATTTTGCAATGGGAATGGGGTTGAATTCCGGTATATGTTATGTATTGTTGCCTGCCAAAACCCCCAAGCTACATTCAAGGCAACTGCATTTTTTTTATAAATAATGTCATGGAAATGGTGTTATTTTTATCTAAATATTCCATTATCTCCAAGGGGAGCCCTTCCCCTTGCAACCCCTAACTACGGGGGCCTGACAGCGGCCCTTAAACCCTGCCTCATCTGTTTTCGGGCCCTAGTTACAACCCTGACATTATAATGAAAATAATAGCGTTGATATTTCACATTGAAATTTATTTATATACCAGACAGCCCAATGTTGACTGGCTTTTGTTAACTGGATTAGATATTTTGTTATCATGGCTATAATACATACATTTATTGCCCTAGTTGTAGGGAGACAATGCAGTTTGTAAACCTAAGACATGTCATATTGACTTGAGGGTGAAGAGGAATGTGAGTTGCCACAACAAATTGTCATGTCTCCCTACATCTATCCAGGGCTATTGTTAATCATACTGGATCAACAAAGACAATGTGTCCCTACATCTATCCAGGGCTATTGTTTATCATACTGGATCAACAAAGACAATGTGTCCCTACATCTATCCAGGGCTATTGTTTATCATACTGGATCAACAAAGACAATGTGTCCCTACATCTATCCAGGGCTATTGTTTATCATACTGGATCAACAATTTGTCATGTCTCCCTACATCTATCCAGGGCTATTGTTTATCATACTGGATCAACAAAGACAATGTGTCCCTACATCTATCCAGGGCTATTGTTTATCATACTGGATCAACAAAGACAATGTGTCCCTACATCTATCCAGGGCTATTGTTTATCATACTGGATCAACAAAGACAATGTGTCCCTACATCTATCCAGGGCTATTGTTTATCATACTGGATCAACAAAGACAATGTGTCCCTACATCTATCCAGGGCTATTGTTTATCATACTGGATCAACAATTTGTCATGTCTCCCTACATCTATCCAGGGCTATTGTTTATCATACTGGATCAACAAAGACAATGTGTCCCTACATCTATCCAGGGCTATTGTTTATCATACTGGGATCAACAAAGACAATGTGTCCCTACATCTATCCAGGGCTATTGTTTATCACACTGGATCAACAAAGACAATGTGTCCCTACATCTATCCAGGGCTATTGTTTATCATACTGGATCAACAAAGACAATGTGTCCCTACATCTATCCAGGGCTATTGTTTATCATACTGGATCAACAAAGACAATGTGTCCCTACATCTATCCAGGGCTATTGTTTATCATACTGGATCAACAAAGACAATGTGTCTTTAATTTCCAGAATATTGCTGATTTCATCAGCTTCGGGAAGGTGAAAACACTATCTGCTGTGATCTGATATTTTTGTTTATGTTTGTGTTTGGAATACAAGCCATCAAGATCCATATCACGCATGTGTCTAAAACCCACAAGGGGCTTCGCATGGGGAAACATAAGAGGGATAATCAAAGTTTTGTCGGCCTGGCACTTGACAGCTTTCAACCAGTTCCTGACCGTGTGTAATCTATGATGTATAGTAATATACATTGATCTGCTCTAAATGTGCTGTATACAAATATGTCTTTTTCTTACAGGCTGACCATATGACTGTCAGATATGTCGGGATACAATTTTAGAAGTGCTTTAATTGATATTGACAACAGTTTGGATACGGAAGATGTGCACCTCCTAAAATTTCTGTGTAAAGATGATCTACCACATGCTTCCTTAGATAAAATCACTCGCAGTCTGGATCTTTTTTTACATCTGGAACAGAAAGGGAAGTTAAAAGAAGGGAAAACTGAGTTCCTTCAGGAATGTTTTCACTACATGCAAAGAAAAGACCTTATCAGAATATTGGGTGGAGATCCAGATATTGTAGAACAGACAATTAGTAGAGATGGACCCAGCACTCTGAGGCCATTCAGGTATGATAATTTACATACCGGAGAGAAATGCGTACATTTGTAAATTGTCAAATCTGTAGATAGTCCTGAAATGCAAGTGACCTATATGTCCCATTTTAACTTCTAGCCCAGGGGCCTCTGTGGCCAAATGGTTAGAGCATCACGCTTTGAACCATGAAGTCTCGCTTCCAATCAGTGGCTGTCAACTCACTGGAACCTAAGCTGACTTTTGTGGGTAAGTTTGCCAGTTTGTTTGCGGAAGCACGGGGATCTCCAGTGGGTAACCAAGTTCTCTCCTCCGCCATTAAAAACAGGCTGCCACCATATAACTGAAAAATCGTTGAGTGTGGTGTAAAACAATATTAAAAATTCCAAAAATATCCAGCGTTTTATTGCAAGTCTTTGTCTGTGAGTATCAGAATAGTACTGGCTTGTTATTTCCTTTAGATCAATGTATTCTGATCTGGAATGTTGCAAAGGTGAACACGGTAAAGTTGTCCCGTAAGTTCCTTGAAGCCTATATTCCCAAATCTGACATTTTCACTTTTTAGTACATTTAAAATAATCAGCATTATAGTCCAAGATCATAACAAAAGATTTATCATAGGACTGAGACCTAAACTGGCCTTTTGTGGATCCCTGTATATAGCTAATTTATATCAGGGCCCAGCACCATTAAACTACTTAAATCTATTGCATGTATAAATTTACCCGGGTTTGGCTAATCCTGAAATCTGATTGGCCGAGCAGTAAATTCTCAAGTTTTATGTTGATAAGCCTCGATTTCCTAATATTACACTGAAGTGTTCATTATATACATATGTACATTTTTACATTCTGTACCTGGCACCATAAAACTTGAGAACTTACTTAAGTCTGAGAATATTCTCAAACTGGCCTTCTCAGCCAATCAGATTTCAGGATTAGTCAGATTTGAGTAACATTTTTAGACTTAAGTAATTCTTAAGCTTTATGGTGCAAGGCCCAGGTTTGTCTCATTTTGTGATTGAACGCTTATCAGAATGTATTTAATGTCAGTATGGATGCCATTTTAATGACGGATGGATAGAATGGTGCCCAGTAATAAATACACTGTGACAAGTGTTTAATTGTTGTATTTACATGTATTGTAGTTTTCATACTGAAAAACAAAATGCTAGTAATGAGAATAAAATAACCCGCTATAAATTTGATCTGTCTCGTTTTGATGGAACAATGAGATTAGATGAGTAAAGTATAGATAAAGTATAGAGCAGTGCGATAAAAATTATACTTGTCCGTTTGTCGTGAACGAGTGAAAATGGCTTGGAGACAAGTAGTTGCTGTTAGGATTTGGTACTTGTCCCATGTGACAAGTAGTTGGGATCGGGTACTTGTCCCATGTGACAAGTAGTTAGGATCGGGTACTTGTCCCATGTGACAAGTAGTTACATTGTAGGATTGGGTACTTGTCCCATGTGACAAGTAAGTATCATTGGGTACTTGTCCCATGTGACAAGTAAGTATCATTGGGTACTTGTCCCATGTGACAAGTAAGTATCATTGGGTACCTGTCCCATGTGACAAGTAATTATCATTGGGTACTTGTCCCACCACTTTTCTCACCGTGACAGAGTATATGTGATTGATGTTTCTTGATATGATGTCATATTATGACTGAGGATACATCTTTGTGTCATGTCATATAAGGAACTTGGATTATAACTGATATAAGTGAAATCTAGATTAACATTGAGTCAATGGAAGACTGTTGATGGAAATGTACATGTATTACCGTATAATGAATTGATAGTGTGCTTGCTTTTCTTTAATATGAACAGGGTCATGTTGTATCAAGTAGCAGAGGATGTTGGGGTAGCTGATTTGGAAAAGATGAAATTTTATGCCAGAAACTCGCTACATCTGAGAAAGAAACAAATGGAAAATATTGACACGTGTCTAGATTTGCTTGATATTCTTGAGAGAGAGGAACACATTTCTCCGTCCCATGTTCTGAACTTAGAGGGAATATTAGAGGCAAATGGGAATGAGGAGATATTTGAATTTGTTGATCAATATAAAAACGGATGCATGAGTAAGTTTGATCATATTTCTAGCAGACACATAGCATGTCTCTACAAACACATGACAGCATATAATTATACCCAGCAAGAGAGGTACTGAAACATACAGACTTTTTACCTCTTTCATATTAAAATGCAGTGATGTTTCTTTCTTATATTCACAAGTTCCCCTGCTTTCTGAAAGCAACAATATCAATGCATTACAGTAAGACCTGCTATAGCGGCCACCTCTGTATAAGGATTGCCTGTTTATAAAGGCGAATTTTTTAAGTCCCTTGACTGCATACTTCACATAAAGTGAACCTGTGTATAAATAACGGGAAACTGCCAACTAGGCTATAGGACAAACGCGATGATTTCGGCTTTTCCATTGTAAATTTTCCACATTTAAGTAGTAACATCCCCAATCACCTGCATATATTTCACAAATGATCGGATATTCCAAGGCATGTTCAACATATGAACATTTCATATACAAATGTAAACTACTCACTGACAAATTATTGACACAGGGATATTGAAAACGTTGTTTAATGTCAACGTTCCGCAAATTTTATGGTTGGTATAATAGTCTTGTTTGCGAATACTCTGTTTCATTGGGTGAAATATTGAGTTGCCTTTTCCTTGGCAGTTGTTGAGACGTCTTTGAGTTATTTCTAAATACAAGTATATGATAGTTTTGTATGTGACATACCTTTTTGCACTTATTTACAAGAGTTGAGGAATGTTAAATCTTGCCATTGGGGTTTTTATTGCCCAAAAATCAAACTGTAGCATGAACTATTTCATAATTCAGGGCTCAACATTAACTTAAAAAATAACTAGACCATTCAGACCAGTACCAGAAAATTTTACTAGACCTGACCTCAACATCACTAGACCTGACCACGGTTACATCATATCTATCAATATCTCTCTTCAAGAGTTTCATATCCTATTTAATTAAGATTTTAAGGGTATAATGAAAACTCTACATTTTAATTTGTAATTAGTGGTAAAATATAACTCGCATATTAATTTCATAAATTGCCCGACAATCTGGATGATGGGCAGAGGACTTGTGCATATCTATGTCTCGGTTTTAGCTATTGCTGCACCATTAAATGCTATTTACTGCTTTAACTGATTTTGTAAATAACATAAAAAAACAAATAAGAACAGAAAGAAATTAATAAATTTTTTCATGATTGAAATAATTCCATATAATCTCCAGAGTACTCAAGCCTACTTACTCTGAATAAACAGTTAGATGAAAGCTTTGACAATTTATTTATACAAGTCAAGAAACAAGTATGTATGTAAGTTTGAAATTTTCTTTTAAGCCTAATTATTGTAAAATAAATTCTGATTTCTATTCTGCCCTATGATATCTTTGATACACCCTCAGTCACTCAGTGTAAACAGATATCGATAGTTATCGTAAGTTGATCTGTTTTATTAGAGATATCGTGACTCAATTCAAACAAAACTATCAAAAACGAAACATACCATTCTGCATTCCATCCCTGTGTCAATAATTTGTCAGTGAGTAGTTTACATCTGTACCTCCTAAATTAAAATATGTCCAGGCTAGGCTAGTGAAGCTGCACGCACTTGTGATTTTATGACAGATGACTTCCGTTTCACTTTCAATCTGATGTTTTGTGGGTCCATAGAATTACTGAAATGACACCAATTACTGGAATGACGGGACATGTAACTGGATTGAAGCTCCTTTCCATCGTAATGATAATTTTGTGGAATAATTTACTTTTAAATGATAATAATATAGGTATTACATTAAATGAAAAGATATTTTGTCGGGATTTTCCTTGTATTTACCGATCTAGCTTTTCATATTTAAGCCATATCAGTACTAGTGTGTTATTGAACCCGACATAACTACTCGTACAATTTGTAGCAAAATTCCTGGAACACTGTTTCCCTTCTCACATTGAAATAGTTTATTCTTCTTAGCTGTATATAAATAATCTAAAAATGACGAAAACATAATCTGATGTGTTATTCCAGTGGCTTTATGCGTCATCCTGGTAATATTACTGTTATTCCAGTTATTTTATATACCAATCTCTCACCAAAGGGCGTATCACATTATATGGTGACAAAATTGACAAAATGAAAGTAAGTCAATACAGCACGTAAAATCAGCGACATATCTATTATCACAATCACCGGTATTGTAAATTAATGTCCCACTATCGGTAAATAAATTACATAAAGAACAAAATGGTTTTCCACAACATTTTCTTTAATAATAGATCTTCAGTCTATTTGAAGTGATTTTTTTAATCAGACCAGTCGGGATACTTTTACACAAATTAACTAGACCGGACCAATCTTTTACAAGTCAGGGTTGGTTGGACGTGCCTTAGTGTTGAGCCCTGTAATTATAACATGTACTTTCATTTTTACAACATGTTCTTTCACTTTTACATGTTCTTTCACTTTTACAACATTGTACATTCACAGCTACAGCACTTACTTTCACAACTACAACATGTATTTTAAGAGCTATGATACGTACATTCACAGCTATAACATCTAATTTCATGGCTACAACATAAATTTAAACGTTGCTAAAACATATACATTCACATGTACATTGACAGCTACAGCATGTACATTGACATCTACAAGATGTACATTGACAGCTACAGCATTTACATTGACAGCTACAAGATGTACATTGACAGCTACAAGATGTACATTGACAGCTACAGCATGAACATTGACAGCTACAGCATGAACATTGACAACTACAAGATGTACCTTGACAGCTACAAGATGTGCATTGACAGCTACAGCATATACATTGACAGCTACAAGATGTACATTGACAGCTACAGCATGAACATTGACAGCTACAAGATGTACATTGACAGCTACAAGATGTTCATTGACAGCTACAAGATGTACATTCACAGCTACAAGATGTACATTGACAGCTACAGCATGAACATTGACAGCTACAGCATGAACATTGACAACTACAAGATGTACCTTGACAGCTACAAGATGTACATTGACAGCTTCAGCATATACATTGACAGCTACAAGATGTACATTAACAGCTACAGCATGAACATTGACAGCTACAAGATGTACATTGACAGCTACAAGATGTACATTGACAGCTACAAAATGTACATAGACAGCTACAGCATGTACATTGACAGCTACAAGATGTACATTGACAGCTACAAGATGTACATTGACAGCTACAGCATATACATTGACAGCTACAAGATGTACATTGACAGCTACAAGATGTACATTAACAGCTACAAGATGTACTTTCACATGTTTCACAAGTAAATGTACATTCACAACTACAACATAATAGATCTAGACTGATCTAATACAACACAATTTTATGTTTGTCCAAGGGCATTTTTTATGATTGAGATTATCATTATTGCTCCTGAGTTAATCTGTTACAGCAAATGATAACCAGATATTATTACAACATCATCTGTTACAGTGAATGATCTCCATGGTAACACTGTCAGGCAGCAGCAGTCACAACAGACTAGGAGTAATGAGATGACTACAGGACCTCAGCCACAGACAGCAATAAACAGACAGACAGGTAAGACAACAATAAACAGACAGACAGGTAAGACAACAATAAACAGACAGACAGGTAAGACCAATAAACAGACAGATAGGTAAGACTGTAATAAACAGACAGACAGGTAAGACCAATAAACAGACAGACAGGTAAGACAACAATAAACAGACAGACAGGTAAGACAGCAATAAACAGACAGACAGGTAAGACAGCAATAAACAGACAGACAGGTAAGACTGTAATAAACAGACAGACAGGTAAGACTGTAATAAACAGACAGACAGGTAAGACTGTAATAAACAGGCAAACAGGTAAGAAAGCAATGAATAGACACACAGATAAGACAGCAATAAACAGACAGACAGGTAAGACTGTAATAAACAGACAGACAGGTAAGACTGTAATAAACAGACAGACAAGTAAGACCAATAAACAGACAGACAGGTAAGACTGTAATAAACAGGCAAACAGGTAAGACAGCAATAAACAGACACACAGGTAAGACAGCAATAAACAGACAGACAGGTAAGACAGCAATAAACAGACAGACAGGTAAGACTGTAATAAACAGACAGACAGGTAAGACCAATAAACACACAGACAGGTAAGACAACAATAAACAGACACACAGGTATGAGAGCTATAAACAGACACACAGGTAACACAACAATAAATAGACACACAGGTAAGACAACAATAAACAGAGAGACAGGTAAGACCAATAAACAGACAGACAGGTAAGACCAATAAACAGACAGACAGGTAAGACTGTAATAAACAGGCAAACAGGTAAGAAAGCAATAAACAGACACACAGGTAAGAAAGCAATAAATAGACACACAGGTAAGACAGCAATAAACAGACACAGGTAAGACAACAATAAACAGACAGACAGGTAAGACAGCAATAAACAGACACACGGGTAAGAAAGCAATAAACAGGTAAACATGTAAGACAGCAATAAGCAAACACAGGTAAGACAACTATAAACAGACACACAGGTAAAGCAACAATAAACAGACAGGTAAGACAGCAGTAAACAGACAAAGAGATAAGACAGTAATAACAAACAGACAGGTAAGACAACAATGAATAGACAGATAAGACAGAAATAAACGGACAGGCAGGTAAGACAAATAAACAGACAGGTAAGACAACAATGAATAGACAGATAAGACAGAAATAAACCGACAGGCAGGTAAGACAAACAAACAGACATGTAAGTCAACAATAAATAGACTGATAAGACAGAAATAAACCAACTGACAGGTAAGACAAATAAATAGGCAGACAGGTAAGACAGAAATAAACAGACAGGTAAGACAAATAAACAGATAGACAGGTAAGACAGAAATAAACAGACAGGTAAGACAAATAAACAGACAGGTAAGACAGAAATAAACAGAGAAGTAAGACAAATAAACAGATAGACAGAAATAAACAGACAGACAGGTAAGACAAAAGGACAGACAGGTAAGACAAATAAACAGACAGACAGATAAAACAGAAATAAACAGACAGACTGGTAAGACAAAAGGACAGACAGGTAACAACAAAACCTGCGTACAGCCATCTGCCGCAGATTCTCCTGTACAAATGGTAATTTATACATGTTAAATCTCTTGAACATAATGCCAGACCAGCTAAGAAACAGGTGTAAGTAGCACTGTTAGTCAACAGTGGCTTGTTTACTTCATACCTCGACTGCTAAGGGAGATAACTCTAATATCGAGGATTATAAACTTGTATTCGGTTGTATGTTTAGAAGTCTGATTGGAACCAACTTAAGAGCATCACGCTTCCATTAGAGTTGGAGAAAAAACCGACAAGTCATGTGTTTACACAGCAATTATCAAGAAATAATTATGAGTAGATGAGATATATAAACTGAAAGCCTTTGTATTACCGGCCTGTCAATGAATTATTTTAAACAAAAAAAGGATGAAAGCTAACATTAGCAATGTTTCCAGTGTAATCGTAGAACCAGATTTTGATTTTCTGGCTGTCAAACATGAACTGCTACATATTTTGGATGGTTTGGTTTTGGCCATTTTAATAGGGTGGTCAAATTGTCAAAACTTTGAAAAATCGACAAAATATCTGTATATATGATAGTGAGTTGTAAACTGGATATGATAAACAGCCGGGACTAAAACCATGTAATGAGAAACAAACACACTTTGAAAAAAGTAAACCTTGATATATTGCCAAACCTGTTTTACCGTCAAAATTCAGGAAAACAAAAGGTGGCGATATATATCGGAGGTGAACTGTACTTATACACAGGCGGACAGGTAAGATTTCTTATACCCAGAAAGACAGGTAACACAACTTCTACCCGGTGATATTTTTCTTGTCTATATGAAGAAGTGGTTGTGCCTTTAATTAGGTCCACATTAATCCCAAATGATATTCACTTTTTCAGCAAATCTGGCAAAACACTCAAATTTGTGGGTAATGAGTCTAAATTTTGGGGAGGAACAACATGTGAACAGATGTAAATCCCAAGAAAAATACTTACACATTATACCTTATCATATGGTGTCAGGTACATAAGGGCTTCTGTGGCCGAGTGGTTAAAACATCCCAAGATATACCATAAAGTCACTTACCACTGATGAACACAGATCAGTAAGAAAAAATACTGAGATATTTATATGGTATTTCAACTTATTTTGGAATACACCATTTATGATTTTTAATGCTGGTAGCCCAGACGATCTTAGCCTATACAGTAGGCCTAGTTATGAGACCGCTATCGATAGTTTTCAATTCCGTCAAAGTTTAGTTAATAAAATCACCAATTTCTTTCAGCAATGTAATTTAAATGTTATTATTTTTTCACATTTTGAGAGCAGTGAAACGTTGGGGGGGAGCACATCGATTGACCTTCAGTGTCCATTTGAAAAATAAAAACAGTTACACAAACTAGGTATTAGGTATTCAAATGCATTCCACCAACATGAAACGCGGTTAAACATAATCCCACAGTATGTAAGTGTATACAACATATTTAATTTATGTTTACTCAATGCAAGCATTCCATTAGGGTGATGTCTGCCATGTTTGTTTACATGTTGTGGGATTCCTCAAGCATTTGAGACTGCTATGAAGCTCTCTCAAATATTTGAGGAAAATCTCAAATTTTGTTGAGGAAAAGTAGGATAAGAAGTTTTATACAAGCTGATTTGAGGAATGCCTCAAATCTTGAGGAAAAACTTCAAGTTGAGGAAAATCTCAAATATTCCCCCTCAACTTGCGTTTATACAAGCCAAACTGAAAAATCTCAAATTATTTGAGAAAAATCTCAAATTTGAGGAAAACTCAAGAATTGAGATGATTTATACAAGCAGGGCCAGACAAACATAAACCAATGCTCAGATTCCGTTTAAATGTGGTATGCTTGATTGTTAAGTCAGTATCTACAAGTTTTTGAATGAAAACAAATTCCGTTTATCAGCGCCATAATTTATTTCAGGTTTACGAAATGATTCAGCAACTCGGGAGTTATCATCCTTGACCTCCATAAACCCTCCACATCGAGATGCAGGAGACTCAATATCTCTCGGAGTTTCTCAAATCACAGCTGGGGCAACCGCAGAACCAGAGACTTTTAGCTCAGATTTGTCAAGTTTACCCAAATACAAAATGAATGCTAACCCACCAGGTACATGTTTTTTTTCTTTTTTTATAAAAATCATTTTCTCTTCAAAAAGGTAAAATAAATATTTACTTTAAAACATACTTCCAATGGAAATAGAGCGATGCACAAGACCATTGATTGAATGGAAAACAAAAGAGATAACTCCTATGGAAAACAAAAGAGATAACTCCTATGACAGTTCTGTTTTCGAATTGATCTTGCATGGAAATCAATGAATTTCAGAAAATATGTGAATTTTTTTTTCTGCCAATGAAATTAAACAACTATACAAAAATGTCAAACCCAAGATGCCAGGTACATTGTACAGTTAACCCTTTCTACCCAGGTAACATCAAGTAACTAGTGGAATTTCAATGGCCTCTGAGTGTGAGGTTTTGTAGGGCACTTGCTCAGGTGATAGATAGGACCATCTTGGCTTACCTTTGAAGTTTTATGTTTAAATTATAGGTAATGCAGTATAATAACAGTAACATAACACTGACTTAAGTATTGTTCCTACTTGTCAAAATACTCACAAGTATCCAGTAAAATGCATTTCCTGAGAAACTGAAACTGAACTGAAAAGTGAATTGAATAGACCCAGAGATTTTCCACACTCTTTTGGGAATGGGGTCTGAGCCTTTTGAATTGGGAATTTTAACAACACATTATTGAAATTTGGAAACCTAAAAATATACAAAACTGTTTGAAAATACAAGAATCTCTTTCAAATTCAATGTCATTTAGCTTCAGTTCAGAAATTCTGACTGCATATTGGGAGAAAATGCCTTTTTTTCCCTTGCATTTGGAATGGGTCCTTATTTTACCCCCCAATGATAGGATGGATCAAAAGGTTTCTTCATACCTGACCCACCGAATCATGTGAATCGGACATCAGATATTTTCATTATCCAGAGTTACCATCCCTCGTAGCAGGTATTGATTTTGATGTCATTTGTTTGTGCATAAAATGAGAAAAGTTATCAATTGTGATTGTATATGTTTGTGTGAAAATGATGTTGTTTTCTCATGTAAAAACATGTCACAATGGATACCTGCTGACATGGGAGATAACTCTGACTAGTGAAAAGACAGACTACATGTGCTGTCAATATAATAGCAGGAAGGATAGGTACACAGATATTGGCCTCATTGTCTCAGGTAAATTACAAATAACCAAAAAATGAAAATTAATCGCATCATAGTATAAGCAAGATAAACTACACATTATATGGCAGAACATGTCAATACTGTATTCTACCCATTAAGCACCCAGGGCGCTACAAAAATCAGGAAAAAGGGTGGGCACTTAACGGGACTTGTTGATAGTCAAATTTATTTTTATAAGGTACAGTGGTAACGTTGTTGCTGTTATTAATGAGGACACCTATCAACATCATTCTGTTGCTTGAGGGCTACAGATAAACTGTTATTTATGGTTTTTCAGGTCCACACCTCTTAATCAAACAGCTAGAAAAGATTCTTGATTGTAAGTAAAAAAAAAGGAGGGAGGGGCGCTTATAGGGACATTGGCGCTTAATGGGTCGAAAATGTTTTTAAATCAACAATAAACACATACAGGTGACCGTTACAAGTAACAATACTCAATAAACACATACAGGTGACCGTTACAAGTAACAATACACAATAAACACATACAGGTGACCGTTACAAGTAACAATACACAATAAACACATACAGGTGACCGTTACAAGTAACAATACACAATAAACACATACAGGTGACCGTTACAAGTAACAATACACAATAAACACATACAGGTGACCGTTACAAGTAACAATACACAATAAACACATACAGGTGACCGTTACAAGTAACAATACACAATAAACACATACAGGTGACCGTTACAAGTAACAATACACAGTTTGCCAATGACATAGGCTTCCTGTGTTGGTGAGTTACTTGGAGTTATTTCACATTAGCCTTCCTGTGTTAGTGAATTACTTGGAGTTATTCCCCTTTAGTATGCTCTTGTAATGTCATCTCTTTTTTTACAGGATTATGTTTAATTATCAACAATAAAACATTTGAAGTTGGTAACAAAGACAGGGAGGGTACAGACATTGATGCTAGTAAGTAGTTTTCTTGTCTTCAATGTAAATCATGTGAGAGATTATTAGATAATGTTTGTTTTTTGTCGTCATCCTGCAAACAATTTTTCACTTATATGAAGATGGCTCCAACTATACAGTGCTCCAGATAACTTTCTGAGCACTTGGCTATACATCATTTCCAAATCCACTGGGTATTTCTACCCACAAAATTTCTGTCTAGTGGGTATTTTCCAATTCTGTTGCCATATTACGATTGACATTGATTTTACTATAAAGGTTTGGTTGCTAAATTACCTTTCATTAATCTGTATTTAACTGTCTGTACAATATAAGTCCACAATTTAAATATCTGGGTTTGGGTCAGCCTAAATCACTAGTGGTATAGAGCTTTACACACATTATGACTAAGATCCATTCAGAACAAGTGAACTCAATATTTTGTATCTCAGCAGATTTCAGTTACAATGTGTTTAATTTTACACTTCAGTTTTGATTTGCATTGGGTATCTTATGCAGGGATTTTAATTTGTTGTGTATCCATTTATTTTCTATGCATAAAATATGCAAATATGCAGCTTATCTGGAGCACTGACAATAGGCGACATGCCAGCCCTTGACCTTTACTTTTATTTGCATTTTTCCGGCGGGGCCAGTGGTTCTCAAAAACTACTTTCAATGGTTCAAAATGTGCTGGCCCCAAATTAAAATGAAACAAAACCAAGAAAAACTCTACTCTGGCATTATGTATCAATATTTTTATTATAAAAGTGATGAATTAATCATACTGAACATACTGTACAAAAGAAAGGGAAAACAATTTTTGTTCCAAGTACCGTACTTGATGTATACAAAATCATTTTGTCGCCTCTCAACTCCAGCCACAGGAATTATAGTGTCCAGTGGCAGTGTTCCTGAAATGATCGATGTCATAAACTTCACTGCTATCTCTTGAATTTTTCTTTGCAACTCTCACCTCTGCTTGGTTCTCATCCTGTCGTATAATTTCTATTGAAACAATGAGAAAATTGGTGGTAAGTATAACCTTGGTGTTTCAATAGAAATTACCAGTCATGAAGTCATGACACATGTTTACTTTTGGAGAGCTCTGTTTAAGGGAAATAAACATGATTAAACCAACATTCAAAACACATCATTGATTATCACATGTAAATCATACTTTCTGAATTTAGACTTATCATCATATCAAAAGTTTGTCTTAGACATCATACACATCCCAGCGAATGGAGACGATTTTAAAATATCAACTTCTTATGCCACAATGGATTTTTTTTTTTATTTTGAGACTTGCAGGTATAGAAATTCTGCATATCGCCATAAGGCCACACCAAAAAAAAATCTTGTTCTTCAGATTTTTATGACAAAAACAAAGGGGCGGCGAGCAAAATTTTTTTTCTATCTTTTGAAAATTACATCAAGCAAAAAAAATTTTCCAATAATATTCTTAACTTAACTCCATTAGTCCATAATAAAGACTTTTCATGATTGCTGTAAATTATGTATTTTTCTGTATATTTTGGGGATATTAAACACTGTGGAAATTTACATTCATAGATGTCTTTTTTCAGTCAGTCACCATTTCTGTCAGTAAATGGAATGTTTGTGCCTTGATATATACTCCATATCTTCATTAACGTTCACTTCCCTGAAAGATAAAAAAGATCAAAATCTTTTAAAAAAAATTATTCAGTACAATAATGTAAGAAAACATTATTATTCAGTGATAAAATATTACTAATTGGAATATTACAACTATTGTTTTAACAATAAACTTTGAAATTATGTGGTGTTTTGAAATACAAAAAGTTCAATTTGTTGTGTGAAGTTTATAATAATTTTAAAGTTTTCACTGTGCCCATCAACATTTTAAAGCATTTGTTTTTGTTGAATTAGAACAAGATGTAGCAGCACCCTCTGCGGGACTCTCAGGTTTTAAAACAACAATTTTTATGAATTTCAGTCCAAGTTCTTCACAGAATAAAATATTGCCACTAAATTCACATTGACAACATCTGAGGACTTAACGTCGAAAACAAACACATAATCTCCGGTCCTACAAATTACTGAAAACATGGGTCATAAACCGAAAACATGAGACAGTTTGCCGAAAACAGTGACTGTTTAAAACACGGCACAAGTTGCTGAAAACATGCATTTGAGTGTATCAATTAAATATATTTTCATCCTGAAGACATTTTAGCTCCTGAACTTTTCTCTTAGTCATTTCAGAACTTTTTGTGTCCAGTAATGTTAAACACCACCGCCATGTCGACAAAATTGAAATTGTTTTTCAAGATTGATTCAGTTAACAAAAATGAAAAAAGTTATTGTTACATCTAATAGTCATTACGTTTAAGTTAAAAAGTAGCATTTGATATACTTCTTTGAATGATTTTGAGTCCATATCCGTTTGTTTTCTGCAAATTATACTGTGTTTTTGGTGATTTGTACCATGTTTTAGGTATATATAGTGTTTTCGTTAATTCGTAGTATCACATAATTTCGATGTTCATCAGCCATGATGAGGCCTAGCGTGTTGTCCTTTGAAATAATTTTTTTCAAGCAAATCACCAAAAGTCATTAACTTCTTCAAAGAAAAAAAGAGTATTTGGGCGAACATTTCTACCATTATTCCACACAGAAGGGAAGACATTGATCAATTCATCCATGATGATCATCAAGTGTCGATCTATTTACACCTCCCTAGTCTGAAAAATGAAACAAAACAAATTGAAACTGGAAATGGAATTGAAAAGTGAAAAACGAAAAACTCACTGATCCAATGATTTATTTCCCGGAGTAAAACAAAAAAGAAAAATCGGAGCCGTGATTCTGTCAAACAAGATATTAATTTGTTGTGGCCTAATGAGCAAATACACAGAAATAAAATCACTGGTCACATCTGACAAGTGTCAATCAGAATGTGCTTGTCCAAGTTTTATTTTACTAGCCTGAGGCCATCGGGCAACCATTAACGTGAAGTCCTGCTTACTGTAAATTTTAATATATGCTGTAGTCTGATGCTAATGTGGTTAGGGTTCTCTCATTGTGATGCTTCTGTTGTGATAATGAACTTAAGGTTTAAGTCTTAATTAGTGGCCAGCTGGACATAACAGCTCTATAATTAGTCAAGTGTATTTGGTGGGGGAATTTTAAATAGTTAAAGACACAATGTTGCTGAAGTATGCACTATTTGAGAAATGAATTTTGAATGATTTTACAAACCTTGCTTATCTCACTTCATTGTTTCTTCCCTAACTGTTATTTTATCACAATAACACTTTGTGAAATGTATGGTTGACTTCACAATATCCAAAATATTCAAAACTGAGTAAAAGTAGCAAAAGGTTAATAACATCTGGGCCCGAAGTCACCAAATTTTCTCAGTACTCAAGCTCAACTAACTTTTAGCGATTTTAAGGTAAAAACATGCAAACTTTATTCTTTAATTGGACATGTTTGTATATTGATGGCATACATTTGTAAGTAATGATAAAAATTATTGCCCATTTGAAGAAAACTTCAGAAATATTAAAAAAAATGTTTGAGTATGTACTCAAATCTTGAGTACCGTACTCAACGTATTTATTTGTTTTTTAAAGGAAAATCACAAGTGTGACGCAAAAATTTATATGTAAATGATTAAAAATAATAATATGTTTCCTAATCACTGAAATCCAAAAGTTTTATAAACAATTTTATAGTCAAAATAATGAAACAAAAGTTGAGCTTGAGTATTGAGTAAATTTGGTGATTTCGGGCCCTGGACCTCAAATTCCACAAACACATGTTCAATCATGTGATCTGAATTTGACTTCTGATTGGTTATAATTTAATCTAACTGCACAGGACAGAATTTCCTATCTCCATTTTAAGTTGTATTTTATTGAAGTAGGTATTAATTAAGTTTTAAACAAGATGATAGAATGGCTCACATTATTCATGTTTTAGTAAATAAATGACCTGCCATTTTAGAATGTAGAATTTCTTTAAAAATAACTAAACAGAAAATAACTTGATATTGTCACATTGGTTCATCCTTTTGATATGACGAATGCTTGTAAAAATTTTCTATGGATTTCTCCTAACTATTGCAATATACAAGACTATATTTGCCATGTGTTCCACTCCACCATTACAATCTTTTACATTGTAACTATGGTTCTCAATCCACAATTACAAATTTTTACATTGTAACTATGGTTTCCACTCCACCATTACAAACTTTTACGTTGTTACTATGGTTACCACCATTACAAACTTTGTGGCCACCACATGAATGACAAATTGTCTAGTGTAAAGTGAAACCTCATTAAACATGTTAATATCAGACATCCACCAAACATGTCCAGTGTCAAGTTGAATGGTTACAATTTTATCTTTCTATCTTTTTATTTTTCAGAAAACCTGCAAAAACTATTTGGGAACAAATTAAAGTTTAAAGTTACAGTTTTAAATGACCTTAGCAGCCATGACATCATTTCAAGGTGTCAGGATATTGCAAAAGTCAACCACTCAGATTTTGACTCCTTTGTGATGTGTGTGCTGTCCCATGGTACAATTGGAGCAATTATTGGTACAAATGGACAACATGTCCAAATTAAACAGATCACTTCCTGTTTCACATCACTTGCATGCCCAACATTGTCAGGAAAACCTAAACTGTTTTTTTTTCAAGCTTGTCAAGGATTAGATAAACAGAGAGGTGAGATATTTTTTCTTTGGTTGTTTATTATAATGCCCTATAGATTGGAGAGTCTGTTATTATACCTTTTACACTGAAGAGTCTGTTATTATGCCCTATAGATTGAAGAGTCTGTTATAATGCCCTATAGATTAAAGAGTCTGTTATAATGCCCTATAGATTAAAGAGTCTGTTATTATACCTTATACACTGAAGAGTCTGTTATAATGCCCTATACACTGAAGAGTCTGTTATTATGCCCTGTAGATTGAAGAGTGTTATAATGCCCTATAGATTGATGAGTGTTATTATATCTTATATACTGAATAGTCTGTTATTATGCCATATAGATTGAAGAGTCTGTCATAATGCCCTATAGATTGGAGTCTGTTAAAATGCCCTATAGATTGAAGAGTGTTATTATACGTTATACACTGAATATTCTGTTATTATGCCCTAATGATTAAAGAGTCTGTCATAATGCCCTATAGATGAAGAGTCTGTTATAATGCCCTATAGATTGAAGAGTCTGTTAAAATGCCCTATAGATCCAAGAGTCTGTTATTATATTTTATACACTGAAGAGTCTGTTATAGTACCCTATAGATTGAAGAGTCTGTTATAATGCCCTATAGATTGAAGAGTCTGTTAAAATGCCCTATAGATTGAAGAGTCTGTGATAATGCCCTATAGATTGAAAAGTCTGTTATAATGCCCTATAGATTGAAGAGTCTGTTAAAATTGCCCTATAGATTGAAGAGTCTGTCATAATGCCCTATAGATTGAAGAGTCTGTTATAATGCCCTATAGATTGAAGAGTCTGTTATTATGCCTTATACACTGAAGAGTCTGTCATAATGTCCTATAGATTGAAGAGTCTGTTATAATGCCCTGTACATTGAGCAGTCTGTTATTATGCCCTATACATTGAAGAGTCTGTTATTATGCCATATACATTGAAGAGTCTGTTATTATGCCCTGTAGATTGAAGAGTGTTATAATGCCCTATAGATTGATGAGTTATTATATCTTATACACTGAATAGTCTGTTATTATGCCCTATAGATTGGAGTCTGTTAAAATGCCCTATAGATTGAAGAGTGTTATTATACGTTATACACTGAATATTCTGTTATTATGCCCTAATAATTAAAGAGTCTGACATAATGCCCTATAGATGAAGAGTCTGTTATAATGCCCTATAGATTGAAGAGTCTGTTAAAATGCCCTATAGATCCAAGAGTCTGTTATTATATTTTATACACTGAAGAGTCTGTTATAGTGCCCTATAGATTGAAGAGTCTGTTATAATACCCTATACATTGAAGAGTCTGTTATCATGCCCTATACATTGAAGAGTCTGTTATTATGCCCTATACATTGAAGAGTATGTTATAATGCCGTATACATTGAAGAGTCTGTTATTATGCCTTATACACTGAAGAGTCTGTCATAATGTCCTATAGATTGAAGAGTCTGTTATTATGCCCTATACATTGAAGAGTCTGTTATTATGCCCTGTACATTGAGCAGTCTGTTATTATGCCCTATACATTGAAGAGCCTGTTATTATGCCCTGTACATTGAGCAGTCTGTTATAATGCCCTATACATTGAAGAGTCTGTTATTATGCCCTATACATTGAAGAGTCTGTTATTATGCCCTTTACATTGAAGAGTCTGTTATTATGCCCTATACATTGAAGAGTCTGTTATTGTACCTTATGCACTGAAGAGTCTGTTATTATGCCTTATAGATTGAAGAGTCTGTTATTATGCATTATAGATTGAAGAGTCTGTTATTATGCCCTATACATTGAATAGTCTGTTATTATGCCCTATACATTGAAGAGTCTGTTATTATGCCCTATACATTGAAGAGTCTGTTATTTTGCCCTATATATTGAAGAGTCTGTTATAAAGCCTTATAGATTGAAGAGTCTGTTATAATGTCCTATGCATTTGCCATAATGCCCTGAGGATTGAAGCGTCTGTTATTATACCCTATAGATTGAATTGTAGACAAGAGTGATTCAACTTTTTATTTTTATTTAACTTTAGGATATGCACATTCAACTGTGGTTGTTCCGTCAGATCCTTTGGAAGTGGATGTGACTGTAGAGGATGTGTCTCACAGAAACAAGATGATACCAGAAGAGGCAGACTTTCTTTTAGGATTTTCAACAGTTCCAGGATATGTGTCCTATCGCAGTAAATCTGGGGGATCCTTTTATATCAACAGTCTGGTGGAAATGTTAGACAAATATGCATTTAGGTATATATTTAGTTTAAATTATCTTATGAGCTCAAGAGTTAAAATGAAAAAGTGCTGAATTTATGGTCTGCGCCGTCAGGACTTTTGACTTTTACACCCCTGGAAATATTTTGCCCTTAAATGAGGCTTCTGATTTAGGATAAGAAAAGTGTGAGTTAAATAATTGAAGTATTGACTTATGCATGACCTTGATAATTTAGGGTGAATGTATAACAAGACAAATCCAGGTTTATCAATTTTTCAATTGCAATTGATTAACTCAACCTTACTATTTGTGTATGAATACCACAGTGGACCTGACCTTATATATATAGGAATATAAGACTTTTTATGCCTGTGCATTATTTGTTATTGTTCACCAAGAACATGTTGTAAAAGTGTTGTTCAGTAAACACAGATAATGCATGTTTAATAAAATAATTGTCGACTTTTGATATAGGTGTCAGCCTCCTCAAAAGTTAATAATTGTGTGAGTCAGCTTCCTCAAAAGTTAATAGTTATGTGAGTCAACCTCCTCCAAAGTTAATATTTGTATGAGTCAACCTCCTACAAAGTTAATAATAACTGTGTGAGTTAACCTCCTCAAAAGTATATAAATGCATGAGTCAACCTCCTCCAGAAGTAATGATCATATGAGTCAGCCTCTATGAGTCAACCCCTTCAAAAGTTGATAATTGTGTGAGTCAATCTCAACAAAAGTATAATTGTATGAGTCATCCTCTTAAAAAGTTGATGATGTAATGAGTCAACCTCCTCAAAAGTTGATAATCATAGAGTCAACCTCCTCAAAAGTTGATAATTGTATGAGTCAATCTCAACAAAAGTATAATTGTATGAGTCATCCTCTTAAAAAGTTGATGATGGTATGAGTCAACCTCCTCAAAAGTTGATAATTGTATGAGTCAATCTCAACAAAAGTATAATTGTATGAGTCATCCTCCTCAAAAGTTGATAATCATAGAGTCAACCTCCTCAAAAGTTGATAATTGTATGATATATTTATTTCCAGAGATGATTTACTGTCAGTTCTAATCAGAGTGAATGATGCTGTAAGTAACATGGATGCCAACATGTATGACGTCATATACAAGCAAGTGCCGGCACCCCAGTTTACACTCACCAAACAAGTGATATTCCAAGCATTACAATCATGATACATATATGAACTAACATTATAATTGTGTATATAGGTTTGTTATCACCTCCAAATTTTGTCAAAATTTGATTTGTTGTGTCTGTTAGCACAAAAGTGTATCATTTTTAAAATTCTGCAGATTTATTTATGTATACGTTTCTTTTCATATTATATCAATTTATTGAATTTGTAGAAATTCTATGAATTTGCAACAGTTTCAAACTAGCCACAGATATGTGCATTAAATCTTACAAATGCAAACTTCATCACAGTGCCAAGAGTCCAGATAAGGGACATAATTCTTGACGTATTTTCTTGGTTATTGATGTAGCAAATGTAACTCAAAACAAATTTTACGTGGGGAGATTTGGTAAAAAGATTGTTATGCTTACAATCAGTGTCTCTTAATCTTCAGACGATTGTAGATGAAATTTCCGCTAGATGTCACTTGCATGCCTGAAGGTTCAAAGAGTTTTCTGTTTTTCGATCTGTTGACTGAAGCACATTTTTAATTTTAGATAAGATTGATTTAGCTATGCCTGTAACAAAGATAAATACAGGAAGTTTGTCGAGTGGCTGATTGCTGAATTCTGATAGGTCACTAATTATTTACAACGATCTGGAGTGAACAAATGCTGTAAATATCAACCAGGCTGATTTATTATTGTTAACAAAATGAAATTAAATATGTCATTGAAAGCGAGTTATTCTGTTTTTTATATGTATCTTATATATTATATATATATATATATATATATATATATATATATATATATATATCCTGTCTATGGGTAATTTCTTGGATTTTGATTGGTCTAAATAAACCCAAGATATTCTGTATCTGTCAGCTACTCAACATATATAATAATCTCCTTGACGAATATAGATTATATCCCCCCTGTGGCGAGCCTCACTTTGGTGACGACAGTGTAAACAAATATGGCAACTGACAGGTTTGCATCATGGATCGATGCGGAAATCGCCCAGGTCAGAGGAGATATAAACGCCAAAAACACCCAGAAAACATAAAAATGTTGAAAGAATTTCTTTTCTTTTTTGTTTTTATTATAATTATTCATAATCCTATTATTCAACTCTCAGAAATCACTTTGAATGCCCATAGGCAGGATAAATTGTATTGGGCGAAGCTAATCCGATATAGCTTTTTATTATGGACCCCATATATTTCCACATCTTGAACACTACATAACTAATGATATAATACCAGTGGAAAAAAGAAACTGCCTAGTTAAGTAATTTTATTGATAGATTCATATACAAAAAATTACGTTGCATTATGTATATTTTTATTTAATATAGTGCATTGTCTTTCAATTCAAACATCAAATTACGGGTTATGTCCATTAAGGTTGATACGAACAGCCACTGGAAGTAAGGGGGAGGTGCAAAAATGTTTCACAAGTTTAATTGCATGTATGACTGCCATTTGCACTGATGCATTCTTCACACCTACGTTGCATTGAATGAATCAGGTTATGCAGAAATGCCTGGGGAATGTTCCACCATATGTGCAATAAAGCATTGGAGGGGTTAGGCTCTTGACGTAGATGTCGTTCCATTTCATCCCAAACATGTTCTATATATTACAGGCCAGGGTACCACATTCACGTTTTGCTGCTATAGATGGTCACTAACAACGTGTGGTTTTGCGTTGTCCTGGTTGGTTTGAAGGAATGGAATGATGTGCTGACACATAAACTTTTCACGGTAGTCTACGCCGGTCAAATTGCCCTCCACTATCACCAAAGGGGTCCTTCCATATGTTGCAATTTCATCCCAGACCATAACGCTCCCTCTGCCGAAATGTCGGCGCTGAATAACGCAGGCATCGATGTAACATTCTCTGGCACGACGATAAGCCCAAACATGATGAAATCTCAACTCGTCGGTAAACGGAACTTCTGCTCATTCTCTGTTATTTAAACAATAGCGTGACTTCACACGCGGGCGTCCTTAATAGTGGACGGTCACGAACGGTGCTGATATCGTCTCCATAAAGCATTTACAGTGTTAATATGAATTCCAAACTGCCTCACCACATTGCTTTGAGACATCCCAATAGCACACAATCGTTCATGCAAGGCAAATCTCTCTATCAAAATTTTATTCCAAAAACCAATGTTTTTCTGTTTCAAAACATTGAATACAGTCAATAAATTTTAATCGATTACTTACCACGTGTCGCTTAGGCTCAAAACTCAAGAAAAATATGATGTGGCCATGACGGTGATTCAAACGCAACATTTAACAAATTGAGTATTCAAACAAGAACACCTGGTCTTATCCCGTTTGGGATTCGTAATTGTTCTTCATGTTGAGACCATTTGCTTATCTAATCCGTCGTGTTATAATGGACCTGAGTTTTTGATTATTGATTGGTACTTCTTCAATTTAACTTTCTGATAAATTTTGCCAGGGTACATACAGGAGCCTACCATTAAAACATGGGCCACGTCCATGCAATAGTTTAGATGTTAAATTGTACTTTTAGATGACAAAGTTTTTAATGCGCTATGCATGAAAAGGTTCATAAATAGGTTATATGAGATATTTTCTATTCCTTTAATGTTTTAAAGGCAGTTATTATATGTCAATATAGATTAAGTTCTGACCCGAGATTTCAAAACTATTTATGTTCATCTCCTAGCTGACACCATTCTTTACCATTCAAATAGATAAAAAAAGTTACAAGTTTCAACATCAGTTCTGAAGTGATGTTAGAGTTCAGTTTGTAGTTGAGTATTCAAAAGTTTCATCTATTTCGTCAATTTTTTGTGATAGCTTTGATATTGACACGGTTCACCATCACACAATTTGTAGAACTACAGTACTGTGTTTACTAATCTGTAGAGTTACAGTTTTGACGTACACGTTTGAAAATATATAGTTCTGATTATTACAGAATCTGTAAATATACAGTTCTGACCAGTACACAATGGGAAAAGCTACAGTTCTGACCAATACACAATCTGACATGTTACAGTTCTGACCAGTACACAATCTGTAGACTTACAGTTCTGACCAGTACACAATCTGTAGACTTACAGTTCTGACCATAAAACGATCTGTAGAGTTACCGTTTTGACCAGTACATGATTTGTAGATATACAGTTTCTGACCTAAATATGTACAGTTACAGTTTGACCATTACACGATCTGTAGAGTCAACTGACCATTACACAATCTGTAGAGTAACAGTTCTGACCATACAATCTGTAGAGTCACAGTTCTGACCATTACACGATCTGTAGAGTTACAGTTCTGACCATCACACGATCTGTAGAGTCACAGTTCTGACCATTACACGATCTGTAGAGTTACTTCTGACCATCACACGGTTACGAGTCACAGTTCTGACCATTGGACGATCTGAAGAGTATACAGTTCTGACCATCACACGATCTGTAGAGTTTACAGTTCTGACCCATACGGACGATCTTAGTTACATTATGACCATCACACGATCTTTAGAGTTACAGTTCTGACCATTACACGATTTGTAGAGTTAATAACACGATCTGGATTACAGATTGATCATTATTGAACATATACATATTTATATATATTTATTTTGTCCTTTTCGATAGTCATTCTAGTGTTTTATATATAATATATAAATATGATATTTATATATATATATATTATATATATATATATATATATATATATAAAGGTATGCAAATATTGGAATTATATATATGGACCTAAGCCGCAGTTCCCATGATACATAAGACAGAGGACAATGTAAGCGCCATTTCTGTAACAGTGTCCTGTATCGTATATTTGAGGTCTATATGTGTTTTGATATTATCTATTTGCTATTGATTGGTGTTATCTATGTACCTACAACTCCGTGTGTGTTATGCCGTAATGTTACCATAAGTTCGCCGATTAACCACCTGTATTTGTACTCCCAGGTCAAAGATAAATTCATGCTTCAATTTTTCAGGTGGCATTGAGAACTGCATTAAGTTATTCTAACGTACACACAAATAATACTTTAGTATTTTAAATGGATATGATATTTTTTTGACAAATTTTTAATCAGTATATACATTAAAATATTTCGGAACGTAAAAAGGTTATATGCCAATTTTTGTATATGTGAACTTTAATCTTTTAACTTTAAATCATATATAAACAATAGATAAAAAGATATGTGGCAAAATACTTGAGACCCTACTTTTTAAATATGTCATTTATGAATCACATGGTGAAGCTGTATCTTAATTTATTATTAACGGAAATTCACTTAAGTATTTTCAAAAAATTAAAATTTCAAAATAATTTTTCTGGAGCTTATGTTTATTTATCCAGAGGTGGGTAACATTTAGTCAAACTAGCACACAACTGCGAATGAACATATTATCAAGTGAGTAGTGCAGTTTAAATCATGAGCTGTTGATATGTATTTACCTGTTTTGAGAGCTACCATATGGCCTTCTACTCGTAGCTTCACTTTTTACTCATCCAAGTAATACAATAAATGTCTTCTTGTCGGGAATCAGTTCTCTCTCTCTCTCTCTCTCGTTCTCTCTCTCTCTCTCTCTCTCTCTCTCTCTCTCTTATCTCTACGTCAAAATCGTATATCTCGATGTACTGCTGTCATGCGAAGAAACTCTGACTAACGAAAAGGACAGGAATTTTAGGTTTTTACCGATCAAATATCAAAGTGGTAACAGATTTTGCACACCGAAGTTATCAACACACTAATGTTTGAGATATCATTGGTGACAGATGGTAAACATATTTATTATAACGTTTTGATGATTTATGTAAAATAATCACAATTATTTTATAAATATAAGTCTTTCATCTGAAAACTAAATTTTACTATATCGTTGAAATTTACTTTTTTACCGAAGTAACCAAGGTTGCGACGGAAATATCCTACGTACTGCTGTCTTTTACAATTGGGTACCTTAAACTGGCACCTGTTCCCACCTCATGGTTTCCAGAGGTCCGTTCTGACCATTTTTACCACAATTTGTATCTATAGTAACTGGACATTCTGACCATTTATATCTGGTATCTGAAAGTTTTATATTTTAGGCATTCCATATAGAGACGATTGAACTGTAGAGTTACAGTTCTGACCATCACACGATCTGTAGAGTCACAGTTCTGACCATTACACGATCTGTAGAGTTACAGTTTCTGACCATCACACGATCTGTAGAGTCACAGTTCTGACCATTACACGATCTGAAGAGTTACAGTTCTGACCATCACACGATCTGTAGAGTTACAGTTCTGACCATTACACGATCTGAAGAGTTACAGTTCTGACCATCACACGATCTTTAGAGTTACAGTTCTGACCATTACACGATTTGTAGAGTTAATAACACGACCTGCATTACCATTTATCATTATTGAACATATACATATTTATATATATTTATTTTGTCCGTGTCGATAGTCATTCTAGTGTTTTTATATATATATATATATATATATATATATATATATATATATATATATATATAATATATATATATATATATATATACTATATATGCAAATATTGGAATTATATATATGGACCTAAGCCGCAGTTCCCGATGATACATAAGATAGAGGACAATGTAAGCGCCATTTCTGTAACAGTGTCCTGTATCGTATATTTGAGGTCTATATGTGTTTTGATATTATCTATTAACTATTGATTGGTGTTATCTATGTACCTACAACTTTGTAGGTGTGTGTTATGCCGTAATGTTACCATAACTCGCCGATTAACCACCTGTATTTGCCTCCCAGGTCAAAGATAATTCATGCTTCAAGGTTTCAGTGGCATTGAGAACTGCAGTAAGTTATTCTAATTACACACAAATAATACTCTTTGTTATTTTAAATGGATATGATATAATTTTCTAAAAAAATATTAATCAGTATATACATTAAAAGATTTCGGAACGTAACAAAGGTAATGCCAATTTTTGTATATGTGAACTTTAAATCTGTTAACTTTAAATCATGATAAACAATAGATAAAAGATATGTGGCAAAATACTTGAGACCTACTTTTTTAAACATGTCATCAATACGAGAATCACATGGTGAAGCTGTATCTTAATTTATTATTAACGGAAATACCACTTAAGTATTTTCAACGAATCAAAATTTCAAATAATTTTTCGGGAGATGTTATGCATTTATTTATCCAGAGGTGGGTAACATTTATCAAACTAGCACACAACTGCGAATGACACATTTATCAAGTGAGTACTGCAGTTTAAATCATGATTGTTGATATGTATTTACCTGTTTGAGAGCTACATATGGCTTCTACTCGTAGCTTCACTTTTACTCATCCAAGTAATACAATAAATGTCTTCTTGTCGGGAATCTCTCTCTCTCTCTCTCTCTCTCTCTCTCTCTCTCTCTCTCTCTCTCTCTCTCTCTCTGTCTCTCTCTCTCTCTGTCTCTCTCTCGTCACAATCGATATCTTGATGTCTGCTGTCATGCGAAGAAACTCTGACTAACGAAAAGGACAGAATTTAGGTTTTTAGCGATCAAATATCAAAGTGGTAACAGATTTTGCACACCGAAGTTATCAACACACTAATGTTTGAGATATCATTGATGACAGATGGTAAACATATTTATTATAACGTTTTGATGATTTATGTAAAATAATCATTAAAACTTATTTTATAAATATAAGTCTTTCATCTAAGGAAAACTCATTTTACTATACTCGTTGAAATTTACTTTTTTACCGAAGTAACCAAGGTTGCGACGGAAATATCCTACGTACTGCTGTCTTTTACAATTGGATACCTTAAACATGGCACCTGATCCCACCTCATGGTTTCCAGAGGTCCGTGTTTGTCCATTTTTACCGCATTTGTATCTATGTCCTGGACATTCAAAACATTGAATACAGTCAATCAATTTTAATCGATTACTTACCACGTGTCGCTTAGGCTCAAAACTCAAGAAAAATATGATGTGGCCATGACGGTGATTCAAACGCAACATTTAACAAATTGAGTATTCAAACAAGAATTTAGCATTTTAAAGTATACCTTTAAGAATAAGAGCGATCAAAGAATACTTTTTATATTTCCATTTTACTTTTAAGTATCCACAGTTTCTTTTTTCCGCTAGTGTATATATATATATATATATATATATATATATATATATATATATATTATATATATATATATATATATATATATATATATATATACTCAAGCGTTCAGGGCACTACAAATTTCAGGGAATGGTAGCTAAATGGGACATATTAATAGTCAAATAGACGAAAAACAAGTTTATTAGGTACAGTGATAAAATTGTAGTTATTACCGAGGACATCTATCAACATAATTCTGTTGCTGGGGGGCTACAGATAAACTTACTCACAGTGTTTCTGGTTCATATCTCCTTGTCAACCAGTTTGAATAGATTCTCGATCGTATTTAAAAAGGGGGGAGGGACATTGGCGCTTAATAGGTCGAATACGATATATATATATATATATATTTCATTATGGTTTTAATTTCGTTTATTTCATTGTTTCTATTCATGAACGAAATTTTACACACATTACAACTTTCAATACTTATAGTTTCCCTAAATATGATTTTCTATTTCATTAAAATATAAGGTCAACTAATTTCTTTTATATTTAAAACAACGAAATTTTACCCCATGAAAAATGTTAAGCTGACTAAGTTAAACGACTAGCCAATAAACTACTTACACAAGGTTACGTTGTTGAACAATTGGAGTCGTCATTTAAGAAGTTTTATGGTCGATACGGAGATCTTATTAACATTATGAAGTCCCCCTCTCAAAAATATAAGATAGTATTCTGGATCACGGCCACAGACTCCGTTTCACCAATTATGCTTTTCACCGAACTTGGCCTCATCAACAAACTTGACCTTTTTACCGAATTTAACCCGTTCATCGAACTAAAAAGGTTTCCATGGAACATTTGCTACGGGTGTGGCATGCCAGCAGAAGACACTGACTCCCTCCGAACACCTGGTCTTATCCCGTTTGGGATTCGTAATTGTTCTTCATGTTGAGACCATTTGCTTATCTAATCCGTCGTGTTATAATGGACCTGAGTTTTTGATTATTGATTGGTACTTCTTCAATTTAACTTTCTGGTAAATTTTGCCAGGGTACACACAGGAGCCTACCATTAAAACATGGGCCACGTCCATGCAATAGTTTAGATGTTAAATTGTACTTTTAGATGACAAAGTTTTTAATGCGCTATGCATGAAAAGGTTCAGGAGAAATAGGTTATATGAGATATTTTCTATTCCTTTAATGTTTTAAAGGCAGTTATTATATGTCAATATAGATTAAGTTCTGACCCGAGATTTCAAAACTATTTATGCTCATCTCCTAGCTGACACCATTCTTTACCATTCAAATAGATAAAAAAGTTACAACTTCAACATCAGTTCTGAAGCTAATGTTAGAGTTCAGTTTGAAGTTGAGTATTCAAAAGTTTCATAATATTTCGTCAATTTTTTGTGATAGCTTTGATATTGACACGGTTCACCATCACACAATTTGTAGAACTACAGTACTGTCCATTACATAATCTGTAGAGTTACAGTTTTGACGTACACGTTTGAAAATATATAGTTGTGATTATTACACAATCTGTAGACTTACAGTTCTGACCATAAAGCGATCTGTAGAGTTACCGTTTTGACCAGTACATGATTTGTAGATATACAGTTCTGACCATTATACAATATGTACAGTTACAGTTCTGACCATTACACGATCTGAAGAGTTACAGTTCTGACCATTACACGATCTGTAGAGTTACAGTTCTGACCATTACACAATCTGTAGAGTAACAGTTCTGACCATTACACAATCTGTAGAGTCACAGTTCTGACCATCACACGATCTGTAGAGTTACAGTTCTGACCATTACACAATCTGTAGAGTAACAGTTCTGACCATTACACAATCTGTAGAGTCACAGTTCTGACCATTACACAATCTGTAGAGTTACAGTTCTGACCATACAATCTGTAGAGTAACAGTTCTGACCTTCACATGATCTGTAGAGTTACAGTTCTGACCATTACACGATCTGAAGAGTTACAGTTCTGACCATCACATGATCTGTAGAGTTACAGTTCTGACCATTACACGATCTGAAGAGTTACAGTTCTGACCATCACACGATCTTTAGAGTTACAGTTCTGACCATTACACGATTTGTAGAGTTAATAACACGAATCTGCATTACCATTTATCATTATTGAACATATACATATCTATATATATTTATTTTGTCCGTGTCGATAGTCATTCTAGTGTTTTATATATATATATATATATATATATATATATATATATAATATATATATATATTATATATATATATATATATGCAAATATTGGAATTATATATATGGACCTAAGCCGCAGTTCCCGATGATACATAAGATAGAGGACAATGTAAGCGCCATTTCTGTAACAGTGTCCTGTATCATATATTTGAGGTCTATATGTGTTTTGATATTATCTATTAACTATTGATTGGTGTTATCTATGTACCTACAACTTTGTAGGTGTGTGTTATGCCGTAATGTTACCATAACTCGCCGATTAACCACCTGTATTTGCCTCCCAGGTCAAAGATAATTCATGCTTCAAGGTTTCAGTGGCATTGAGAACTGCAGTAAGTTATTCTAATTACACACAAATAATACTCTTTGTTATTTTAAATGGATATGATATAATTTTTTTAAAAATATTAATCAGTATATACATTAAAATATTTCGGAACGTAACAAAGGTAATGCCAATTTTTGTATATGTGAACTTTAAATCTGTTAACTTTAAATCATGATAAACAATAGATAAAAGATATGTGGCAAAATACTTGAGACCTACTTTTTTAAATATGTCATCAATACGAATCACATGGTGAAGCTGTATCTTAATTTATTATTAACGGAAATACCACTTAAGTATTTTCAACGAATCAAAATTTCAAATAATTTTTCGGGAGATGTTATGCATTTATTTATCCAGAGGTGGGTAACATTTATCAAACTAGCACACAACTGCGAATGACACATTTATCAAGTGAGTAGTGCAGTTTAAATCATGATTGTTGATATGTATTTACCTGTTTGAGAGCTACATATGGCTTTTACTCGTAGCTTCACTTTTACTCATCCAAGTAATACAATAAATGTCTTCTTGTCGGGAATCTCTCTCTCTCTCTCTCTCTCTCTCTCTCTCTCTCTCTCTCTCTCTCTCTCTCTCTCTCTCTCGTCAAAATCGATATCTTGATGTCTGCTGTCATGGGAAGAAACTCTGACTAACGAAAAGGACAGAATTTAGGTTTTTAGCGATCAAATATCAAAGGGGTAACAGATTTTGCACACCGAAGTTATCAACACACTAATGTTTGAGATATCATTGGTGACAGATGGTAAACATATTTATTATAACGTTTTGATGATTTATGTAAAATAATCATTAAAACTTATTTTATAAATATAAGTCTTTCATCTAAGGAAAACTCATTTTACTATACTCGTTGAAATTTACTTTTTTACCGAAGTAACCAAGGTTGCGACGGAAATATCCTACGTACTGCTGTCTTTTACAATTGGGTACCTTAAACATGGCACCTGATCCCACCTCATGGTTTCCAGAGGTCCGTGTTTGTCCATTTTTACCGCATTTGTATCTATATCCTGGACATTCTATTGATTTATACTTTGGTATCTGAAATTTTTATATTTTAGGCATTGAATATAGAGAAGATGAACTGTAGAGTTACAGTTCTGACCATCACACGATCTGTAGAGTTACAGTTCTGACCATTACACGATCTGTAGAGTTACAGTTCTGACCATCACACGATCTGTAGAGTCACAGTTCTGACCATTACACGATCTGAAGAGTTACAGTTCTGACCATCACACGATCTGTAGAGTTACAGTTCTGACCATTACACGATCTGAAGAGTTACAGTTCTGACCATCACACGATCTTTAGAGTTACAGTTCTGACCATTACACGATTTGTAGAGTTAATAACACGATCTGCATTACCATTTATCATTATTGAACATATACATATTTATATATATTTATTTTGTCCGTGTCGATAGTCATTCTAGTGTTTTATATATATATATATATATATATATATATATATATATATATATATATATATATATATATATATATGCAAATATTGGAATTATATATATGGACCTAAGCCGCAGTTCCCGATGATACATAAGATAGAGGACAATGTAAGCGCCATTTCTGTAACAGTGTCCTGTATCGTATATTTGAGGTCTATATGTGTTTTGATATTATCTATTAACTATTGATTGGTGTTATCTATGTACCTACAACTTTGTAGGTGTGTGTTATGCCGCAATGTTACCATAACTCGCCGATTAACCACCTGTATTTGCCTCCCAGGTCAAAGATAATTCATGCTTCAAGGTTTCAGTGGCATTGAGAACTGCAGTAAGTTATTCTAATTACACACAAATAATACTCTTTGTTATTTTAAATGGATATGATATAATTTTCTAAAAAATATTAATCAGTATATACATTAAAAGATTTCGGAACGTAACAAAGGTAATGCCAATTTTTGTATATGTGAACTTTAAATCTGTTAACTTTAAATCATGATAAACAATAGATAAAAGATATGTGGCAAAATACTTGAGACCTACTTTTTAAATATGTCATCAATACGAATCACATGGTGAAGCTGTATCTTAATTTATTATTAACGGAAATACCACTTAAGTATTTTCAACGAATCAAAATTTCAAATAATTTTTCGGGAGATGTTATGCATTTATTTATCCAGAGGTGGGTAACATTTATCAAACTAGCACACAACTGCGAATGACACATTTATCATCAAGTGAGTACTGCAGTTTAAATCATGATTGTTGATATGTATTTACCTGTTTGAGAGCTACATATGGCTTCTACTCGTAGCTTCACTTTTACTCATCCAAGTAATACAATAAATGTCTTCTTGTCGGGAATCAATCTCTCTCTCTCTCTCTCTCTCTCTCTCTCTCTCTCTCTCTCTCTCTCTCTCTCTCTCTCTCTCTCTCTCTCGTCAAAATCGATATCTCGATGTCTGCTGTCATGGGAAAAAACTCTGACTAACGAAAAGGACAGAATTTAGGTTTTTAGCGATCAAATATCAAAGGGGTAACAGATTTTGCACACCGAAGTTATCAACACACTAATGTTTGAGATATCATTGATGACAGATGGTAAACATATTTATTATAACGTTTTGATGATTTATGTAAAATAATCATTAAAACTTATTTTATAAATATAAGTCTTTCATCTAAGGAAAACTCATTTTACTATACTCGTTGAAATTTACTTTTTTACCGAAGTAAACCAAGGTTGCGACGGAAATATCCTACGTACTGCTGTCTTTTACAATTGGATACCTTAAACATGGCACCTGATCCCACCTCATGGTTTCCAGAGGTCCGTGTTTGTCCATTTTTACCGCATTTGTATCTATGTCCTGGACATTCTATTGATTTATACTTTGGTATCTGAAATTTTTATATTTTAGGCATTGAATATAGAGAAGATGATGGCGACACTTAGCTACCTGCATACACCCCGAACAGCACCATTTCTATACCAGTCAATACCTGCTTTCTTTCATGATAAGATAAAAACACAAACTGGTGAGGCATTTGTTTATCATAAAACCGATGGTATACGAGAATCCATTTCTTATGAAGAATTGAAAGTTAAATCGGAAAGATTTGCCAGTTACCTCATAAAAAATGGGATACAAAGAGGGCAAAAAGTTGCAATTTGTGGCAAAAATTCAATAAATTGGATCATTGGTGAAATGGGAATTTTGATGGCAGGTGGTGTATCCTTACATACAACCATGACTCAAACAGATGCGTCAGATGTTTCTGATGTACTCAATTTAGCTGAATGCAGTGTAATATTATTTGACATAGGGGGTAATGGGGAATATCGCAATGCGATATCTAATTTGATGCAATCAAGAGAAAAGGACAGCAGGGTTTTTACTGTTATACTTCTTACACCCGACGAATGTATGGACAAATATCCTGATGTATCCTCCATAACTGAAACACACGTTGAAATCATACAACTTCCATTTATTGATTCCGAAGACCCAGCTGTAATCTTTACAACTTCTGGTAGTCTAGGAAAACCTAAACTGGTATTGCATACACATTTTAACATTGTTAATTTTGACAAGACGGCATTTTACAAAGTGTCAGAAGATGTCCTCACCACAACATTCAATGACCGACCATTCAGCTGGATTTTAGGATCGCCACTAAATGATATTATTGTAGGTCAGAAAAGAATTTTTTGTGATATCTTAACATCCATTGGCGGGTCGTCAACGGAGAAACTATGGAACATCATCAAAGAAGAGAAATGTAATACCGCTGTCATGCTGCCTTATGTTCTGGAAGATCTACTGAATCTAAAAGAAAATGTCGATGATGGATTCAAGTTGAAATATATATCTACCGGTGGACAAGTTGTTCAGAGTAAATACCTTAATGTATTGGGCGTCTTTACCGATTACCTGCTTATTGGGTATGGTTCCTCCGAAGCTGTAGCTATTTGTGTTTTAGAGATTGGTCAGTTTAATACAGCAGTGCCACTAGGTAGCGTAGGTAAGCCAGTTCCAGACGTGGAGGCCAAAGTTGTCGATTACTCTGGTGAGGTTGTCCAACGTGGAATCATCGGGGAAATATATTTACGAAACCCTTGTCAATTTACAGGATATCTTAACAACGAAGATGCCAACAAAACCGCCTTTGCGAAGGGCGGTTGGTTCAAAACTGGTGATACCGGCTGTATAAACGAGGATGGGGAACTTATCATCAAAGGACGAACGAAAGACATTATCTCTCGTGGTACACGAAAAATTATTCCACAATCCATCGAGGAGCGCGTACAGAAAATGAAAGGTCTCCGAGAAGTGACAGCAATTGCAGTACCAGATGAACGACTGTATGAGGACGTCTGCGTCTGCTTTGTGTCTGACAGCAATTATGACGTCAGTCCTGATGACGTACAGCACTTTTGCCAGAAGCACTTCTGCAGTAAAGATTCAGTTGATGGTATTGGCGACATGCCAAAATATTTTCTGAAATTCCAAGAGTTTCCAAAACTTGCGAGCGGAAAACCCGATAAAAGTCAGATTAAAACAATAGCCATCTGCGTGCTGACTGATATGTGATATCCGTATATAATCAGATATCACTTAAGTTCGTAAACCACATTCCCGAAATCTATCTAGGAAACGAATTGCAATAAAAAGTTTATTAATTTGTATTCCGAAATATATATTAAAACAACGAAACATAAGAGATGTAATTAACATTGAAGTGAATTTTAAGTTTTAAAAAAATAATTATATATTATATATACCTTTTAAATTGTGTTAAAGTCGACAATTAATGCAACGGCAAATGGTATCTATATGAAAATATTTGAATTGTTAAATATTATCTTAACTAAAATGATCATACAATATATTATCATTACTTGGAAGTAACTGTGATTATTGATTATTTGCACATTTAACGTGACTTCCGGTAATACAATTAGGCATTGAAAGTTTGTCAAATTAAAACATAGTACAAATTTTAAATCTATATCTTAAATGATTCTGATATTTTTAAATATGTTCCTTCAGGAGGATGTGTTAGTAAGTGTGTTACCTGTGATATATTGTAGTTTTTATATTTTTAAATATGTTCCTTCAGGAGGGTGTGTTAGTGTGTTACCTGTAATATATTATATCTTTGATATATTTAGATATGTTCCTTCAGGAGGATGTGTTAGTGTGTTATCTGTAATATATTATAGCTTTGATATATTTAGATATGTTCCTTCAGGAGGATGTGTTAGTGTGTTACCTGTGATATTTTATAGCTTTGATATATTTAGATATGTTCCTTCAGGAGGATGTGTTAGTGTGTTACCTGTAATATATTATAGCTTTGATATATTTAGATATGTTCCTTCAGGAGGATGTGTTAGTGTGTTACCTGTGATATTTTATAGCTTTGATATATTTAGATATGTTCCTTCAGGAGGATGTGTTAGTGTGTTACCTGTAATATATTATAGCTTTGATATATTTAGATATGTTCCTTCAGGAGGATGTGTTCATTAGTTTGTTACCTGTGATATTTGTAGCTTTGATAGTTTTAAATATGTTCGTCTAGGAGGATGTGTTCGTTAATGTGTTATCTGTGATATTTGTAGTTTTGATATTTTTAAATATGTTCCTTCAGAAGGATGTGTGAATTAGTGTCTTACTTGTGACATATTGTAGTTTTGATATTTTAAAAATGTTCCTTCAGGAGAATGTGTTAGTTAGTGTGTTACCTGTAATTTATTGTAGTTTTGATATTTTTAAATATGTTCCTTCAGAAGGATGTGTGAGTTAGTGTGTTACCTGTGACATATTGTAGTTTTGATATTTTTAGATATGTTCATTCAGGAGGATGTGTTCGATAGTGTGTTACCTGTGACATATTGTAGGTTTGATATTTTTAGATATGTTCATTCAGGAGGATTTATTCGTTAGTATGTGTTACTTTATATTTCAGTGTAATATGTAAATCACGGATACCTAGTAAGTATGAGGAAGATGTGATGATGGATATTCGAACCTCCAAGTCCTTTAGGAAACGGCAAAGTAAATATAACAACGGAACAACTGCGAATCCCAAACGGGATAACTTTCGGGAGATCAATATACAAATCTGGTGAATAATGGATAAACATGGAAATCCAGAGGAGAGATCAAGTGCCATGGAATAGTAACCATTGCTTTTTGGGGAAACAGCCACCGCAAATCCACAGCCAAATTCAAAAGGAAGAAATTAGGAATAAGTCCTCCTCACAATTGTTACAAACGACTCTACAACCGTTATCTCATTTAGTGAAACAGAGTGTAGGTCTACCAAGGTAAATTGTTTACAAACATAACGAGTCTAAATCAAATCATAACAGAGGTGACAAGGCTTATTGGGAGTTGCTGCGCGACGTCAAAAGTATTGGTAGAGGTGGCCATGACCTGAAACCAAGTTTGTAAATGTTGTAACCCATGTACCATTTTTGCTTTTTAAAAAAGACATATTAAAGATAATATCAGAAACATAATTCTCTACTGTATGGCTACATAAATAAAGAATTAAATTAGAGAAAGAGCTGTCCCAAAACTTAATATTTATACTCCCTTTAGAGTCAACTTTTCGGGATTTGAATACTTGTATTTTTCAATTTCCTGTACTTAACATTATTTAATGTGTATATCCCCTTAAGGATAACAATATTTTTGAGTAATTACACTTAAAGGGGCATTAGTTGTGTTTTGCCAAAAATTGAATTTGGTTTTTTTTTTCTATATAGAATGATATACAGTAACAAATAAGAGAGATACTTAAACATAAAATCTTGTATTCCTATGTATTTTGTGAAAATAAGGTCGGGTCCATATTATAACATAGTGTATTTGATATACAATTATTAAGGTTGAAATAATTATTTGCAAAAGATATACAATTCCGTCACAGCTGGTACAGACGACTCAATAACCGCTATTGAACAGGTTTGTATTTAGTGAGACAGTTTCAAACAATCAATAAACATAATTAATAACATCATAGTTGTGTTTTGATCTCATTTAAATGTCAAAATTAATCATAGCTGTATAATATGTCACGCGGTTTTAACAATATCTCAGAAAATAATTGATAAATGAAATATATTTTTATATATTTTTACAAATAACTTTTTGTATTCTTCTGAAGAGTGTTTTTGTTATTTGCTTAATTAATCTATCACCATATGCCCGACACGGAATCATTTAGCAAACGTTTCCATTATGACGTTACAATTAATGGCCCGTAAAACATTTATGTAAATATGACGTCACAATCCAATGACGTCAAAAAGCACATTGAGAGCTACGTATTAGGAGTTTTTCCGGAGATTAAGACTTAAAGACATTTTTCCCGCAAAGACTCTGAGGCAATAGATTCAACCCAAGTCACCCTCGAGAATTTAGAGCAACATAAAATATATAGACCAAAAGGAACCATCACCAGGAGTGGCTGGGAACCATCACCAGGAGTGGCTGGGAACCATCACCAGGAAAATGCGGTGAAGCTTACATCGAAGCGGTTGAGCATGATATAGAAACCCTGCTGTCACAACCGCAACATACTCCAAACAATTTGGACAAAGAAGAAAGGTCTGCATTGCAGTCTCTCAAAGACTGTAATAGGTGACAACGTCTACCACAAACTTCTCCCTACCATCTATAGACCTGGACAATTTTACCTGCTCCCCAAAATCCATAAGAAGGACATGCCCAGCTGTCCTATTGTCAGTTCCATTGGACATCCCACGGAGAATATATCTGAATTCCTCGATTTACACCTCCGTCCGCATGTTGAAAGTTTGCCATCTTATTTAAAGGATACCACGGATTATTTGAATAAAACTCCGTCCTCTAACCTTCCAGTTGATACTCTTCTAGTTCTCTATACACTTATATCCCGCACGATGAAGGTTGCAGAAAAATCTGGGAAAGCAGAGAAATCTAACGTCCTCCTACCGAATCCGTAGTGAAGCTTCTGGAACATGTTTTAAAATTCAACAACTACCTGCAACTTAGTGGCACTGCAATGGGTACTAAAATGGCTCCCTCTTGTGCAAATGTTTTCATGGGGAGATTGGAACGTAATCTGCTGGACCAGTCGCATTTTAGGCCCTTAGCTGGTTACGCTCTATTGATGATATTAAAATGAAGTTGGCTGGTGGTCGGGATAGTCTCGACAGTTTTGTCGAATTTACAAATTCGTTCCATCATTCCATTAGATTTACCGTGGATATTTCAGAATCCCAAAACATCGTTTTGGATACACATCCACTCTGGTTGATGGAAATATTGCGTTCAGCCTCCACACCAAACCCACATATTCTCATCTATACTTGATGCCATCCAGGTGTCATCCACCTCACACTTTTATATGAGTATCGAAAGGTTTAACCAACCATCGTCGAATTTGTTCATCTACATTCCGAGAACAGAGCCAAGTCCTAAACACCAACCTTTGCAACAGAGTCTACAAGGCTAGGACTGTGCAAACTGCAATTGATGAGATTTCTAAGAAAGACAGAAACACTCTCCTGCAATACGAAAGTCGAAAATGGAAAGCAGCCGAGTTCTCCTGGTGACTACTTACCACCCCGTCTTGAAGGATCTTAATAAAATTATACGGAAGAATTTACCAACTTTTCACAAAAATAACAGAATGGCAAACGTCTTCGAAGAACCGCCATTGGTTTCTTTTAGACGACCGAGGAATCTTAAGGACAGGGTAATTGGTTTCTTTTAGACGACCGAGGAATCTTAAGGACAGGGTAGTTAGACCCAGATTAGACAACCCTTTGCCTATTGCCAGCTTCAAAACTTGTCTAGATAGCAGATGTCTGTTTTGCAAATACAGCAACGATACCAATAACTTTAGCAGCACTACCACATGACGCAGGACTACAAGATATTATAAAGCACGTAATGTAACACTAACAACTGCGTCTATCTCATCACTTGCAAAGTTTGTGAGAAACAAAATGTTTGTGAAACTGGAGACATCCGAAGACGCATCAACAAACCACTGGTCCACCATTAAAATTAAAAAAAAAACTCAAGGAACCTGTTGGTGACCATTTCAACCTTGCTGGTCATAAATGAGACATGACAGTCGTGGTCACTGATTGCAACCCTAATTGGGGTGATGCAGAAAGAAAATTTTAGGATGCACAGACTTCAATCTTTCAGACCCAAAGGCATAAATAAGCTAATGGACTTCACGAAAATGAATTCAGCCTGATACCTTTTAGCGATATAATTCGCACTCAAACTGATTGAAACTCCAATCCTCCATAGTTCGTTCGGTTTTTTGTATTGGAATATTAAAAGTCTGACTTTGGAATTTCTCAGATACCGTGTATCGGTGTAATTTGAGTTCGAACTGATGTCAACACGAATCCACCGTCGTTTTTGCTTTGGGTGCGAACGTGTTCTGTGCCGAATGCACCCATTACTGGAATTTGTATATCGTGTGGGAACGATGAATCGGCTCTTTTATGCATCGAATCCACCGTCGTTTTTTGGTTTAGGTGCGAACTTATGCTGTGCCGAATCCATCCATTACTGGAATTTGTTTGTTTGTTTGTTTGAATCTTTCACTCATTTGGAGACGTCACCAAATGCCAATTGCGCTTACAAATTTAATAAGCTGCCGTTTTGTTCAAGACATGCTCTGTATCTGTCTGTCTGTCTGTCTGTCTATATATATATATATATATATATATATATATATATATATATATATATATATATATATATATACTATATATAATATATATATATATACACATATACAATGTAATGTACATCCTACTTGAAAATATGACATGTCTCAAATTTTGCATATATATATGAATTTCTTGAATGTCACATAACACATTATATTGTAAAATTATCTACTTTGCACTGAATTACCAGTACATGTATATATTCAAGTTTTCACACTATATTTTTGTGGTAATGTTGACCATATTCAGAATGTGTATAGTATCGTGTTTAATTTTATAATACTTATGAAATAAACAATTTAACCTGGGACATTATGCCCCTTTATTCAATAATATATCAAATTCACATACATGTACCAAGTCCCATAATATGTTGTACATGTTAAAATGCATCAGGTCAAAAAATCAATATTTGTTTGATGTGTCCTGATTGACCTACTAAAAACACCCATATATTTTCAGTCAGTTAAGTTTCATTTTTTTCTTTAATTTAGAATTGTCCATACATATTTAATTTACTGGCCAGGGCACATCAAACAATTATTTTTAATGATGGCAATATTATGACCATTAAACTATTGTTATACACTCAAATAATATAAAAACCTCAGATACCAAAGCATAAATCAATAGAATGTCCAGGACATAGATACAATTCCGGTAAAATGGACAAACACGGACCTCTGGAAACCAAGAGGTGGGATCAGGTGCCATGGTGGAGTAAGCATCCCCTGTCGACATGTCACACCCGCCGTGAGTCCACAGTCCAATGAAACACGTGAGGAGTGTATCCTCGTCACAATTGGTACAGACGTCTCAACAACCGCCAACGAAAAGGCAACTCAACATTTCACTTAGTGAAACAGAGTAGTCGCAAACAAGACTATTATACCGACCGTAAAACTTGCGGAACGTTGACATTAAACGCGGTTTTCGATATCCCTGTGTCAATAATTTGTCAGTGAGTAGTTTACCTCTGTATATGAAATCTTCATATGTTGTGTACGACCTGGCATATCGGATCATTTGTGAAATATAAACTCCATATGCGGGTGACTGAGGGATATTACTACTTAAATGTGGAAAATTTACGATGGGAAAGCCGAAATCGTCGCGTTTTATCGTATAGCTTCGTTGCTAATTTCCCGTCTGTGTTTATATTAAGTAAAATGTCTAAGTATGAAGCGTGTGTGCTTGATTCTGTTGTATCTTTAATTTCTAGTTCGCTGGGATATATCGCATTGACATATGTATGAAAATTGTCATTATTGACAAAACATCGTCGATATATCTAAATGTCAAATTAAAGGACACCGCTAACTTTTTCTTCTTTTGATTCAGCAGTTTCTGAATGAAGTCTGCTTCGTATGAATAAAGGAACAGGTCGGCCAATAAAGGAGCACAATTGGTTCCCATAGGAATGCCGACAGTTTGTTGAAAGACCACGTCTCCGAACATTACAAATATATTGTCTATTAGAAATTCCAGCATGTTTTTTTATATCAACTTCAGTATATTTATGTGTAGAGTCAGAGTGGTGTTTGACGAAATAAGTATCCCGATAGTCAATCACTAGATATTTAAATTTTCGGGTACCACCTTTAGTGAAAAAGCAGTTGTCTATGATGCTGAAAAGTCTTTCTTTTAATTTTTTATGTGGAATAGTAGTGTAAAGAGTAGAGAAGTCATAAGTTTTGATACTGTGAATTCGAAAATTGTGTGCCTTCAAATTTTCTAAAAGCTGTTTAGAATTTTTAAGTATCCACATCTGATTTACACCGCTTCTGGAATAAGCAACTGTACAGTATTGTTGAAGTTTCTCCTTAACGGCTGTCAATATCTTGGTAAGGAGTAAAGATAAAGGTTTGGTAGAACATTTGCTGGATCCTGCTATGTATCTTTGCTTATATGGGATTTTATGAAGTTAAGGTATCCAATATAAATATGGTAGCTCGAAATCAGTATCCGTTGTAGGTATATCAAATCAGCGTAATACGGATACGTGATTTTGAAGGATCTCGTCCTTTGAAAGTGAGCTACGTGTGTATGTAGGATTACCAGAATTCGTATTAAACCCAAGTTCTTCTAATAAACAATTATAGTAATGTGCCTTACAAATAAAAACTATATTATTTGAGGCTTTGTCTGCTGGTACCAGTACATATTGGTCATGTAACCTATCCAGTTCAGTTACCACTTCTGGATCACTAAATACAGAGGGATAACGTGTTTTCATAGTCACTTTAAGTTTTCGAATACGAGATTTTATCAACCATCGTATGGTTTTCAGCCATTCAGACAAAGTGTCTGGTTCTACGTCTTCATGTTTGGCCCATCGTCTGGCAAAATCTTCGACAGAATCCATAACTAAACTGAAATTCTGACGCCAATTAAAGGAACGGGCTTCCCGGTATTTAGGGCCCCTTAAAATAAGATTTTGGAGGCTTTCATTTTCAACAATAGAAACTTCGCCGGTAATGACATGCCCGATAGTATTGTATTTGAAAGGAGATGAAGCACATGAACATGTGACAGTGTTGTGTAGAAGATGGTTGATGTCTAGGCACTGCAAAACCTGTTTGTAATTGAATAGCTTGGATGCGATGCTATGTGTATAGCTATATGAAATGCAAGGCGTGGTCTTCAGTTTAAAATATGGTGGAATACAGGACTGAACTTTTTTGTGATTTAGAACATTGCCAATGTTGAAAGCGTCTATTCCTTTATTTGTAAATTTAAGTTTAAGGAAAAGACGTTTCTGTTCAGAACAGTCATCGTTTCTAACACGTGCAGGCTTAAACAGTCTGTGATAAGCTATGTCCATTATAATGGAGTTCAGTATGTATTCTGGGGTTGAAGAATCCGTGTAGGGGTTCATTCTTGCTTCTTCAAAAAGTTTATTGAGATTAGTAAAAGGAACAGAATAAAGTTTGCTGCGAATGTGATGAAGACCCAATTTTTTTGTTAACGTAAGGTAAAAGAGATGAAAAAGTGACACAATGTATGTAGGGTCGGTTGTAAGAACGATGTCCGTGACTTCGTTTACATCTTACGTTAGAATTAAAAAGTTCCATCACATTAACACCATTACACAGTGGGCTTGATAGATTGCCTACACTTTGGATGTTATCGTTGCATCCATAGGGATATGCAGTGCCAAGCTGTTTAATCCAAAATTATTCACGTTGTCTACGGAAGGGGGTACTCAAGGTGGGATTGTTGGTCCAGTGGTATATTTTTTCAATTATACGCACTCTCATAGACAAGATGGAATGGTCAGGAGAGTTGAAATGTCGATAGAGTATTTGGTTACCCCAATTATTAATCTCGAATCGATGACCAGATACTCTTTTATTTAAGGGCCCCTTAAATGATAAATACTTTCAAACATTTCTCCAGTTTTTATTCATTGTTATACATTTGCTTTGTACATGTAGTACATTTAACAGTGAAGTATGTGCAATGTCTATAAATGGTAAATTGAGCATTTGCCATGTTCATACATGTAGTTCATTTTCTGCAGTATGGTACAGGCAACGCCCTTTGGGTGCTTTGGTCACTTTTAAACACTCTAAGTGGAACCAAAATTTTGAGCAGTGTTTATAATTACTGCAGTGTACCATTGTTCGTTCATGCTCAATACCATTACAAACGCAGTAAAGTTTTGTATTTTGATCCCAGGGTTTCAATGGAGAACCTTGTTCTATTGTCCAATTAAGTGAACCGGTCACAAGCATATGCATTATGTGCCTTTTAAAGAATTTTGATAAAACTGGTTCTGTTTTTTCAAACCATTCACTGTCTCTTTCCTCTTTGGATATAATGGCCCCATTTGGTGTCCATACAACAAAATAGCAGTAATTCACATCACACAAGTTCATTTGCATCTGGATTTGATGATAGTATTGATGTTTTTTTTAAGTAGACCATTGGTGACATTATTTACCTCCCTTTGACTGTAAGGGCACTTAATTTTAATGACCCCTTTACCACAGCATTGAATCATTCTAACTGGGCTTGCACAAAAAATAGGTAGTTCACGTTAAAACAAAACCAAGCTTTAGAAATCAGAATGTTGATGTGGATATGCAGTCCTGTGAGATAATTGTTCAACACTGACACACCATCCCGTTCATGAGTTATCCCCCATTGCAATGCACAATTATTTGTTGTTCCAGTATTAAAAGTGCTGAAACAAATATCCTTTAACAAAGATGGAGCCTGGGAATCCTGATTTTTGTGCAAAATAGAATATACTTTAGAAGCTGATTATTCGTCCAACTCTCTGTTCGTGCCACACAATAGTGTCTGCTTGGTTTCTAGTAACATTCTCTAAATTCAGAGCACCCTTTGATATATTCTCCCTTGATACCTTCAGTGGTTACTCATTTGGCTATGCATTTAGATTTAATTTTTTGCCTTGTCTTATACAAATTTTCCGTTAGAAAACCTTTTTGTAAAATTGGAGCTCAACTGATGAGGTATAATTGACAGAAACGATCGTCTTGAGCATATTAACTTTGGTATTATGTTTATGATATTTATAACCAGTAGGGTGTTGTCACTGCTGGTGGACCATTTGAGTCCCCGGAGGTATACATAAGCTTGGTACCTGGTATTTCGGTACCAGCTGAAAATCCTATACTAAAGTAATCTGTGGCACTGATAACACCATTTAAATTCTAAATTTTTCAAAAGCTTAGATAGATAGTTATCTTTTTACAGTTGTTACTCTTAGACGGATATGGCTATGCATTTAGATTTACAATTTTGGCCTTGTCTTATACAAATTTTCCTTTAGAAAACCTTTTTGTAAAATTGGAGCTCAACTGATGAAGTCTACTTGACAGAAACGATCGTCTTGAGCATATTAAGTTTGGTATTGTGTTTATAATATTTATAACCAGTAGGTCGTTGCCACTGCTGGTGGACCATTTGAGGCCCCGAGGGTATTTTGGTACGAGCTGATAATCTTATACTAAAGCAATCTTTGGCACTGATAACACCATTTAAATTCTACATTTTTCAAAAGCTTAGATAGTTATCTTTTTACAGTTGTTACTCTTAGACGGATATGGCTATGCATTTAGATTTAATTTTTTGGCCTTGTCTTATACAAATTTTCCTTTAGAAAACCTTTTTGTGAAATTGGAGCTCGACTGATGAAGTCTAATTGACAGAAACGATCGTCTTGAGCATATTAACTTTGGTATTATGTTTATAATATTTATAACCAGTAGGTCGTTGCAACTGCTGGTGGACCATTTGAGTCCCCGAGGGTATACATAAGCCTAGTACATGGTATTTCGGTACCAACTGATAATCTAACACTAAAGTAATCTTTGCAACTGATAACACAATTTAAATTCTACATTTTTCAAAAGCTTAGATAGTTAGTTATCTTTTTACAGTTTCTTAGACGGATTTGATTATGCATTTAGATTTAATTTTTTGGCCTTGTCTTATACCAATTTTCCTTTAGGAAAGCTTTTTGTAAAACTGGAGCTCGACTGATGAAGTCTAATTGACAGAAACGATCGTCTGGTGTATATTAATTTTGGTATTATCTTTATAATATTGATATTCTAAACATTTAATTTAGTGGTTGTCTGGGAAGAGTGGGATTAATTATCACAGGTTTAGGTCGAAAGGATGTGAAAAAAATTTCATGTGTTGTCAAAACCACTGACCTAATGTTCTTGTCATTTAAAAGTTTTCCTGTTCACAATGTGAAAGTGGATCAGATTTCTTGTTCTTGATCTTTTTAGGGGGAGGTTTTGTTTGATTTCCTTGTTTATGCTTTGGCTTGCTAAAATCCATATCATTTATTCTAGCAGCTTCAACTTTTTTACTGAAATGTTCATCCCACTCACATGGTCGTGAGGTGCAAGGCTTTTTACTGTATTTATTTCTCACACAAGATTCTATTCTGTACAGATTCCCTCCAATATGGGAACAGGCTTCCCCATATCTGAAAATAAATAATTCACAACCAATATTAGATTTGGGTCTTAGTCTTACAGGTGAAATAAAAAGCAATATAATTATATACGCCTACATGTACATGAATAATTTAATCTATGACTGTGTAACATGGAAGAACCGGTACTTAAAGTTACAATATACCTGATATAAAAATGAACCAGTTTTTAAAAAATCTGTAGAACTAGAAGTTTAGCCAATGATACAAATTACAAAACAATGGAAATTTATAACAAAACAAATGCATTTGGTTACTGGGAAATTGTATTAAAATTGAACAGAAAATGGCTTTGTAAATGTGACAGATTATATTTTAAAATATGGTTTTATATGAAATATATTGGTGGAGAAAAACAAAAAGTTACATCAAATTTTGCACGCCGCTATACTGTCAGTTTATTTTTTCTAATATCATATGGCATATCACAGCCCGGCTTAGATTCAAATTCATACTTGCCAAGGCTTCCCAATGAATAGGAACACCTATTTTATTATGTAAAATTTTGATAATTTCTTGAAGAAAAATGCATATCTCCCCTATGAAAATTAAAAATTTTCCTATTAGCCTAATTCTTACTAAAAGTAAAATTTAGTCTCCCTCATGACTGGTATGAGATTGAAAAATCTCCCCATGTCATGAAAAGTTTTAAGGTTGGCAAGTCTGCATATTGCGTTAGAGCAGTTTACGCGATGTATGATGTAAATATATCAAACTTACCCTGCCATACACGTACCATGACTGGCGATGACCGATCCGTTAGCATGCAAAACATTCCACACCTTGCATGGAGGTTCCGAGGTTTGTTGACTGTGGTTTACTTCAGTTTTCATCAGGAGTTTCTTCGACCCTAATTTCATGGAAAAAATTGTTCTAACAAATCCTGAATCAAAATAATTGTAGATATCCAGACTTTTGAACGATCTCATAGATTCTTTGGTTTGAATCCCAAGACTCTCAATTAAATAATGAATATTATCTCTGGGTAGATGATGTCCGGCCATGTCGTCATTACAGCAGTCCATCGTAACTTGTCATTTTCCTCGAAGGGACAAGAACTTAAATTATTTAATTTAAATTTCTTGTCATATCTTATAGCGTCTCTATATACGACACAGATACCTTCCAATTATCCATTTTTTTTGTTTTTAGCTGTTATATTGATGCAGATTTGAACTGATCACTGTTATCGCTTTACCGTTGGATATATTTTTGCCCCGCAGCAACTTTGTCGCGCTAAGGATCATGGGAAAAAATGACGTCACAGAAAAAGGATTTATATATATATATATGTGTGTGTGTGTGTGTGTATGTGTGTGTGGTTAAAAATACACTAAATTTTGCTTATCTATCTCACATTTTTATTCAACCATTTAAAAATTTATTTAGATGTTTAACCCAAAATGCTTCTTTGTAATTGTCAAATTGTTCATAAAACTTTTGCATAACTAAAACATAATGCATTTGCAGTTTTCTGTTGGATATTAGAGCGTCTGTCTTTGGTAAACAAAATTCCAATAAATCTGTTCAGTGAAGTACCTGATGACTAAACGGTAGCACAGATTAAACACCACTGAATCATTTGTAAAATGTGATAAACAATTTCAGCTTTTGCAGGAATTGGTGTTACCAGGTTCTACAAACCATTGATATATATCATTGTAAAGTCTTACATATTTATCAGAATCGTGCAGTCGTTGACATATAGTACATAAGTTGTCGTACCAATTCTCAATGGGAAACTGAGATCTGTAATACTGCCTCCAACTATAAAAACTCAATAATTCGTTCTTTTGTGACAAAAGTTTTTTAAGATAGGAACCTAACTCCTTCGCTGATTTGAAATTATTCGTATCAATATAAGATTTGGGCGGATTAAATATGGAATGATTGACCCCACTCCGCATGATGGGGATTATTTTGTGTTGTACGGTATTATGCAGCCCTTTTTCTGTTATATAATCACGACAAAGAGTATTTTCAAATGACAAGTAGAAATGGTAGTCATTATCAAGTATATCAAAGCATGTGCTGTTCACTAATCCCCACACTTGTAAAAATCTATCCTGTCTTTTTTTCGGACATTCATTTTTCTCAGTCTTGCCACATGTCCCAAAAACGTCAACAGGAATGACCGTTTGAAGTTCCTTTATATAATCCTCTCTTTTTGATATTGATCTACAATGGGAGTTGTAGATTGCTACGGGTTTTGTCTTTTTGTTTATGACATTCAAAATAGAAGATTCCCACGTGGAACTTTGAGTATACTGTTTGGAACTATATCCTCCATGTACGAAAATAATATCAGCATCTCGTCGATATGTCCAAGTCCAGTTTACCATGTTGTTATAGCGCCTCATAACACGAGGGTTCATAATTAATTGAACATTATCCTTCCGTAAAGAATCTGTTGATTCATACATGGAAAATATCCATACCTGTCCCGGAACTTTCTTTGGCAGATTTACATTGGTTAGATAGTCTAACATAAATACAACTGCATCACTCTTATCAAACAATGTCCGATCTTTCGTGAATTTGCACTTCTTAGGACAAGTTTGCGCATATTTATCAAAAAGTTTAAACATTTCTGATTCCCAATATTTCGGATTAAACAACAAAATTGTCTTGTTTTTGGCATTTATCGTCGATTCACTTCCATTTCCCTTTGGTATTCCGCTTTCTGTATTATCAGATTCATTTTCTTTTTTCTTTCCTATTTCGTTTTCGGTATTATAAGAAGAAGCATTAGTATTGATTTTGTATTGTAAAGGTGAATCCAAGTTTTTATTATAATATGATGTTAACACGAGCGCTGTAGAAATCAGGACTGCACAGGTAATTAATATAGGCCTATGTACTTTTGATATTGAATCCATAGTTCTTAATTACTCTGCAAAGAAAAAAAGAAAAGAAACCACGATAAAATAATTCAAAATAATTATCTTGTTCTCCAAAACTATTTTACAATATTTATGCTGTGAAAGATAAAGGAATATTCTTGAAGTGTTTAGATATCACATTTCCTCACTACTGGTAAAATATCATATTAAACAGGGGACGCTGACTTCTTCTGGACACCTGGTCCCATTCCATTTGAGAATTGCAATTTTTCTTCATGTTGGGACCATTTGCATTACCAATTTATCGTAGACTTGGAATTTCGATTATCCATTGGTATATCTTCATTTTTACTTTAGCTAGATATTTTGATGTTAATTCAATATAGGAATGAACTCCACGGCATCTAGTTAAATCATTCATATTATTGAGGAGAAACAATTTATTTCACAAATTAAAAAGACGCTTGATACGGTATTTATCCAATGTATATTCACAATTTTTCATGACTATGGAATACAAACATATTTGTTTCCTCTTTATACACTTAAATACCATTTCAGGTATATTCAAGGTGTTTCATATTCATATTGTTTCAGAAATTATCAATATCATCTGCGTTCATCAGTAGAATGAATAAATAAGTTCATTATCGACAGAAGGACAACTTCCCTGAATAAAATGGATTTCAAAATATACGACAAAAATAATTTGGAGGCATTATCTCCTTTCTAACATACACGAAGTACTTTTCATTTGAATTATTCTGTAAGTTATCCATTATGTGTGACAATTGCATTATGACAGTATAAATGTGATCTGTTATACATTGTGTAATTAATTGTGACCATCAGCTATTTCTATAAATAACATCAAAGGCACGGTAATGCAAACAAATAATTTAAAATTCATTTCGTTTAAACCGAATGAATTAGAGTTGAATAAATTTCTCCTGAAAAGGATACTTGATCTTTTATTCAAAATTAATGGTCATATTTTTTTCATAAAAGTTTTGCCATTTTGATGAGTGTAGATCATATTGACCCATGTCTATATATATATATATAAACTAACAACACTATATATCCTAGGGTGTCGGATCTAAGCAATAGATACAAGTCAATAAAAGAATATATAAAGCACTAAAATGACTAACGACACGGTCAAAATAGAAGTCAAATTTTCGGGACGACCTATCCCTTCATCAGGACAAAACGATTAAAATAACCTGAAAAAACGTACACATACACACTCTTATGCAAACATCCAATCGCACACATACAAGCGGAGACTGAAAGATATGCTACATATTACAAGTATAGTGTGATAAAGTAATAAATGAATGAAAATTGAAATCAAACAAAAGGATAACTAGAAAACTAAACACAAACTACCAACTAAATTGTTTGTTTGTTGATTGTTGTTTATCATCCCACTCAAGAATATTTCACTCATATGGAGACGTCACTAAATGCTGGTGAATGGCTTCGAATTTTGGCCTATGCTCGGCACTTACGGCCGTTGAGCAGTGAGAGTTCTTTAACGTGCCGACACCTACTGTGACACGGGACCTCGAAGGACATCCGAAGGACATGAAACCATCCTGCCGCCGACTGGACTCGAACTCACGATCTCACGATCAAGAGTCGAGCGAGCTTCCGACTGAGCCAGGCCGGCTCACCAACTAAATCGCTGAAAAAACAATATACTCTTTCAATGACATTTTAAAATGTGTCTTTATGGTTGAATGGGTTTATGTATGACTAACTCATGTTCGAAGGATGACATGAAGAGAGAGAGCGAGGTCCCCTGGTGGTTAAACGAAGATTAAATGAACATCGCAAATTAATTTACTGTTTTTTAGATGAAGATAACTTTGTGTCAAAGAAGCACGTGCTATTTACCGTAAACAACATTGTATTAAAGATGCAACCGCCCTTAAATGCTTGTGAAAGGTGGTACCAGGCTTTTATCTCAAGGACACTCGCATATTACGAGTACGTCAGAAAAAAAAAATTATTCGACAAAACAGTATCTATTATCGAAAATATATTTTGAACAGTTTAAAAATAACGTATCATAATAAATTCGTAGCCTGGGGTATCTTTTTATTGAAGCGGTTTAGAGTTTATTTGACAGCTTAACAAATAACATCCACTTCATCTTATACGTTTATAAGTTGAAATATGGATGTATTCAACCTATTGTTTGTATTTTCGTTCCTGTATGAATTAACATTAGAAACACATATTAAAGTATACTAATCAAAAAAGCTCTTTATATTCATTATCGTTCATTACGGGTACCAAGACCAAAACTTTTTATACTGACAACTGGTTATTTGCTCTATTTCTATAACTTCTGATAATAATAAATCCTCCTCATAAAATACTTTAACCATATTTTTGTAAAGATTTGCCTTGACTGTATTTCTGTCGCTAAATTCAAATATTTAATTATAATTAGATTAACGACGTAAATATTCAATTATAGTTAGTTTAACGACGTAAAAGCTGCCGTTCAACACGAAGGTGAAACAGTATTCTTTAGTGAAAGAAAATGTAAACAAAATGTTATGAAAAAGCACACTCAAGTCTGTAAACAAACTTGTCAGAATGTTAACAATACTGTCACGGTTGTAAATTTGAAATGTGAATGTTAGCACTTTCTGAACTTTTAATTCTGGTTAAAGGGTAAAGGTGATTCTTGTTTTTTTTTCTAAATTACACCTGAATGTTCCGTATACATTATAATGAAGAAGTACCTATGGGTATTGGGAACTCCGAGTCCATTAAATTACGACAACTTATATATAACGGCATCAACACGAAGAATAATTGCGAATCCCAAACGAGATGGGACAAGGAGTCTGGAAAGGGTCAGGGTCTCCTGCCAGCACGCCAAACCCACCGCAAATGTCTCACGGCAACCTCTCAAGTCCCATAAAAAGGTCATCTCTAAAACAAACTTATAATATCCTCTATCCCCTATCTTAGATATTTAAAATGTAAATTTAACATTACTGACACGGACAAAAATGACTCAATTAAAGTGCTTTAAAATTAGATAATTGGTTTCTTGTATCTATTTGCTTATATATATATATATATATATATATATATATATATATATATATATATATATATATATATATATATATATATATATACATATATATATATATATATATATATATATATATATATATTATATATATATATATATATATATATATATATCAACGTCTTACCTTTGATTCACTAGTATTCTTTGAAAAAAAAGTAATTATTTTGTTAAATATAGGACTATTAAGATTATGTAAAACAGTACATTAAATTTAACAAATTAGGTCAGTCATTTTGTCTATTTTAGTGATCTTTTTTATGGAATTATTTAGCCGGATAAATACAGTGTTGAGAATGTTGTCCACGGGACAAGTAAGAATCATTTATAAAAAACAAGAACATTATCGGTGACAATGGTCCTCCTTCTTTCACACCCGAATATGAATTATTTGATCACTTTTTGGTGAGTCAAATCTGATTCTAGCTTTAACTTCTTCATACATTAAGTTAACAATCTTTACAAATTTGTTTGAAACCCCATTTTGTAACATCTTCATCTAAAGTTCACTCCTAGATATTTTATCAAAACCTTTTTTTGAAAATCTCTGAAAGGTTTAAAACAGAAAACACTATAGAATTTAAAATAAAAACACAATCAACGGTTGACATATTTGATTTGAAACCGAACTGATTTACACATAATTTCTCTTTTTCTTCAGTCCGATATTGTTCTTGTTTTTTATAAATGGTTTATCTCAATATTTATCAATTGACGATTTTTTGGTTTAAATGATTTACGACTAAGTAGTCTGCGGACGATACGGTTATTTTTGCTAACTCTCCAGGTGCTCTTCCAAGCTTATTGAACCAATTTTATAACTATTGTTCTCTTTTTGGGGTCACAGTGAATGATGTTAAGTCAAAAGTTATGGTGTTTAGAAAGTGTCATAAGATACAGAGTCAAAGTTACAGTAAGAGTTTTGAAATATTGGTTGAAACTTGTAAAGAAATTAGAGGCTCCAATGAGCCTGTATAGCTCACCTTGACTATACTGCCCAAGTTTAGTTACAACTTGCTAAGCAGTTCCAGTTGTTTACCATAAAATCTAATGTTAAACTACGTTACTTGTTGGATGCCTTCTTGGGTGGGAAGTGGACAGGCTCAACACCATTTTTACAGGAGGCCAACCAAAGACTATTGTGACTAAGTTTGGTTCCAATTTTTTGAAAATATGATAAAAATGACAAAACTCTTTCAATTTGACATTTCTACTTCAATAACCTTAAAAGAGTCATAATATGATTTTTGGCACATGGAGACTTTATTTCTACATAATATTGTCTCTTTTTTTCTTATAATATCAGCACATTAAGCCAAAAATAGAGAAATTTGTCAAATTGAGTTTGAGGAGTATGTGCTCCATAGAATAAAATTTAGAATTGTTTCAATCAATCCACCAGAAAAAACTTTCTTTGAAACCCCATCAAAAAATTGAACATCAAACAATTTAACCACTGGGTCTGGAGAGCGTATGCTAAGTCAAACGGCTGGAAATGAAAGTGCATATACTGAATAGAATTCATATTCCAGGGCAGTGGTTAATCTGCAACACAATTTGGGGCCAATCATAAGAAAATCTTCAATAGCAATGGCAATAAATCAAAAACAGGAAGTCAGATTTTTCAGAATACTCAATATACACAGATCTTGTGTTACTGATCATATTTGCAATTTATACTTTTAATCTAGCTATTATAGTTTTGGAGCTAATAGCCAATAAGTATGAAAATTGCTAAAAGTCAACATTTATATAACCTCCAAAACAGGAAGTAATATTTTTTAGAAATTTTCAGGATACACATATCTTGTGTTACTGATCATATTTGTAATTTATACTTTTAATCTATATAGCTAGCTATTACAGTTTTGGAGATAATAGTCAAAACTGTACATTTCAGGGCCTATAACTCAAAATCAGTATATTAGATTATTCCGAAATGTTCTGTTGATCATTTTGGTCACTTAGTTTTGACGCATTTTGTATCATTTTAGAAAAAATAGTGAAAAAATCAGAAAATCATAAAAAATTAACAATTTAGGGGCAATAACTCAAAAAGGGATCATCGGACTCATCCTAATTTTTAAAGGTAGATAGATCTTGTCCTGTGGATAATTTCTGGTTAATTAGTTTGTTTCGTTTTTGAGCTATTTGCCAAAAACTGCAGATTTAACACTTTGTTATATCAATAGCTATAACGGTTATGTTGGACGGTCGACAAAGATACTGGATACAGTTTTGTTTTTAGACACCCCCAAGGACGTGTGTGGCCATGTTTGATTCCAAATGGCCAAGTGGTTTCAGAGAAGAATTTTTTAAAGGTTTACGCCGTACGGACGACGGACGCCAATTGATCGCAATAACGCACACGACTTTTCGGAAAACCAGTGTTATATATATATATATATATATATATATATATATATATATATATATATATATATATATATATATATATATCGTCCTTGTGTTTTGTTTTAACCTTGCTTTTAGTTGATATATATTTACATCGTCCATATGTTTTGTTTCAATCTCTCGTTTAGTTGATTATCTATCTCTCTCTCTCTCTCTCTCTCTCTCTCTCTCTCTCTCTCTCTCTATATATATATATATATATATATATATATATGTATATATATAGAGCACTAAAATGACTAACGACACAGACAAAATAAATGATATGCCCATGTCGTTAGTCATTTTTTTACATACGCTTTGTGTTTTTAAACGATTAATTTATTGTTATAACCGTATAGAATTGTTAGTATCCACACATCCATTCATAACTGATACAGCGATAGTGTTAAACTATATGAATTCCCCCTCTCAAGAATGTTAGAAAGTAGTCCGTTATACGACTGTATACAGTGCCTCCCTTTCGCCAATCAAATCTAAAACTAACTGCTACTTTCCTTTTCACTGGGTTTGACCTGTTCATCTTACTCGCGAGGGTTCCATGTAACATTTACCGTGTAGCTTGATATCAGGGGACGCTGACTCCTTTCAGACACATCCCGGTATGGATTCACAATTGTTCTTCTTGTTAAGACCGTTATTATATACAGTATGTCATATTGTCCTGGACATTCTATTGATTTATACTTTGGTATCTGAATTTTTTAATATTTAGTAGACTTAGGGTTTCAAATATCCATTATCATCCTCATCTTTACTTTACATACATTAATTTATATTGTTGCTAGTTTCCATTACATGTACAATTATACTGTTACCACCCGTTACCAAGATACTGTACATTTCAAAGTATTGCAATTGATATACGCCTCAACTGATTGTGCCTCTCTTTTATATATATAATGACTTTATTTTATGAATATAAATTATGAAGTTAAAAAGCGTTGTGTTCTAGATAAACCTATACAAAAAGAGGACAGGATTTACTTTCGTTAGTTACAAAGTTGCAAATTTATATAATTATTCTTAAACTGATCGAGCCATCGAGCCGAGTTATACTACTTCCAAATCTTTCCGATCAGCTTTGACAAGATTACGTATTAGTACATATGATCTAATTATAGAAAGAGGCAGATGTGTGTGTGTGGGTAGACAGGATAGGTTATATAATTGCTGTAATATGGGTGTTACTGAAGATGAATATCACTTTTTATTAACCTTGTCCTTTGTATCACGATTATAGAGTGTGATACCTTCCTAAATATTTTTGTCATTTGCTAAATATGAATAAGTTGTATCAGTTACTTGATATTTCTAGTAACGCCAGGCATCTAATTAATATATATATATATATATATATATATATATATATATATTATATATATATATATATATATATATATATATATATATATATATCTGTGTGTGTGTGTGTGTGTGTGTGTGTGTGTGTGTGTGTGTGTGTGTGAGAGAGAGAGAGAGAGAGAGATAGATAGATAAGAGAACATGATATGCGTCATGTATTAAACCTAAAAAAATGCTTAAAAATAATAGGTTGACGCTGCTGACGTAGAAATAACGTAACATATATACCTCCGCTACGTTATTAAATTCAATTTTCTTCCACAAATATTGACATACATATAATAGATGATATGGTGAAACACTGTATATCAGTGGCGGGTCCAGAACTTTTTAAAGGGGGGGGGGGATAATATAATTTTACTGTTTAAAAATTGTTACAAAATACATGCCTCATTGCACAAATTTGTCAAATTATCGAATAAACTGTGCTGAAAGGATGCGTAAGAAGGTTAATCTCTTCAGAAAAAATCCTAAAATCAGAATCCTTATACAGCTTCCACACCCGATATAACTATAAGTCACATTATGTCGATATAATCCATATCAGTATGTTGACATATGAGACATATGACATATGAAAGATATGAGGTTATGTCGACATAATTTATGTGAATATATCGTCAAAATTAAGTCGTTTTGTCAATATAACGCAATTAATTATCACATCATGTCGACATAACTAATCGGATTATCTCAACATGTCGATGTAGATAAGCCCCGAAATCGATTGAAAGGATTCAGCAGAAATAACTGGTGTTCTGGGTGGTTCGGGTGTATGCACCCGAGCACATTTTTGATATTACAAGTCCTGAGAAGTTATTTTGCTTCCAGAAGCTAGATGTGGGCATGTCTGTCTAAAGGTATTATATTGATAAATCGATACCCCCAACACCACCACCACAACAACAACAAAAAATAAAATAATAGCTATAAGAGGCCGAATGCCATAGTTTACGGGAGATGCTGTTCGGTACATGTTTTAATTTTCCATTTTTGAAGCCCGAAAAGGCATTTTATTGTTTCTAGATACAAAAATCCAAATATGTGTCTCGGGGTTCTGTCCCCAGAAAAAATTTCAGTTTGACTGAGACGACATCTAGCTTCCAGGTATTAAATTGGGCCATTTAAATGGTTTCAAATCGTAATTCTCTTTTTAATTCGCTATGTCAATTTTATCTCAAACATACCAAAATTTAAACTCTGACTGTACTTCTGATTCTAACTGACACAGCGTACAATTTCGAAAAGTTACAGACATCCACCGCACATTTATTCCTTATTAAATTCAATCGATTATTAATCAAGTATAAGTGACGGGGGCATATGTTTTCTTTATTTTTCATTCTTGAAAGTGAACAGAATTGTACATATGGTGAAGGAGTGGTTCCAGATTTAATTTTTTAAAGGCGTGGGGGTGAATTAAAACATGATAAAATTAGAAGTGTTGTATGATATATATCTCTAAACCTATCTTTTAAACGTGCTAGTTAGTTAAGGTGACAAGAAATATGTTCCGTCTGAAACTTATGAAAAGTTTTAAAATACGCCAATTAAGGCAATTCTAACTTTCAGTAAAGAAACATAAACTGTGCTTCTTTTATTTTGTCCTGAAGGTACCACATGCATAGGCGTAGGAACGGGGATGGGGCCACCTCCTCTTTTTCACGATGATAAATTGGAAATGATATACATAATTATGCATGATCAATTTTGAATCTAAAATTCCACGATCTAAATTTAGATTAAAAAAGAAAGATGTTATTATCGCGTATTCGAGTGCCGAAATATAGCCTTGCTAAACGCGACATTTTCATAAAAAAGTTTGCCCATTTTTTATTTGCTTTATTTTAAAGAGATATAAACTGTCACAATGATGATTTTTGTCCCATGACATATAGACGAGATCATGATAAAATGTGTGTTCAAATACATTATCAAATACGTGAAACGTTTTCTGAATTTATTAGAATTTAAGTTTACCCGTACCTTAAAAAATCTGGCTGTATTACCGAAAGTTAATGTAATGGCCAGAATTATATCAAAATAATATTACGGGTTACGTTTGGCAAGTTAAGGGCAATTATACACATGCATTGGTTATTTTAACCACCAGATGGTCTCTTTGGGATATATACGAGAAAAAATATTACATAAAATGGGCATGTGATTTTTTTCATCTACGACAGCTCATATCGCTTTAAAAGCCTCCCCAATAAAGGAGGTTTCAGCGAAAATGTCGCATGTACAGGTAAAATAGACTTCAACTGGTTAACAACAAACGTAAGTACAAAAAATATGAAGGCAGAGTGAGAAGGAAATATATTAGGATGGAAGGCAATAGGTTAAATTTCTTGAGAAAAAGTAATCCTAGGCCTTTTTTTCGCCTCTTTAGACGGAAGTCGAAAAATAATATGTGTACGAAATTAACAGTCTCCGATTTTCGTGACCATTTTAAGGATGTGTTTGGTGTTGATGAAAATTTTGAAACTAATGATAGTAATGTAGATGAATGTATTTTTGATGAACTGGATCACGTTTTTAGTTAAGACTAGGTACTGAGTGTATTGAAAAAAGCCAAGTCAAATAAAACACCAGGGATAGACAATTTATTGAATGAATACTTTGTAAATTTTAAGGGTATATTTGTTCCCTTTTTGACAAGATTGTTAAATGTTATTTTTGATGGTGGAATTTTTCCATCTTGTTGTTCACAAGGTATTGTTATACCTATTTTCAAAAAAGATGATGTAAATGACACAAATAATTATAGGGGGATAACACTAGTCAGTTGTTTGTCAAAATTATTTACTTCTGTTTTAAATGAAAGATTGTTGAAGTGGTCAGAGTGTAATAGTGTAATATCTGATGCACAGTTTGGATTTAGACCTGGTTTTGGCACAACAGATGCAATATTTGCATTGAATGGTATTATTAATAAAATGCTGGTCAATAAAAAGAAATTATACTGTTGCTTTGTTGATTATCGCAAAGCCTTTGATAGTGTTAACAGACACAAACTATTTTATAAGTTAGCACGAAGTGGTGTCTGTGGGAAAATGAAAAGTATTATTAAGTCAATGTATAGTAATATACAAACCTGTGTTAAATATGTAGCAGTGGTTAAATAGTGTTCCTACTAGCTTGGCTAGTGGGGTTACCCCTTTAGCTCAATTGGTAGAGCACCAGATTTATAATCCAGGGGCCCTAGGTTCGATTCCCAGCAGAGACAGTTATTTGTCTCTGTGACATTTGGCGCCCACGTTTGGACTAGGGTTCTTCCTGGATAGAATACAATTATCCATTACTAATTTCACAATAAGTGATTATTACCTCCGAATGAAGAGTCGGGACGTCTCTTTCAAAATGGAGGGGATAATGTAGCAGTGGTTAAATAGTGTTCCTACTAGCTTGGCTAGTGGGGTTACCCCTTTAGCTCAATTTGTAGAGCACCAGATTTATAATCCAGGGGCCCTAGGTTCGATTCCCAGCAGAGACAGTTATTTGTCTCTGTGACAAATATAAGTTCGAGTTATCAGACTTCTTCAGTACTGAAAACGGATTGATGCAGGGAGAGGTATTATCTCCCTTTCTCTTCTCCATCTACATCAATGATTTTGAAAATGAATTAATTGACAAGTCCTGTCAATCTTTAGAATTGAAGGATATCTCTGTTTTTGTTGATAGTGTACTTTTTTCCCGAGTCTGCAGAAGGTTTGCAAAAGATGCTTGATACTTTATATGTTTATAGTAACAAGTGGAATATAAGTGTAAATACTGATCAAACAAAAATTGTAGTTTTTCGAAAAGGATTTAAGGTGTGTAAAAATTTAGTATGGTATTATAAAGGAGAAACCATACAGGTAGTTGACAGTTTTAATTATTTAGGTTTTACTCTTTTTTGTAATGGTAATTTTAGAAGAAGTCAAACTATAATTGCTGAGCAGGGTAAAAAATGTATGTATAATATATTGAAAATTTGTAACACACAGTCTCTTAATGTGGAAACAAAACTTTATGTTTTTGATACCTATGTGTCAAGTATATTAAATTATGGGAGTGAAATATGGGGTTTCTACCCAGCACATGAGGTGGAAAGGGTTCATTTATATTTTTGTAAACATATGAGTAATAATGGTCACCTGAGTAAAAGAGCAACAATCGCTTAAATTAAGTGATTGACATGTTAAGGCCAACTTTAAGAAAGGGAATCATGCAAAATTGTGTTTGAATAATGTCTGACAACATAAATTTATTTGTATTGACACATGTATGTGGTATTGCGTGGTTTACCTGATTGTGCAATAAAATTCACTCAAAGCAAGCAGCAATTCATTTTATATTTTTATTATACCTACTAAACAAATCTCAGAGTATTAGACAAATTACACTATAAACAACTTAATTAAGATAGGTCTGGTTATGCACCGATTTGTTTTTTTTTTCTGGGTGACATAGGGCTACCAATGCCTTCCAGCATTTCTCCGTCACGTATGTTGTCCATCTCTACTTGTGCCGAAACCTTTGTGCCTGTCCAGCATTGGCCATGAGGCTTATAGCAGTGTTTATACAAAATTTGCACCATTGACAATGCAATTTTAGGCTACCGGTGGCATTTAATAATTCTGTTTCGTTAATAACGAAAAGGCCAGAGGAGTTACTAGTCGGGCGACCGGTGTATTGGCGAATAATGCCCTACTCAGATGGTGTGAATGCAATTTCTTGTACACTATAAAAACAACCGCAGATTATCAGAAAAAAAATTTTCATCAATCAAAGGCGCGGTGTTTGTTTAAACAAAATCGGAGTTTCTCAGAGAAATTGGCGTCTCTGATCAGTCCCTACAACTTTCAAATGCATATGCCTATGATCCTTCTGTAATTCTAACTTGAACTTTGACCCCTAAACCTTTTTTCTATACAAACTTTGATTGCCTTCACTATTGGGAATGCTTTCTACCAAATTTGGTTGAAATCAGACATTTTGAATTTTTGGCTGATTTTAGCGCTCCCCCCCCCAATGGGGTCGTTTTTCATCAAATAATTTATTCATTTCCAAACTTTGTAATCCTCCTCCTAGAAATGCTAAATATCAAATATGAAGTCATTCCCATTGTTGGTTCTTAAGAAGAAGATTTTTATACATTTTCTTAATTTTATCCCCTTTAAGGCCCCTTTTAAGGATCTAAGGTGGCATAACTCCACAATTTTAACAAACTTGAAGGGTCTTCACATGGGGAAGCTCCTGCCTGGTTAGGTTGAAATTGAACAACAGATTTTTTTAGAAGAATTCAATTAAAGATTTCCATATGTGGCCGCTTTTACCCCCTTATGGGGCCCAAAGAGTCACAATCATATTTTTTTAATACAAACTTTGATTGCCTTTACTGGGGGATGCTTTCTACTAAATATGGTTGAAATCTGACAACTTTGAATTTTTGGCTGATTTCAGTGCCCCCTGGTGGGACCGTTTTTAATCAAATAATTTTTTTTTTCACAAGCTTTGTAATCCTCCCCCAAAGATGCTAAATATCAAATATGAAGTCATTCCCATTGTTGGTTCTTGAGAAGAAGAAGATTTTAAACATTTTCCTTATTTTACCCCTTTTAGGCTGCTTTGGAGGATCTAAGGGGACATAACTCCACAATTTTCACAAACATGAAGCGTCTTCACATGAAGATGCTTCCTGCCAACTTAGGTTGAAATTGGCCTTGTGATTCTTGAGAAGAAGTCCATTAAGGAAGATTTCAATATTTGGCCCTTTTTACCCCCTTATTGGCCCCCAAAGGATCAGAACCTTTTATTTCTACACAAACTTTGATTGCCTTTCCTCGGGGATGCTTTCTACCAAATTTGGTTGAAATCTGACAACTTTGAATTTTTGCCCGATGGGGCCGTTTTTCATCAGATAATTTTTTATTTCGCAAACTTTGTAAACATCCCCCTAAAGATGCTAAATATCAAATATGAAGTCATTCCCATTGTTAGTTCTTGAGAAGAAGATTTTTAAAGATTTTCCTAATTTTACCACTTTTTGACCCCTTATGGGGCCCCTTTAGGAGTCTGACCCTTTATATTCACAAACTTGAAGGAGCTTCCAATGGGAATACTTCCTACCAAGTTTTGATGAAATTGGCCCACTGGTTTTTGAATAGAAGATGAAAATGTTCAAAAGTTAACGCACGACGCACGACGCACGACGGACGACGACGGACGAAGAGTGATCGCTATAGGTCACCATGACCTTTCGGTCAGGTGACCTAAACAGGTAGATACAATAACACACCAAGGTCAGGAAGAATTTGTCATAATTGTAATTGTAACCAGGTAGAAGATGAGTATCATTTCATTTTAGTTTGTCCTCAATAAGAAGCAACTGTGTAATTTAGCAATCTTTTTGAAAAAAGCTTTGGGGGAAAGGTCGAGGCAAAATTCGTGTTCAGCCTCCAACTTACTTACACTCCACTTACAGTATTTAAATATTGATTGTAAATGTGATTTATGATATTTGTGTTTACATTATATTGTATATGTATTTATGCTGATAAGCCGGATGGCTTAAAGCTTAATAAACTATCAAACAGATAACAAATGCTAGGTGATTCCGCGTAATGCTTCCCAGGACATTTTTTATTCTATAAGCTGGGAGCATAAGTATCTGTATACAGAATCTAGTCTCCGCTTGAATTGTTTACAAATTAAAGATATGAAATGTTTCTCGCGTTTTCTGATTCGAAACAAATTCAATAAGAAGACGTGAGAAAAATTTAAAATCTTTAATTCGCAAACACTTGACGAGAAAATAAATTCAAGCGGAGACTAGTTCTTTTACACAAACACTTTTGACTGGGAGAGATCAATATACAGCTTTAGATCAGATACAAAATTAAAACCTGTTTACCTGTAAAAGTATTAAATGCCGTGGAACTGAATTGTTCATTGTCTTCGATGAATGAAACTCGGCAAACTCAATGCATACAATTCATGCTCGAAATATTTTGCATGTAAAACTAACAAAATAACAAGAGTGCTAAAAACTCATAACAAATATTTGCGAGTCACGATCTTGTTATTGGATCTTACATCATCTGTAAAATAAATGTATATTAACGAGATATATGATATCTATTCACATTATTTTTACTAAAAACCACACATTCTTTACAGAAAATTCATAATGATAATTAAAAATACTTAACTATTTAAAATTTTTCGCTGAATGGCTATTTTCAGTTAATATTAGCTGTCTCCCTTCTCGTATGTCACACTCAAACTTTCTATGGTATATCCCATTAATAATATATCGGAATTCAAAAGCAAATTCGTTGTAAATATATTATACAGCATAATCATGGGCGCGGCCATTTGCATTTTCAATTATCTCCTGACACATTTAACAGACGAATATTTAAAAAAAAACTTCAAAACAAATCTAATACTTATTCAAAATTTTCCATATCACTATTTTCTTTCAAAATGATGTATATACCATTATTAATATATCAGAATTTAAAAGCAAATTCGTTGTAAATACATTATACAGCATACTCATATATATATATATATATATATATATATATATATATATATATATATATATATATATATTATATGCTGCTCAATGCTTTAGAAAAAGAAAAACAAATCCTTATTATATATATATATATATATATATATATATATATATATATATATATATATATATATATATATATATATATATATATATATATTGTTTTATTTTGGGAAGCACATTCTATATATTAATTTGTTGTACGATTATTATTGTTATTTGTATTATGGGTATAAATATTGGTAGTATTGCTGCTAGTGTGTTAGTTTATGTATGGTTGTAAACTACTATAATTTTTAAAATATGTCTGTATAGAAATTTTTTTTAAATCAAATTGCATAGTGTCGATATGTAAAACCATGGTTATAAACATGTATATTTGTTTGAAGATGAATAGAGATATATTCTAAATAAACAATATATTTTACAATTATTGCGGGAGAGAGAAATTCGCTTGAGGTAGAGCATATTTACTGTGTCGCTATGTTTTAGTAAGCTTCAGTATTATAAAATACATTTAATTCTTGAAAGGACTAAAATTACAAACAATAACAGAATGCTAAGTCAGTTTGTGGTTATTCCACAAATGTTTCTCTCGTTTGGTTCGGAGAAATTGTTCAATTTCTTTGTTTTTAGAGCAATAAACTTTATTTCCTAAACAAACATTTAAATCTTTCAATAATTTGGACATATTAGTGTAGTTTCCTTATTGAATATTGACTTTTACAGAAAGTTTTAGCTAACAAGATATTTTACAGATATAATGGAATCTGGCAAAATTGTGATTTGCTTTTTTTATGTATTTTTTATACATCATTGTGAATTAATTCATTTACCTGTATCGCCAAATTTTCCATTTTTGAAGTCAGTAGTAAATTCCGTCGTTCAAAATATTAAATGAAGTTGAAATAGGTAATTGCATTATATCCCAAATTTCTGACTGGGTTTAACATTGTAAAGTTGTAAGTACCTTCACTCCTTGAGCGTTATCTCCACAATCCAATTTGACTTTGTTCACCGGTAAAGGACGTACAAAGGACAGCTACCGTCTGAAACACCGAAGCACATTATGTTAGGATCACTTATATATGTCAAACCATTGAATTTAATTCACACTGAGAGCTTAATAACAGTTGTGCATTTCGTAGTTTTTATCCGGGTTTCATCCAACTGGAATTTAGAATACGCCCGATTGATTTTTCGAACTTTATTGACGTCGTCTATACGTCTACCAGGGTATGCCTTGAGGGCTCTCGTTCTGAATAATGCGAACTAAGCAAACAAACTACGCATTGGTTAAGGCAAGTTTTCAGTTGTATTTTATACACAGGTTATCGGCTAGCGATAAATCATACTACATTACGTAAGAATGAGTTAAGAATTGCGATGATTGTGCAGCATGTACATACATACATACATGTAATGCAACCTTGTCAATACAAATACAAAGAAAGAGAGGCACAATCAGTTGAGGCGTATATCAATTGCAATACATGTACTTTGAAAGGTACAGTATCTTGGTACCGGGAGGTAACAGTATAATTGTACATGTAACGGAAACTAGCAACAATATCAATTAATGTATGTAAACTAAAGATGAGGATGATAATGGATA
>BROG01000888.1:0-25000 GCA_030159075.1 Atrina japonica
CTATCCTGCCATTTAATAATTGCATTGTGTAGGTCACAAAAGTGTTTTCGAAGAGTATACGAATTAGAAATATATATATATATATAAGGTACCTGTAAACTCACCAAGCCCCTACTGGGTTTCGACCTCTAGACCTACGGCACCAATCGCGTGGCCCCCAATTGACCATCTACGCATTCACAAATAAATGAATGTTTCGATAGCGGTGAGTAGAATATCTAATATGAGAACTCGGTCAAACAGAATGAGGTGAACGGTTTTGAATCCTAATGTAAATGACAACGCGTTGATAACGATGCGTGTAGTATAGAGTAATAGAAGTACATGTATATATAAAGCACAGATGTCACTACAGCATTGTAAACGTATAAGTATTAAGATAGTACATCATGACACAAAAAGGAAATTATATATAACTATTTTAGTATATAGAATGATAGTGTACCACTTGAATGATCTGATCGGCATGTATCCGTTCTGGAATATTTATGCATTTATATCCTTTAGTTTGTGAAAACTTCTTATTGTTACGGTACAGGATTGTGGTTCTAAATTTCTGTTCCAAATGGCGTTTTTTCCAGAGAGAACAAAAAACAACAATTTTGTTTTGACCATAAAAATTCCTTTTGATTGTATACATTATAGAATTCGTTTACCTTCACAGCGTCCATCAACCTCAAAATAGTCCGCACAACATGTCGGCGTAGTGCTAGATAAAGAGTAAAAAGTATTTCATTACTATAAATGTTTTTCCTTACAAAACTTTAAACTTGAATTTAGTTAATTGCTTTGATATTAAACAAACCATTCTTTCTGCATGCAACGTGCCGCCCTGGGACTAAACTCCATCACGGTCACACGCTTCCTATTCTACTCTCCATTAATGACTTCTTCCTCTTTCACACTGGATATTTTATACAAAACTTGATCCAAAGATTCTTTACTTGATCATGCTATCGCTTTCCTAAATACTTATAACTGCATTCATAAGATAGACCATAATTTAATGTACTAATGATATTAATTAGCGGTACCCAGTACACTCCGACCATGGTAACATAAAATATGAAACTTGTGGTGAAATGTATCCTAAAGGGTGAGACTAAGTGGATGTTTTCAGATGTATTTTTTTTTCAGAAATTCACTTTTAACAAAATCAAAATATGATATATTTTATACATTCGTCGACAGAATAATATTTTCTCATTACTTCGAATTCACAAGGGTGTGGGGGTGTGGGAGCCTCTGATTCATCTTAAGCTCTCGCGAGAACTTTTGGTGGTAATCTTTATCATTGTCAACACTCGTTATAACTAAACGTTCCAGTGACATCTTCAAAACTGAAGGATTAGGAAAGCAATGCTTTCATAAAACAATAAAATGAATGTATACAAATGTCAACGTTCGTCAAAAAAAATATTGAGTGGAACTCACCCATTAATTCTACACACATTTTCGCCACTTAAACCATCCACTCCATTAGCTTTTTGTGAAAATAAAACTATTACAAAAGAAAAAATGTCCATTGTGAATGTTTTACTGCAGATGTTTAATATGTCCATGGTTTATTTACAATATGTAGATCATTCGTGTAATTTTATGAAAAACATTTCCGCTTCCGGATTTCGTGATTTAATGATGATGTCTATTATCCCATATGTATGTCTAGCACTTCTAGATTAAGTAGATTTACATATATAACTGAACATTTACTCTCTATAACTGTTTGTATATATATATATATATATATATATATATATATATATATATATATATATATATATATATATATATATATATATATATATATATATATATATATATATATATATATATATATATATATATATATATATATATATATATTATATATATATATATATATATATATATAAGCGGTTTAGCTTATTTTGGCTTTGTGATTTTTGTATTTATCTAAGTAAGTACGTGTGTGAATCATTTTATATATATATATATATATATATATATATATATATATATATATATATATATATATATATATATTATATATATATATATATATATATATATATATATATATATATATATATATTAGAGGAGAATCAATAATCTTCAGTGATTTGCTGTTAGTATATTCAAAAATAGATTTGTCATACACACACAGGGTAGCACTTTAATTGCCGTTTATGATTTAGAGGAACAAGAAAGTGGGTCCAGCAAAAGAGAGACAAAATGTATCCAGTGTATCGCTGGATGGTGTTGAATATCATCAGAAGTGCACGAAAGCGCAAGGTAACTCATAATATGAATTAAGGAAACTCCTTAAAAGCGAGTGCAGCTCGGTCATAATTTGGACAATTTTAAAAGTAAAGCTTGTCAGTGAAATGTCCATGAATCGATAGTCGTACATTTGACAAATATTGATATGGTGCTCCAATAATACCGTATTCGATGCAATAAGCACTTGTTACTATAATCGCACCTCCCCCTTGTTTGCACACGATCAAGTATCTTTCCTAGCTAGTTGACAATGTGAACCAGAAAAAAAAACGTTAATACCAGTGTATTTCTAGCCCCATAAAACATAATAATGTTGATAGGTGTCCATTGTACTAAATACAACAACTTTACCACCGTGCTTTATAAAAAAATTAAATGCGTTTCTTCAATTTGACTATTGACTAGTTCCAATAAGCGCCCACCCCTTTTTTCTTATTTTTGTAGCGCTCTCGGCGCTTATTAGGTCATTACGGTATTGACAATAATGGTCATAATAAGTGACATTGTGCTACAGATTCTGCGTGCTTTTGTGACAAGGATTTTTCCTCACTTGTTTTGCATTTGGATTTGACTGTGTGACTTCGACATCTGCGAACAGTTAAGAGGGAAAACTTATCTGTCGATGACACCTAAACTCATCACTACATTTTCTGGAGTCCCATGTTTGTTAATTGTTCGCCATGTCTGTAAACAGGTTCCAGAACTTCTTATCGGTATTTATTAAATTGTTGGTAGTGAACTAAATGCAAAAGCATTTTTCAATTAAATAAATTTGTTTTTTATTGTTATTTTTCACAGTGTGAAAAATAACACTCCAGGCGAATTCTGCAAAATCAATGTAAACTGATCACCCGGTTAATCCAAATACTTTTTTCCGGGTTTTATAAAAATGTCTCATTATATTTTCGATGTTTATAAAAAAAAGTTATGTATAAAGAACATAGATATTAAATAAACTGCTAACTGAAATAAATTTGTATCTGCTATGTTGATATTTCTTCTGTTTCGAACATTATATATTTGCACATATTATAATGCACTATGTATTTCGTAGCAAAATGATCGATTTAACAAACCTAAAACTTATATAAAACGTCGGATAACTATCTAAATTTCATAAATTGAATGCTTGCCATTTTTTGATGAATTTGCAAATATTCTCTATATATTTTAGTACCGTTATGTATATTCCAGGTGATTTTTTTAACGTAATTAAATTATTTATAATAACCTGACATCAAACTTAAATAGCTGATTTATGTTTTCTTGAATATAGTGAAACCTACAAACGATCTTCCATCGCACCATAGAATATAACTTCAGTACTCACGCAATGAGATCTGATAAGAAATTTGACGATTCGAGTTGTATTTGTTGTTCTTTGATCTATTTATATTCTGGAGCACTGAAGGTTGAGTTATATTATTTGTAACGATTCCATTTGAAAATAGAGTTTTGCACTATGAGATGGACGTTTCGTATATAAATAAATGATCAATATTTCTATAGAAAATGAAATATCAAATACAAAATACAAACGATTAAGTGATGTCAATGACATCCACCTGCCAGAAATGCTGCGAATTCAAAAATGCATGCTCCGCATTTTAGATAATACGATATGTAATAATATTATTATATGTAATTTATATTATTGCCAGTGTTTGTCATGTCGATGTTTGTATATTATGTTACTAATTTTGATTTTTACAATTTTGTTCACTGGTTTATGATAAACAGGCACAGATACAAACAAATCAAGAAAAATCAATTAGTTACTGTAACGAGGTGAAAGTTTAGAAAGCGTGTTGTATTGTCTGCGTATGCATAGCATAAAAAAGTCGTATATACTTACTATAAATATTATATCCAGCATACACTATACACATTTTAATGAATATTATATAAAGACGAACATCTAGAAATCCGGAATGAGGTGCATCTTTGGTGACCGCGCACACTCGCCTTGAGTCATCATCAGTTGAATACAAAGGGAATTAAATACAAAGAACTAGTGTGTTTTTTTATTTACAGATCTGTGATTAAACTTTTTAACATTGCTTTGGTAAGACCACGATTGTGGGCAATAATTGTCCACAGAACTTGATCAATCAGACATTTATCATTATGTGTGTGTCAAAATGACACATTGTCCATATCTCCGTCTTTTCTTTTCAAGCTTTAAGCCCAGATTTCCAGTCATTTTCTCAATAACACTAGTTATTCAAAGCTAATATAGTTCAGTATCAGTTGCATTTCGTGTATATATATATATATATATATATATATATATATATATATATATATATATATATATATATATATATATGTATATATATATATATATATATATATATATATATATATATATATATATATATATATATATGTATATATATATATATATATATATATATATATATAGTCTTCGCAGTCTCGAATGTCCAAAATTTTGACTGTTCGAGGTTTCGATAGTTCCCAAAAACGACACTTCAGCGATGACGATTCTTAGGATTTTTACTCAATACATAATTAAGGATGTGTATTTTCGTAAGGTCCATGCATTTTGTAACTGTAAATTATCCTCGTGACCAGACCTTAACATATGAAACGTGAAAGTCTTTTATTTCAGTTATGCTTTAGAAGATAAAACATTTCGGATATTCAAGATATGATCAAACACGGTATACTAATGCAGCACCGCTTGATCCACAAGTTAAAATGCCAGTTGCTGGGTTAAAGACATTACAGTGATAGGATACAAAGTTTCTCGTTACCGAAGGGATGATATTGAACTCCAAAATTTACTGTCGTTAATACCCCACTTCGCTGTGGCACTTACTCGAATTCGTAGTATATAAAGCCCATCTAGAGGTACCACCTTGGTCAGGACTGTACTTACTGGTCAAAATGCCCGGTATTCTAGCGCGCCCTTCATTTGCTTTAATCTCCCATGTAAAAATATGCCTGGCTTTGGAATTGTGCCTTTTCTTTTCACAAATATAAACCATGGGCTCAGGGAGTGAATAACAAAGGGTTTCTATGTTTGAGAGATCGATAGTTGATGTATTCATATTATGGGGGAAAAGGCGGACATGGACACAAATTTGAGAGATTGAAAGCTTTGAGGTTTGGACTTTACAGCAACCAAGAATCATCTGTGTGTTTTATTAAACTGAATACCAGCTGCCAGTGTGCAAGATAAACAACTTTAATCCAAAACGACAGAAAATCATTTATCGTGAAATGACACATTCACATCTCTCTCTCTCTCTCTCTCTCTCTCTCTCTCTCTCTCTCTCTCTCTCTCTCTCTCTCTCTCTCTCTCTCTCTCTCTCTCTCTCTCTCTCTCTCTCTCTCTCTCTCTCTCTCTCTCTCTCTCTCTCTCTCTCTCTCTCTCTCTCTCTCTCTCTCTCTCTCTCTCTCTCTCTCTCTCTCTCTCTCTCTATATAACACTAAACCAAAACACTATAATAAATTCAAAGCAAATAAATATAAATCGTAAAACGATTTATATAAAATACTAAAATCAGTAACGGCACGGACAAGAATGAAGTCATATTTACGACGTGTCTCGGGGCGAAAATATTAAAATAACATAAATAGCATACACATTCACATTTGCACGCAAAGAAGCACCCCCCCCACACACACACACACACACACACACACACGCACACACACATACACAACCGAATTACGAATAAGATACATCAACAATGACTATCATATATCTACAAAATTGTATAGAATATATTCAAATTCTTATCCCAACGGATTGATTATTGGTCATATTGCTGAGTTCTTCTGTTTGTCTTTTTACAACATTTAGCTTTACGTCAAATATTCTGAATTACCTTGGTAATATGTCTACCAGATTTTTTATTTTGTTTCATAGCATTGGAATTTTATATCAAAATGTAATTAATATTTATGCTGATAGAGGCATACTCTTTTATAGCATATATGGATTTGATTGATAATTGTTTATAGTCCCTGGATAACATTTCTTTTTCATAAATTGCCAGTAACTCCAATTATCGACATATAATTTCATATCGTAGTCTTTTAAGACTGACAACAATTGATATTGACATCATCCCTTATGTATAATTGTTCTCATCTTCATATACAAAGTCTCCCCAAAGTTCTGATGCAACACTAGTACATGTGTGTCTTGAAATACCATTGGCAAATGTCAGTGTGTGGTTCTTGTCCACAGTGTTGCAGATATTTTGACCTGCTCTCCTGTACGTGTCAATGTTTACTGTGTCGTTATCGTTACCTCCAAAACCAAATGGTCTAAATGAGTTGAGTTCACTATAGTCATCCGAAATTGTGGTGGAGTCATAATCTTCGTGATCAGACCCATGCTGTGTATGATGTATGTTGCTGTTTAGCTGAATATCACGTGATCCACTTTCCGTGCTAACAGTGACTGAAAAAAAAAATCAACATACTAAAATACTGACTGATGACATTGCGTATAGCCAATAAATGAATAACATCAAATGTTCGTTACACTTTTACCAGCTCAGATGAATTATTGAATACCAGTTTTAACCAAAATATTACATTCAATTTTCAAACTTAAATATTTGTGTTAAAGAAACTTTACAACGAATATCATAATATTGGATCAAAGTTTTTGTTTTTGCTTATTACCTGGTGAAATAAACGTAGACCTAATTACATTGCTTTAAAGGACCACTCATTAGCTGTTTTTTTTTCTTTATATATATATTTTTCTCTCTACCTTTTTTACTACTTAAATGTATATGCAATTACTAAAAAATAATATACATCAGCATAAAGTTCTTAAATCCCTATATATTTTAAGTGAAGTGCTCGAGAAAAAAAGGTTTGACAATATCAAATTGCAATTTATTAAAGCACCCTTATCATTTGTATATGAACACCACACTGAACCTGACCTTATTTTTTACAAAACTTATAGAAATATAAGATTTGTTATGCCTGAAACTGTTATACTGTGTATAGAACTTTTAATTATCGCACATCAAATAAAGTTGTAAAAGTAGAGCAATCGAAAAAAAAGTCTGGTGGATAAACACAGTTATATCCCTTTAAATCAACATAAAACACAAAAAGCATGCATATTTTTTGAATGTGATTTATATAGTTATATATAAAAAATCAATGTCATAGATATGGCACGATAAAATCACATTAATGAGATAAACATAGTTTTTATAAGATAAACTTATTTTTTCGCCACTTTAACCTGGTTTTTCTCAGTTAAACCTTGTTTTTCTCCAGTTAATCCTATTTTTTCCTGGTAACCCAAATTAACTGGGGAAAACTAGGTTTAACTGAGAAAAACTAGGCTTAACTGCGCGAAATACCCATTAATGTGATTCTGGCTCAGTTAAACTTGAAAACTGATTACTGAAAACATCTAGATTTAGCTTAAAAAAAATCTAGGTTTAAATGCTGAAGCACGCCGAAATTACAATAATAAGTTTTCTTTAGATAAACCCCGTTTTTCTTAGTTAAATCTAGATTTTCTTCAGTTAAAGTTGGTTACTACTTCAACCTAATTTTTCTCCAATTAATCCCACATAACCTGGAAAAAAAACTACATTTAACTGAGAAAAACTAGGATTAACTGCCCCCAAATTATATTAATACACATTAATGTGATTGTGGCGCAATTAAATCTAGTTTTTCTCAGGTAAACCAGGTTTTTTTTTTCTCGGGGCATACTAGGTTTAACTCATTTTTATGATATTGGCGCAGTTAAACCTAGTTTTTTTCTCAGTTAAACCTAGGTTTTCTCCTGTTAATATGGATTACTGAGAAAAAGTAGGTTTAACTGGAGGAAAACTGGGTTTAACTGAGAAAAACTAGGTAAAACTCAATAATGTGATTTTTTGGCGTGCCATACATAGACAGCATATCTCATGTTCACCCTGGTGTGTCCTAAACCGGGGTGTACTTTTTTTATAAAACAATACGATGCAATAAAATCATTTTGCCACTTTATAAATTTCGATGATTACATTTAGGTATATTTAAAATGAGCTTCGACGGATTGAAACATTTAAGCCACCTTGCATCAGATAATACCGACAACTTCTTTAACAGAAAAACTAATGCTTGCCTAACAGTATAGATGCAAAGGTCATTGAAAATATCTGATCTGACCCAACATAGAGATAGGTGGTTTCATGCCCACTCCATTGCAATGTTAATAGGCAATGTATTTATAATGTTCGGAGACGTGGTCTTTCAACAAACTGTCGACATTCCTGTGGGAACTGACTTGTCTCTTTATTCATTTGAAGCAGACTTCGTTCAGAAATAGAAATAGCGGTGTCATTTAATTTGACATTTAAATATATCGACGACGTGTGGCAATTATTAATGACAATTTCCATACATATGTCAGTGCGATATATCCCGGTGAATTAGAATTTAAAGATACAACAGAATCAAGCACATACGCTTCATACTTAGACATTTTACAAACTATAGACCCAGACGGGATATTAACAACCAAACTATACAAAAAAACATTTCATATGCAGAGGTAAACTATTCACTGACAAATTATTGACACAGGGATATCGAAAACCGCGTTTGATGTCAATGTTCCGTAAATTTTACGGTTGGTGTAAGAGTCTTTTTTTGCGACTACTCTGTTTCTAAGTGACGGTTGTTGAGACGTCTGTATCAATTATGACGAGGATTCATTCCTCACGTATTTCATTTTAATTTGAGTGTAGACCCACGGCGGGTGCGACCGATGGTCAGGGGATGCTTAATCCTCCAATGAACATGATCCCACCTCTTGAATTCAAGAGCTCCGTGTTTGTCCATTTTTCTACCAGATTTGCAACTATATCCTGGACATCCTTGTAATTTATACCTTGGTATTTGAGACTTTTTATATTGCTTTTGTCAATATATATATATATATATATATAATATATATATATATATATATATATATATATATTATATATATATATATATATATATATATATGTATATATATATATATATATATATATATATATATATGCGGATATTACGTCACGAGCAGCAGTCAGAGGAGGGCAATGGCAGCCTCTTATCAGCTGTGAGAGAGCTGACTGACACTATCATCGTTAAAAAATAATATCCACCTTAACCCACAGAATTAACGGTTTGGAGAGAACAGCAAATTCTACTATTCCGGCTGCAGCAGGAAGCGAGTTACAAATGGCGCAAAATTGTCCACAGTCTACAGATTGCGTTACATCTAGTGGATCTACTTTCACGTTGGAGTCGGCAAGAGCCAATATGCCACTAGTACCGGATTATGCCGAATCAGCCCATAATTTAGGACACAATCGTGGTACATATATCCGAACTCAATACGGATTTTCATCAGAATCCTTGCCATTTGTAGAGACAGTTGCTCCTCAAATTCGTAAGGCCATTATAGAAGGTAAGGACGTTAATTTAGCGTCTCTATTAATACCTTACTATACGGGTCCTAACTTGGCACATGATGAAAAAACGGAAAAACATGACCCACAGATTAAGCAAAACGTTAACAATCGGAGAATTTATTCAAGCATTTGGAATATATAAGAATATTATGTGTGAAGCTTTTCCACAGCGCAGACATGTGAATTAGATCTATATGAAAGAGATATAGTAGACATGTCGTCCAGGTATGGGGGGTAGTGGATTCTATGAATACCACAGACAGTTTAGTTTGAAGGCAGCAGCATTCATCTGAAGTATCAGAACATTTCAGTTGATTGGTCGGTGCGCAATAATACTTTGTTCTGTAATATTTTTGCCAACTTGCGACCAAACGCGTGTAATTTATGCAACAGTGTTAGTCACACATCAGATTTTTGCCCACAAGCTCCAGTTCACTTTAACCGGGGAAGGGGATCGATCAATAACAGTAAGACAACTGACACATACGGGAGATATAGAATATTCCATCAAGGGAGAGAAGTATGCAATAATTTTAATGGGGAGAGAGGATGCTTACGTCCAAGATGCAATAATCTTCATGTTTGTTTGATATGTAAAAAAGATCATTCCAAACAACAGTTTCAGGATTTAAAAAACGGATCAACCCCCCGCAACAATCCATCGAAAAAAGGACACCAATAAGCCGTGGGATAAAATTAGATGTTCAGGTGTCTACACCAATAAAAATAAAAAAGTATTAGAAGAATCACTTTCATGTCATCCTAACAGAGAGTTTATGCTTTATTTAATCAATGGCCTAAAATATGGATTTAAAACAGGGTTAAGGTATCTGCCACATACTTCACTTATTTGTAAGAATTTATTATCTGATAGAAATCAGCCACAGATAATGGCTAATTTGATTCAGACAGAGGTAGATAAAGGTTTTGTGTCAGGACCATTCCAGGAAATTCCATATGATACATACAGGATTAATCCAGTAGGCATTGCCGAGGGAAAATATTCTAAGAAAAAACGTTTAATTGTTGATTTATCTTCTCCCCATAATGATAGTAATAATCCTAGTTTAAATTACTTAATTAGCAAAGAAGAATATTCATTACAGTATGTAACCATTGATCATGCTATAGCAATTATTAAAAAACTTGGTCAGGGGGAGTTGGATGTGCAAGACAGATATTTCAGACGCATTCAAGTTGATGCCTATACACCCATCATTATGGCCGTATCATGGTATAAAATGGGATGGAAAATATTATTTTTATGTAAGACTTGTATTTGGCAGCAGGTCTAGTCCAAAAATTTTCGATAACTTATCTGAAGCTATTTGCTGGATTGCTACTAATAAGTATCAAATTAAGAATATTATACATTTATTAGATGATTTTCTTGACAATTGATCCACCTGATTACCAAGCAGAACGCACGATGGCCTTACTATCACTTATGTTTAATTCACATGGGATACCTACAGCCCCGCACAAGACCATCGGCCCTACTACATGCTTGGAATATCTTGGCATAATTCTAGATTCTCATAAGATGGAAGCGAGATTACCTAAAGATAAACTTGACAGAATATGTGATATCCTTCAAACTTTTCACAACAAAAAATCCTGTACTAAAAGAGAACTATTAAGCTTATTAGGTCATTTGAATTTTGCCTGTCGTTTAATCCGACCAGGAAGATCATTTGTGTCTTACCTAATTTCATTATCTACCACTGTTAAAGAACTTCATCATCATATCAAATTATCAGAAGAATGTAGGCTGGACATCAACATGTGGCTAAAATTTTTGACCAGTTGGAATGGGGTGTCCTTTTTCTTGAATGATAACCTTATTTCATCAGCTGATATGCATTTATACACAGATGCTACAGATAAATCATTCGGTGGTTTCTATGATAATCATTGGTTTCAAGGGAAATTTCCATCAAATGTACTGGATGTGGGGGATAAATCCTCCATGGCATTTTGTGAGTTATATCCCATAGTTATGTCATGTGTTTTATGGGGGGGAAACGGTGGTGTAAACAACGAATTTTATTTCATTGTGACAATATGGCAACAGTAAAATAATTAACAAAGGGCATTCCAAAGGGAGAGTAATCATGAGATTAATGCGAAAACTTACTTGGTGCGCAGCGTGTTACAATTTTACTGTTCATGCTAAACATATACCTGGAAAACTCAATTGTATAGCTGACGCTCTCTCTCGTTTCCAGATGGAGAAGTTTCGCAAACTAGCACCATCAGCAGATCTACAAGAGACACCCTGTCTTCCTCATTCAGAACTTTTAATGGTTTAAAATCACAGGTAGATGAATTGTGGGAATCTGCCATCAGTCCACAAACAGCGCAAACTTATAGAACCGGAGTAGAGCATCTAATGCAATTTGTTGCTCTTGGTGATTTTTGTAATTCTATATCAATCGGACTGCCTGATTTATCAGAGAATATTTTAATTTACTTTGTCACTCACTGCTTTAAAAATTTGAAACTTAGATTAGCAACTATCAAATTGTATTTATCTGGTATTCGTTTTTATTACCTTAAAGCAGGTTTACCCAATCCTCTTCAAGATAAAGATAGGTTAGATTGTATTCTAAGAGGAATCAAAAGATCACAGGGTAATGAAAAGTTAACTAAACGATTTCCAGTTACATTTGAGGTATTGTGTCGTTTATGCAATTTGTTACAAAAAGGAGTTTTTTCACCCGTTACTGACATAATGTTATCATGTGTATGCCGGTTGGCATATTTTGGTTTCCTTCGTTGCGAGAAGAATTTACTGTACGAAAATCAGACTCAGGTAAATATGGGAGAATTTCATCAGTATGAACGACATTAACGTTTGCTGATGACGAGTCATTCTATAAAGTCTTGTTAAAAGGGTCGAAAACTGATCCCTTCCGAGAAGGCGTATCTATATGTATTTTCAGTAATATCAAATTATGCCCAGTGTCATAATAATGAAGAATTTTATAAAATTAAGATGTTCTCAAGGTGCATCAAATGGTTCTCCATTATTTGTAGATGGCAATAATTCTATTTTGCAAAGAGATCAATTTATTTTCTTATTTTAGACATTTATTGAATCTTTTAGGTTTAGATGATTCAAAATATTGTGGACATTCATTCAGGATAGGCGCTGCAACATCTGCTGCTGCAGCTGGTGTTGAAGACCATTTAATTCAGACCTTAGGTAGATGGTCTTCTTCTTGTTTATACTAGATATATTAGGACTAGTTCAGAAGCAATTAGACATGCTCAACAACAGATGTGTTTGTCTTGAAATGAAACAATACATTTTGTACATATGCTAAATTTATTTTTGATGAGTTTTTCAGTGGCTTCAAGTTGTCACTTGTTTCATTTTATTTGTTTTATCTTCTTGGGGCTCTCATAAACTATCTAAATACACTACCAAGAAAGTTGTTAGTGTTTAATCATCTAATTCATTCGATATGGCCTTTTCAAATTGATGAATTTTAACCCCAATTTTATAGACATATATCATTACATATATGTATATGTCGAAGTACTGTAATTACAGGGCTCATCAGGACCCTAAACTTGACTCTGTTTCTAATGTCAGCAGTCTCAACAGACAGCTCTTTATAGGTTAATAATATTGATATGCATTGTAGGCTGTCTACCTGCTGGGCTCCCCCCAGGTACAGCATAACTAGTAATTTTGACATATATTGTATGTTGCTTTACAGCCGGGCTCTCCCTGGCTACAGCTCTATTCTGTATGTACATATTTTTTATAGGATATGTTGTCTACCTGCTGGGCTCCCCCCCGGGTACAGCATAACTACTAACTTGGTTATACATAGTATGTTGAATAACCGACGGGCTCCCCCTTGGTTATAGCACTAATATGGATGTACATGTATATATGTATAGTATGTTGTCTACCCGCTGGGCTCCAACGGGTACAGCACCGCTATGGATATACAGGTATATATTTATATATATATATATATATATATAGTATGTTGTCTATCCGCTGGGCTCCCCCCGGATACAGCACAGACCTGCTGGGCTCCCCCCAGGTCTTGACACTATATATACATATATTCTTTCATTGGTTCATGAGTGACCCCGAGAAGGCCAAAGTTATGATATGTTTGTCAAATGTGAAGTGATTTAAATGTATGAATGTTATATAAGTGTTCATTAATTAGTATTTGGTAATAAATATGTATGTAGTATAAATCACTGGTTGTGTTGTGTATAAAATGTAAATTTATTTAATTTTAGTTTATACACATAGTATATACAATGTACTTTCTTCTATATTAATTAGTTAATTGCTGACTTCCTGTACACTCCTCTTTCTATGCTTATCATTAGTATATACTACTGATAACAGATGTAGGTTGCAGTAAGTGGTTATGTGAATAAGCTTCGGTTTATTTATCTGTAAACATACATACAGTTTAGATATAAGGTTGCAACTCATTTTATTTTTTAGAGTTATTTTAGTAACTCTAATGTTTGATAACAGCACATGATATTATTGAGTACCAATGGTCAACCAGAATGAGGACGCTGAACATTCTGAAAGCCAAAAGTTTACACAGTGCAGATGGTGTAGGGAACAGTGATAACTACTGGTGTTGTGAATCAACCACCCTCCCAATCCCATATTTATTATATTAAAGTTGTAAATTTAATATATCATATTACAAATACTGACTCATAATGAATAATGTGGCTTTTGTTTATAGATTTGATTCATCTACAATCATTTTTAGTAAATGTTTCTGGTATGAGGTTTAATTTCAGTTTATATGTATATATATTTCACGTGTATATGAGTTTAAATAGTATTTTGAATGTTCCTGATTTGCTCTATCATGTTTATTTAGTTGGGTTACTCATGACATTTGGTATAGGACAAGTTTGCTTTTCAAATTAATGAATTTTAACCCCAATTATTAAATAATATTTTATAGACATATATCATTACATATATATATATGTCGAAGTACTGTAATTACAGGGGCTCATCAGGACCCTAAACTTGACTCTGTTTCTAATGTCAGCAGCAGTCTCAACAGACAGCTCTTTATAGGTTAATAATCTTGATATGCATTGTAGGCTTGTCTACCTGCTGGGCTTCCCCCCAGGTACAGCGTAACTAGTAATTTTGACAATATATATTGTATGTTGTTTTACAGCCGGGCTCTCCCTGGCTACAGCTCTATTCTGTATGTACATATTTTTTATATTTGGATATGTTGTCTACCTGCTGGCTCCCCCCCCCCCCCGGTACAGCATAAACTATAATTTTGGTTATATATATAGTATGTTGAATAACCGACGGGCTCCCCCTTGGTTATAGCACTAATCTGGATGTACATGTATATATGTATAGTATGTTGTCTACCCGCTGGGCTCCCCCCGGGTACAGCACCGCTATGGATATACAGGTATATATATATATATATAATATATATATATATATATAGATATATATATATATATATATATATATATATATATATATATATATATAAATATATATATATATATATATATAAGTATGTTGTCTATTCCGCTGGGCTCCCCCCGGATACAGCACAGACCCCCCCCCCCCCCCAGGTCTATTGTCTTGACACTATATATACATATATTCTTTCATTGGTTCATGAGTGTGAGAGGACCCCGAGAAGGCCAAAGTTATGATATGTTTGTCAATTGTGAAGTGATTTAAATGTATGAATGTTATATAAGTGTTCATTAATTAGTATTTGGTTATAAATATGTATGTAGTATAAATCACTGGTTGTGTTGTGTATAAACTTGTAATTTATACTTTGGTATTTGAGACTTTTTATATTGCTTTTGTCAATATATATATATATATATATATTACAAATTATATATATATATATATATATATATATATATATATGTACAACGCCACAGACTGTGTGTGTGCTAAAACATGAATACGTTTTACTTTTTATTTTTTTTTTTTTTATTTTTTTTTTTTATTCACCACATATCAATGCATAAAGTTGGATCATATATAAGCATTACAAATTTTTTTGACTACGTTTTACATTGTTATTTGATCAATATTTTCCCACTTCTTTCGAATTATCCTCTTGCTTTGCAAGGTATTATATATACATGGAATACATTTCAATATTTTTATAGTATTTTATATAATTTTTCAATCCCTCCCATATTGGTATTTCCTCTTTACTTCTACATGCGTAACTTATATATTTTTTTTGTTAACAGGAACAATATTTAAATAGAGACCATCTATGTTAAAGTTGTAACCATTCAAAAAATAAAACGTTTCTAGATTTAGTTCAATTATTTATATTAAAGTTGTCTCTAACCGAATTTATGATAACAGGTAGGGTCCAAATTGTTTGCACATGTGGGCAGTGCCCCAAATGTGTAAAGAATTGTTTCCCTTGCCCCATTGCAGAAACTACATTGTTCAGTTTTCTTTTTTTTTTTATTATTTTCATTAGGAATGAGTTTGTATAGAATATTCTGTGATTAATTCTAAATTGAAGGGTTTGTAATTTTGTGTCATCAGTTTCCCGGAAAGGTAAAGAGAAGATCAATTTCCAGTTTTCTTCAGAGATAATTGTCCTTGAATGCTCTAGCCACTTATTTTTCGCTTTTTCAGGGGGCTTATAAGTTTTTTGTTGTATAAATACTTTATGGAAAACTTTTGATGGTTTCTGTGTCTCTTAATAATCTTAATGTTTTTATTTACAATATTATCTAAATGTTTACCATTATGTAAATGATAGATCTTCGCCATTCTCGTGGAATTGCGTTTTGAACACTTAAGTAATCAAGAAAATTTATATTCAAATTGAATTTTTCGTTGAGTTCTTCTAAATGGCTTTGAGAAAATTTCCGTTGTTTTCTATAATATCATTTATGTAAAAAATTCCATTTTTATACCATCGTTTATTTAAAAACGGTTTTCCTCTATTAATTTCAATGTTATCATTAAGCCAAATAGGTTGTGATAGGATTTCCTCAGGGGTTGTTGGTGATGTTCTCTTGTAGTTCTGCCCAAATATTTTTTACATTATTCCAAAAAGAATTGTTAATTTTGACTGAAATTTAGACCTTCTCTCGTTAGTGTCAAAAAATTTATTTCCGAAAATCCTCAATTTCATCAAGTAAAAGCACTTTCCATTGGTTAATGTTTTTCAACATCAAAGATTCTTTTTAACCATGAAGTTTTTAACGATTTAGCAAATAATTTTGTTTGAGGTACTTTAAGGCCCCCCCCTCTTCATAACTTGAAATTAAGGTTGTTCTTTTAATCTTATCAATGTTTCCGTTCCAAATAAAGCGAAAGATTATACTATCTATTTCTTTGAAAACATTTTCTGGTGGATCTGGTAAAACAGTTAAAATTTGGACGAGGATCGGAAACGCTAATGTTTTAACCACTGTGACCTTTCCCATTATTGACACAAATTTCTAAATGACCAGTTTTCCAATAGTTTTCTTCAACTTTTGAATTTTGTCGGTAAAGTTAACAGCATAGAAATTTGGCTTGTTTAACTCATATTTAATTCCAAGTAATTTGAAACAGCCTTCCTGGTTCCACTTTAAGTTTTTCTCAGTCTGTAGTTCATCACCACAACCCCTTTTAGCCCCAATCCAAATTGCTTCTGTTTTTTCAGGTCAAATTAGCAGTTAAGAGCCGAGCACTCTGAGAAACTATTTATTAAATATAGTGATTTATTTAGAGATTTCTTATCATCCTGCAGCATCAGTGTTGCATCATCTGCATATGACATAAGTAAATATTTACTTTTTATTTTTACACTCATTTACTTAGTCATTGCATAAGCTATTGCCATTTTACCTGTATCAATGTTCGGTTATAGGTGAACTGCACTTGTCTCTGTCAAAACATAGGATATTTTAAACTTAATATTATCTTTATGTGAGGTATCCTACCTTCAGCTGATCTCCTAGGTCTGTTCTCCCTGAATCTGCAAACGCAAGAAAACAAATATTTTGGCATCGAGGTTTTATTAGTTCCTATACCACATTATATCAAAACCAACAATGAACTCACATTATCAACATAAAGAGTGAATAGGAATAGTATTGATTAATGTACATTGTATATCATTTTGTCATTGAGCTTTTCTTAGTTCTGTAGCACATAATTTCAACACCATCAGTGAATTCACATTATTGACATAAATAGTGAATAGTGATAGTACTTTAAAAGTGATGAATCTACGTTCTATATTTCAATCTTCATTTAAATTCTAAACGTCTCAAAAACTAAAATAACCATCTGGATACAGTGATTATTCTTAGAAGGCATATTCTTGGCAACATATCTAGACTTATTATTTCGCCTTGCATAATACCAGTTTTTCTTTCGGAAGTATATATACAGGTGACTCTCGATGGCTCGAACGTCGAAACCTCGAAGTTATCGAAACCTCGAACTTTCGTATAGGTTCCGATTTCCCCCTTCATTAATCAAGTAAATTAACTCTCGATCTCTCGAGCGTAGAAACCTCTAAGTTCTTAAAACCTTGAAGTCGATTCAAAGTCCCGATTTGTATATTCCTTTATATTTTACTCTCGAAACCTCGAAGTTCGAGTAATTATCGATGGATTCATAAAAATCAATGCCGTAAGGCAGACCGACACCGGGATCCTTACCTGGAATATTAAACAAAATGTGTTTTGATAACCGGGGAACAAGAAGGTCTTGATCTAATCGAGTTGTTATTGGCAGGGCTGTTAATTAATTTAGATCAATCAAAACAGAAAAAAAATATCATAAAGACGAGTCATAGAGTACGATTTCGAGTATAAGTGTCACAACAAAGCGGCATTTTAACTTTTAGATCAAGCGGTACTGTAGGTTACTGCAACATTATGGGATTTCTATATGTCGACGACCGTTTTTATCCTAGTCGAATACATTATGAATATAAAATATATACGGTAATTGTTCATGACAAAATTCAAAATCTATGCGAATTACGAAAACACAACTCTACCTGACTTTGTGTAGTATAAAGAACCTACATCGGTCGATTTCCGGAACTCTCGAAACCCCGAACTCTTGAAATCTCGAAGTTTTTTTTGTGTTATTCAGAGAAACGATCGTCACGGGGATTTGTTTGGACTTTTTTCGTAAAACTATTACTGGGGTATTGTTAATAATAATTTTCCTGTAACTAAGGGGCGGAAGTACCGTGTATCAGTTTCCAAATATACCGCAGCTGTTTGGTTTGGTTAGTGGCATATATCAATCAACGTGATTGTGTTCTAAACTTGTCTGTTGACGTTGACCTTGTTGAAATGACGTCGCACAACATCTGACATATTTGCTAAACATGTTTTGGGCAAAGTGACCGTGTCCATCAAATTGCGGTATAAAATAATACAGGTGACATAATAGGAAAAACAGAATAAATGGTAAGTGTTAAAAATACAAGTTGTATTTGGACGAGGGTTCAGGAAAACGACACTGGCGAGACTTGATGGTTATCAATTACGTACTTGAAGATGTTGGTAACATAATAAAAACATGCATCGGTATTTTCAATGCATTATAGTATCTCGCTAATGAAACAGGGCGGGTGGACAAATAGATTTTGTCCCGTCTGCAGTTTTGTATATTTGGTACCTGTAGAGCGAACCTAGGCAATCCGTTATATTTTTTGTTGAATGCTGATCAACTCGGTCCCATCTCAACTCGTACCCATATCAACTCGTTCCCTCTTTGGTTATGTCATGCCTACGCTTCACTGACCTGTAACCAAAATAATAGGTTTAACAATATTTATCTGTTTTACCTACCTGATGTGTCTGTAGATTGTGAAAAAAGTCACAACCACACCGATAACAGAGACACCGATACAGGCGTATAATACGACATCAATAGTAGAAACGTTCCAAGAAGTGCTGGACGTTACATATGGCGGCTTTGTTTTCTCTGTGCGGTTTGGAAAAGCTGGTGATTCTGAAAAAAATAACCAGTAAACAGTAGCAGCATCATTTTCATGTGTTTTTAAGTTGACTATCGAGAATTGTCGATCAAAGATTTCTACAATGAGCGTACTGAATACGGTGTTCCAGTTAATTTGAATAAAATTCTAACTATTCACAACATATAATTATTATAACAATCTCTTTAAATATATTTTATGATGTATACACATATATATATATATATATATATATATATATATCACTCTGTGTGTGTGTGTGTGTGTGTGTGTGTGTGTGTGTGTGTGTGTGTGTGTGTGTGTGTGTGTGTGTGTGTGTGTGTGTGTGTGTGTGTGTGTGTGTGGGCATGGTATGATACCACTTTCCCTTTAGAAAATCTATTTTAAATTGGAACCCAACCGGTGAAGTGCAATTGACAGGAACGATCGTGTACAGTGTTATGACTTTGGTATTATTTTTTATGATAATTATAAGACCCTTGAAATAAATCCATATTTGAATGACAAAATAATGTATTGTAGTATAAAATATTAGATTGTGTGTTCGATTGATAAACATCGAGAAACATTTGCCATGAAGCTGTGTATTGTGTAGACTTAATACTAAGTATCGTCTTTCACTTGCTAAAGACCAAGGGGCCGTAAATTTGTGAATATTGAGTGTTTTATTGTTATTTATATGAAATATATATTTAAAATGTCAATGTCTATAGTGGCCGTATTTTACATTTTCTACAAATCAAGGATAATATATACCCGAAGATGTCTGCTCGTGGTTAAATTTCGGCATATTCGTCTTTAAGTAAGAAAGCGAGTCTAAAACGTAACGAAAAATTCAAGCTAAATGAATAAATTGAAGCACAGATATACATGCCATCAACATGGCAGTGGTGACTTAGGACGAATTCAAGACTGAGTGAATAAAAAGGCGATAAAATTAAAAATTAAATTTTCGTACCTCGTATTGATATCTCGTATGGGTCAAGGGAAGATCCCATGAGGAGAATTATGAGGGTGAAAGATAGTTTATATCAGAATTATCATTTATTTTATATCCCATAAAGGTCAAGGATATATTATATCAGAATTATCATATGTTTGATATCCCGTATAGGTCAAGGGTATTTTATATTAGAATTATTACCAGTTTGATATTCCGTACGGGTCAAGGGTATTTTATATAAGAATTATCATCTATTTGATATCCCGTATATGCCAAAGGAATTTCATTTCAGAATTGTCAACAATTAGCTATTATGTATGAGTCAAGAATAGTTCGTGGTAGGAGTATTATACGTTTGATATTCCGTTGGCGTCATATATAGCTGTGTAAGAGGTATCGTATATTAGATACCTCGTACAATGTAAGTATATTTTTGTGTAATGGGTATCATCTACTAGACATCCCGTACAATTTAAGTATATTTATGTAATGGGAATCATATATAATATATACCGCACGATTTAAGTATCTGTATGTAATGAGAATCATATACAAAATATCCCGTACGATTTAAGAAATTTAAGTAATGGGGATGCCGTTTACAATTGAAATACTTCGATGTAATGCATATCATATATAAGATATCACACACGATACAAGTATTTTTTGTGATTCATGACCATCTCAGATTTTTATTATCTTTTCGTGTTGTGACTTATAATGACGCCCCTCTATAACAAATGAAAGAATTGACACAGAAGCAGAAGCCGTTGCCATGGTAACCAAGGTTGCCTTTTTACCCCCTGAAATTCTATGTTTAGACGTCAACAACTCCTACTAAAATGATTTATACTCCAAAACACATATTATCCCCTTAAAGGTTAAGGTGTGTACTTTACAAAATGTTAAAATAAAAAAAGGTTATTATCCAAACTTGGATTTATGGAGCAATGCTAAAATAAGATAAAATTCGACTTTTTAGTATTTATGTAATTTTCAAAAATGCTGATTTTTGTTATCAAATTCACAGACATTTGCAACACTGAGCAAATGAAATGTAAACATACTGTACTGGTGTTACCTTTGTTCCATATGAATCAATTAACAACTTGTGGGATTTGTTCGTGTTTACCTGTTTCCATAGCGAATAAATTAATTTTTTTAATGGCGGGAATTCTGATTCCAGCTAATTCGTACGCATTAAAGGAGTAAATATCTACATCAACAAAACAAAGGTTCACATTTCATTTTCCTTCAACTGAATATAAATATAATTATATGTCACCATAATAACACTTTTCACCTAATTACATCTGTAGATATAAATGTATGAACAATGTTCTGTATGATATCCTTTATCTTACTTTCTACACATACAATGGCAGTGGGACTTCTTTTATTAATTAGCTTTGTATATAGTATATATGTATACACAGTGTATATAAAACAGTGATTTAAGGAGGAAATGCTACTTAATGTAGAGTAGATATATATATGTATATATATATATATACATATATATATATATATATATATATATATATATATATATATTATATATATATATATATATAACAGATTGTGTTGCTGGTCTATATCTTTATTTCAAGAGTCATGCTTCCGATACCTTTTCACAGCAGTCAGTCAGTCAGGTTACCTTAACTAACTGTAGTGATAACGGAAATTAGAGCCAACCTGTCATCACGTGTAAATAGATTGGCTCTGCGCCTGCAGTTGCCGTGGGGGTTATGAGGTAGACCCTAGACTTCAATCAGAGAACCATAGTGCACCTACTTCTGAACCAGACGTTTGAGGTTTATGTACCTTTGTTATATATTCTGGTTATCAGTTGAAGACTCCAGTTGATGTAAATTTACTATATTTGGCGTCGCCGTTATTAGAACATGAGTCTCGTTTTACCGAAAAGCAAAAGCGAGCAAAATTTTGTAGACTTTTGGAAGGCGTAGATTATACGGCTTAGCACTCGAGTAAGGAAGTCTGTCGTTTACTTAAAAATAACTTCGTCTCGTTTAACATATTTTTCTAACTATTCTATTGCATTTAATTAAGCGGATATTTTATGGCCTAGCGTTATTTGCGAGTGTCGTCAGCTTCTTAAATGGCCCGTGTGATCGGTGGCTGACGTCAGTTTTTGACCAGTCTCCGAAAGGACAACATAGTCCCAAATACTCTGAATCATACTATGTTATTACAGCACCGTGCCCCCTGCAGATGCAGCAAAACTTTGATTATGCTAACCATGCTGAAGATGAGGAAAAAGAAGTATACGAAGTATTTTTGTGCAATGGGTATCATATATTGGACATCCCGTACAATTTCAGCATATTTCATGCAATGGGTTTCAAATATGTTATGGGTATCATATATTAGACACCCCGTGCGATTTAAGTATATCTTATGTAAAGGGTATCATCTATTAGATATCCAATATGAAGTAAGGACTGTTAATGTAAGACGCACGTGTATTTCCTATTCTTAATGAGCCACGGATCTTACTTTTGATCGTTAATCCATACGATATTGTATACGAAGTGTCAAATTGTAAATTATGTATGTAATGTCATATATTAGTTATCTTGCATATAACATGGCTATCTTTATATATTATATACGCTTTCTTATAGATCTAAAAGGAGTCACGAGTATCCTGTGTATGATGTATCGCTTATGATATATAAAAAAGTGTATAAGTCATTAAGATGCCCAAAATATATAGTACAAGTCTGGTAAAAAAATGGACAAACACGGACCTCTTGAAATCAACAGGTGGGATCAGGTGCCATGGAAAAGTAAGCATCCCCTGTCGACTCGTCACACCAAAGATGCCCTGAACAAATAATTAGGAATGCAAAATGTTTGGGTTTTTCTCGTTCCATATTAAAAATAAATATACATACTGCTTGTAGAAGGATCTTGGCATTGACCAGTAATTCGACTGCATGTTATGTTGTCAGGACAATGACACTCTTTTTTACATCTTTCTCCGTAATAATTATTAGGACAATTCTGAGAACAGTTCACTCCGAATGTTCCTTCAGGACAAACTGTAATCGAAATTATTAGAAATGTACTACTGCATTGTCATTCTGTCAGCGAGTGTGATTTTTTTATTTTAAAACAATATCATCAGAAATAATACGACTACACGTACTAGGTAGCATTTAAATAAAATTACTGAAATTAATTTTTCGTGAAATTCAGAACACCTAAAATTATTGTCGTGCCATTTAATAATTACATTGTGTAGATCACAAAGATAATTTCAAAGAGTATACGATTTAGTGTATATGCCTGCGAAATTTTGTTATTCATATATTCGATTGAACTTGGTTTAAAACAAATCCTAATGTCTCTCTACAACCAGGGCAATGAATGTATAGAGTACCACTTGAACGATCTGATCGGTGTGTATCAGTCCTGGAATATTTATGCAAATAATCCTTTATATACCATAGGTCAAAACATATTCGTTTTAATAAGCTTGCTTCTGACGACATAAGATCAATACAAACTACACTTTACTCTGATTTTATAAACGAATTTTGATAATAACTTATTGTTACGGTACAGGGTTGTGGTTCTAGATTTCTTTTTCAAATGTTGTTTGTTTTCACAGAGAGAAAAAAAGCCAACAATGTTGTTTTGACCCTGAAATATCAGTTTGGTTTCTTACATTACAGAGTTCCTCACATTTACCTTCACAACGTCCTCCAGCATTAAAAAAGTCGGTACAGCACGCCAGCTTAGCGCTAGATAAAGAGTAAAAAGTATTTTGTTATTCCAAATGTTTTCCTTACAAAACTGTAAAGATGAATGCAGTTAATATTTTTAATTTTTAATAACAAACAGTCTTTCTTTCAGTATGCAGTGTGCCGCCCCGGGACTAAGCACCATCGAGGTCACACGCTTTCTATTCTACCCACCATTAATATACTTGCGTCCGTCTCCTCCCTCTCTCACACTGTTCCCACTGCATATTTTATACCAAACACGACCCCACGATTCTGTACTTTTATAGTGCTATCGCTTTTCTTAATACTTATAATGATATTAATAAGATAGACCATAATTTTCTGTACTAATGATACAAATTAGCCGTACCGAATACACTCTGGTCATGGTAACATAAAATATGAAACTTAAGGTGAAATGTTTCCAACTTAAACACTCATTGTATTAATTAACCATGTACCATTACTTACATTACAATATATATATATATATATATATATATATATATATATATATAATATATATATATATATATATATATATATATATATATATATATATATATATATATATATATATATATATAT
>BROG01000888.1:30000-167500 GCA_030159075.1 Atrina japonica
ACAAAAGAAATAAGAGGATATCAGTTATACTTGTCGATTTGTTTTAAATAAACTCTTTCATTTTAGTGACATTAAAGAAGTTAAAAATCATTTATTTAAAAACAAAATAAATAATATCCTACAACAAATGATTTTGATGGTAAAATCTTGCATCCCAGATTATAAAAGTTCGTGTCCTGGAAACTTATATAAACATTTGTTTGTGCGGTCCTTTTAAAAATTTCATGCAAGTAAACGTCGAAGCATAATAACTATATCAACTGTATTAATTTGAGTCCATGTTATTTTATAAAAGCCAACACGTTAAAACTGCATATATAAGTTTAATCGCAAGTAAGACCCAAAACTACAACAGACAATTCCCCCCCCCCAAAAAAAAAGAAAAAGCAGAGACTCAAAACGTCAAAATACGTCAAATATACTTTGCTGGTCTATAACCCTTTCATTGTTACTTTGTGTCGTAACAGAGCGAACATAACCAGAGGCGAACATTCCCCTAACTTCGTATGATACTACATTGTCTGTTTCATTGTAGATACAGTCAATTTTATTCCCGACGAAATCATAGGATAATCCTAGGACCTACATCATTCGTTGTTTTGTTGATAGTTGTCTTCGTAATATGGAGACTGTGAGCGTCTTTTAAGTATCAAATATTTACTTAGTCTATAACTTCATTTACGTCTGGATCTTGTCCAAAAGTAAATTATCAAATTGTTGTTTGTGGTTTACAAAACGGTCCAAAATATGTTTACACATGCGCTAACTAACTGATTATTTATATACGAATTTCTCGTATATATATTTTTTTTTTTGCAATGGAAACAGATAAAGTCAGGATTTATCCACGGATCAAAATCTTGTTCTTTTTCAAACAATATAAGATTTGTAAAAATGAACGCGAGCCCCATGCTGATGAAAATATAATGGTTAGCGGTTAGGTTGTCAAAACGTTTAGATTTTAAATCAACATATCTTACATTGCCCTTTTACTTGTATTATTGTTCTCATTAATGTATGTGCAATAGTCTACCTTTCCGTTAGTGTATAATTATATATATATATATATATATATATATATATATATATATATATATATATATATATATATATATATATATATATATATAATATATATATATATATATATATATATCTGTGTGTGTGTGTGTGTGTGTGTGTGTGTGTGTGTGTGTGTGTCTGATTTCGCCAAAAAAGTCATCAATTTGAACACATTACATATGTCACAATATTCAAAATATTTCTAAGTATTTCTGACACAGGTACACCGGGATGAGGGCTTGATTCATGTTTAATGCAATAAAGTCATCACTTTGAACACATTACATATGTCACACTATTCAAAATAGTTCTAAGTATTTCTGACACAGGCACACCGGGATAAGGAAAATTGCAACAGAGTAAACATCAAATTCGGCAACCGCAGAGAATGTGTTTCGTTACTCTAAAGTCGGAAGCATAAAAACTGTTACACCAAAACTTGCAATGGAAGGGAATGATCACGGTGAAAATTATTCCACAATAGAAGATCAACTGCATACCGAATGTGGACAAGATATACAAAACTACCGGAAATTGTGCTAACGAATATGATGTTGTTAAGCTTACAGGTGACGATGATTACGATTCGTCATTCCACGTGAAAAGAACGCTTGCTGAAGATGTACACGACAATCACTATGCTAGGACACGTGACTTCGAAATTTATACTTATGATATAGCAAACGTGCGATTAAAGCAGCAGCTTGCTATTAATTCACAACGGGTATGCTGAGACATTATGACTTCCTTTATACGGAACACGCTTTGTATATGCACAGGAACGTTTCCTTGACAGTTACATTGTATTTAAAGTGGCATTTATAGCTGTGTTTTTTTTTTTCAAAGTTTTGTTTCCCCTTTTTACTTCCTAGATTGATATACAGTAAGAAAAACGAGATATACACAGGCATAGAAATTCATCAATCCCTATATTTTTTGTGAAAATCGCTTTAGAAACCCGACTTCGGCACTTTTTCACTTGCAATTGAAAACTCAACCTTGCTATTTGTACTTGAATACGAAACTGGGTCTGACCTTAATTTCACAAACTGTTTAGGAATGTAAGAATTGTTTGCCTGCGTTTAACTCTTATTTGTTAATGTATACCAAGTGCAAGCAGTAAAAGTCTAAATAATTTTGTTTGGGTGCATACAGATAATGCTCCTTTAAGAAACCGAATTGTATTTCAGCAGGGGATGCTTACTCATCCATGACACCTATTGATTTCCAGAGGTCCATATTTACCAGATTTGTACCTATATCCTGGACATCATAAAGATTTATAATTTAGTATCTGATATTTTCTTAGATTATTGGTTGCTAACACGGCAAACATTAAGACCCTCTCATTGCATATATGTCATATGGATAAAAACATTCCCTCATATCATGTTTAATCATTCTTGATAAATAGTTCCATAGATGTAGTTTGCTTATTGAAGATAGCTTAACATGGAATGATATCATTGATTTGCGTGAGACAGGATAATTTTAATTTTAATCAGTAGCTATAAAAATCCAAAATTCTTGAAAAAAAAATAAAAACTCTTCTGTATTACTGTTCGCTGATACTTATTTCATCGCGATGCATAAATCAGTATGGCAATACATGTGTATACAGTTTAGATACATCTACAAAAGTAGAAAATGTCATCATGCGACGCATGTAATTGAAGAAATCCTGTGTATTCCTTGGGTATTTTTGGAGTTAAACGTGCATTTAAATTCGACCAGAAATAAAGAGCTTTATTGACAAAACAATCGTACTGAAATTTTAGTATATTTTACGTTGTAGCAGACATGCAATTTCGTATTATGTACATGGCATTTGGAACCACTGGGTCGTTATCATTCCTGTTGGACCGCTAGAGGAACAGAATGTGTACACATGCCTTAGTTTGGTTACCAATTCCGCAAAGTTATGCATACAGATCTGAAAAAAATGATATATTTCGGTTACATAATTTGTCTTATCATATCTATGCTTTTCAGAACTATATATACAGCCATAAGATCATTTATAGCCAATGCTTTGCTTCCATGTTATTTCATAGCATGCATGATTTGAAGATGAAAGTTACTTGAGCTGCAAGCAATAAAATAATAATAATAATAATAATAAAATAACACTCATGTTTTTCCTTTGAGTCCCTAAATTTGTAAACATGATATCAAGTGGGTGACATTGTTCCGGTTGTTATAGAGTAATGCGAGTCTTTGCAGTTTGCATTTGTAGAAAATACTACCAAATACCATCTCTAAGGCCAAAACTATGTACTGCCACACAAACACTAGACACATAACACAGTCCAAAGCTTCCGTCGAAGTGAAAGAAGACGGCCTAGATATGTCACCAAAATGAAATGAAATGGCCAGAATAGTGCCATAATAGAGGCACTAATATTAATGAAAGATGAAAGGGTTTTAGAAACAGGTGGAACGGAATGGAATGCTCAGTGCGTTTCGATAGCTAAAGTTTAACTGTAAACCTTTATTCTATAACAATGTCAGTGTCTTATCAACGATAGGGTCTGCGCTGGACTAGTGGTTAGAGCATCCCACTTTTTGTTCGGGGCAGGTTCGATCCTTCCTGAAACTGATTTTTGTAAGAAAGTTTGTCGCTTACTTGCGGGAATCCGATGGTTTCTTTCCGGGTACATTATAACCGGGTTCTTTCTTCCACCATAACTCACCTTATAACTGACAACGTTGAGTGCGCTATATAACAGGAAATCAAATAAATACCAATATCATATAAACCGAACTTTATGGATACAGTTATAGACCATCACAGATATTCCCATTCTGCTTTTTACATTCTCCAAATGCAATTAAAAATCTCGCACATAACGTTAAAATTACGCAAACATATTTTTTTTTCTAATAAAGTTGGTGAGAATTGGGACTGTACTCTGTTAACCACAACGTTATGGACGATGCACCAATCGCTCCGTTTCTTTCCGCGAGACAAAAAGTAATAGTTCTCGTTAGTCCGTATTACCGATGGAAACATAGTATCATCTTTCTTGGAAACTTTGTACTTCGTGAAAGCTAAAATTGATTTCACAGAGGTGGTGAGAATTATAACCCCAGTACAAATTTTTAAAGATATTTCTAAAATGATATTTCTCTGATGATATCCTTCTTTTAAAATTTAATTCTATGGTTTTGATATGTAAAAAAAAATTCAGATACAAAAGTATAAAACAATAGAATGTCCAGGACATAGATACAAATCCGGTAAAAATGGACAAACACGGACCTCTGGAAACCAAGAGGTGGATCAGGTGCCATGGAGGAGTAAGCATCCCCTGTCGATCGGTCACAACCGCCGTGAGTCCACAGTCAAGTTATTCAATGAAACACGTGAGGAGTGTATCCTCGTTACAATTGGTGCAGACGTCTCAACAACCGCCAACGAAAAGGCAACTCAACATTTCACTTAGTGAAACAGAGAAGTCGCAAACAGGCCTATTATACCGACCGTAACATTTGCGGAACGTTGACATTAAACGCGGTTTTCGATATCCCTGTGTCAATAATTTGTCAGTGAGTAGTTTACCTCTGTATATGAAATCTTCATATATTGTACACGCCCTGGCATATCGGATCATTTGCGAAATATAAACTCCATATGCGGGTGACTGAGGGACATTACTACTTAAATGTGGAAAAATTACGATGGGAAAGCCGAAATCGTCATTGTTTTGATATCTGTCTCTAGTAAAACCTGAGGATATACAAGAGAACACATTCCCGAAACTTTTAACATTCGCCTGATGCTCGCTGTATTTTTCTCTATTTTGGGAGTTTATCAACATGCTGCTCATCAAACATCAGTAGATAAACGTGAGAAAGATACTGCCCGATTCACATCAGATGACGGGTCGGAGTAACCTTTGGATTATTATATAGGATGATTCTACTCGAGAGAGAGAGAGAGACAGAAAGAATTTGTGCATCCTTCAAATGGTATGTAATTAACATATATGAGGTCATGTTAGCGAGACGGGAATTTGGCGTTTCGTCCTTAAATTTGATATATGATTTAAGCGAAAAGTAATTTTAACGATCAAACGGTTACAAAAAAGATAAGCTCTTACCTACAATGAATAATGTATTGTTAGCGATATTAATATTTCACTTAGTTGTTATTTAATTTGTATTTAATACCTTTTCTTATTGTTATACTTTTTTAATCGATATATATATTCGAAGTTAAGACTATGGATCCGTTCTGGGTCAATCAAACAATTGGTCTTTATACTTATTTTCAACTTTTGTGAGTAATTTGTGTTACATGTTCAGCGATACATAACTTAGTGTTTAAGTGTCGTTTTCTAAATCGAAATTTCGATTATATTCGTTTAATGGCACACAAACTTACTATTTCATCATAAATGTTTACGAGGTTTGCTGAGTCAAATCTTATGAAAAAATAGTAATCGAGTTTGCATTACCCTAGTTCACTGATTAGGAGTCGCAGACCGGAGGGCATTTTAAAACATCCACAAATTTCATAACACACTGTAAGTACATCAAAGTGTTGTGTATTACGTGTATCCCTGTGTTTCGTCCTCCTGCTAAAGATTATATGCTATCCGTTTGCTTGTTAACCCATTTAAAGTAGTTTGATAATAAATAGTGTTAACATTTGTCTAAAAATATAATACTGGACTGAAAATGGAACTGAGTTAAGTCAAAACCGCAAGTTTAATCGTATACGAGACTTGAAAAACTTCATGTTATCATTTACACAGAAATAAACAGGTACATGTCTACCAAGGTAAAGTGACACATTCTGGTTCCATCAAAAACCAAATGAAAACGATCTATTTTGCGAAAAATAGTTGTACAGAGAAAACGTATTGTCTTGCACGGATTCAATGCTTTAATGAAGCTACACTATTTGATTTCAACTAGAAGTCTGTCACCCCTGTTGTAATTAAATTTAGACCGGTGTGTCTGTAAATATGTGCCACCTTACCTTGGCAGACCTATATCAATGGGTAATCGAAACCCAAAGTCCATTATAATACGACAGATTACATATACAAATAATATCAAAATGCAGAACAACTGTGAATCCCATCCAATTTGCAACCAGGTGTCCGCAATCCCCTGTTACCATGCCACATGTGCCACATCTTTCTAAAGCTAAGCTAGTCATCTTTTTACAGTGGTTACTCTTAGACGGATTTCGGCTATACTGTTTAGATTTATTATTTGACCTTGTATGATACCACTTTCTCTTTAGAAAATACATTGTAATTTGGAGCTTACCTGATGACGTCTCATTGACAGAAACGATATCGTCTTGAGCATTATAACTTTGGTAATATGTTTATAATATTTATAACCACTAGGTCGTTGCCACTGCTTCGGTATTATGTTTACATGGAAACCTCTCGAACTCGGTGAAATACAATGGTTTTAAGATCGATTGGCGAAAGGGAGTCACTGTATATGGTCTTGGTCAAGAATACTATCTAACATTCCAGGGACGGGAACTCCATATACTCCATATACAAGATCCCCATATCGATCATAACACTTCCTTGGTGACGATTTCAAGCGTTCAACAATGTAACCCTGCGTGATTAATTTAGTGACGAGTCGTTTAGCCCTCAGAATAAAAACATTCATAAAAGGAACATACGCTGGCATAAAGTTGGAGTTGTGAAGTTGTAAATCATGACTGATTCAGTGAAATATTTACTGTTGGATAAGTATCAAATTTTATCAAATAACACACTATGTCATTCTGGCTAGTTAAATGCAAATTCCAGTGGCAATAACTGAAAACATCGTTTGGTTGGAGACGTGTTTATTTGCAACCAAACATGAAAGTTCAAACGTACGTATTCTGGCACCAGAAAATAGTTCGTAGAGGGAAATAAAACGTTATGCCAATGGAAATGACGTCACAATACAGATTGTCTGTTAAAGTCAATCAAATACACTAGAGATTGTAAATATACTGTTCCAACGCGTGGTGTACTTTAAATGTCATACTATGTCGGTGTGATAACATCCCACGTATGTGAGAAATATCTAAACAGTATATACGACCACGAATTGTTATATCGTTGATACGGTATTAGTCACCCAATACTTGATCCACATAATCCGGGAGAAAATGAATAATGCTAAAAATAACTTTAAGCAAAAGATGTATTTATAAACATTTCCTGTTTATCTCGTGAAATTAAGTTAAATGTTTCAACCTTTTTCCTTTATATAAGATGATATCCGGACTTAATCTTGTTTTTGTTATCGCGGAACAATATTGATATATATATATATATATATATTACATACATGAATATAGCTTGCATTGTGGGAAAATGATTTCTGCATTTAGATACATATTTCTTTATTTATACATCAGTGCAGGTGAGTTTTATTTTTTCTCAAAATCATTTGTATTCATATATTATAGGTGTTATCTTACATTATTGCCGTAGATTGTCGAAATTGAATTTTGAATATTGAATACTAGTGGTGTTTAACGAGACACTCACTAATTGTCCAATACCTTGTACCCAGAAATAGACATCCGCTAGACAAAAACAAACAAAAAAAAAAAACAAAGCAAAAAAAAAAAGAAGAAAAAAAAAAAGAAAAAAAAAAACAACAACGAAAAAAAAAATACAATCACTGCATGATTAAACGTATTACATCTGCAATAGTCAAATCTAAAATGTATTTAAAAAATCAATTATACGCTAAGGTAACAAATGTTGGTTGGTAACGTATGTAAAATCGTAATTTCATTTCTCAGCTTTCATTCAATTTGGTGTAATACCCTCTGTTGTAAATGTCATGCTTTTCACTTAAAAACCATTATACCTATATGATATGATAAAATCGCATTGGTAAATTATACCTATCGTTTCTCAGATAAAACAATTTTTCAGGTTTTACTTATTTCCTCCAGTCAATGCGAGTTTTGAGAAAAATTAAGTGGGAAAATACGTTTCACTGCGCCAAAATTACATAAGTGCGATTTTGGCGATAAGAACTATTTTTTCTCCACTAAATGTGACCAAATGATTTTAGTATGAGAACCAGTAGATCTACCTGCGAAATACTAGGTTTTACTGATATTCCATGCCATAATCACAGAATTAAACATAATATTTTCTACTACTATATTTCTTTCTCAGTTTAACCTAGCTTATCTTCGGCAAAACAGTAGTTTAACTGAAGGAAAATAGAGTTTTACTACCAAATATAATTTTGCGCAGCAATGCAAATTAGCCAAAAAGAAACTAGCTTGATATCAGGAAAACTAGATTTACATGCTTCAAAAGCACAATCTTACTCTTTGATTATTATCTTTTTGTGGTGCTGTTAAACCTTTTATTTTCTCAGCCATACCTATTTTCCACGACGAAAAGTAGGTTTAACTAAATTCTGTTATTTTAGCGCAGTTGAATCTTGTTTTTCTTTTATTGATTTTGTCCTCTTTTGTAAAACTATAGCTTTGGTATTGTTAATTATATTTAGACTTAAGTTTTGAGCAAAACCATATTCAACTAAGAAACTCTAGATTCAACTCATTTTTGAAACTTGGATGTGCCATTTTATGGCCTAAAAATAAATGATCACATTAACTTATATTTATTCCAGAGATGTTTGATTTCACAGATTGACGTTTATAAGGATAACACGTGTTTGCCCTAATACTATGTTTTTGTTGTTTTCTTTCGTTTTGTCTTTGTATTTTTGCTGTGTAACTATTTGATAAGATGAACATAATTACACCAATTTCAACAATAAAACAATCCTATAATGATACGTATTTTTGGATACGTATTTACAGTTTGAACGCCAGATACTTAAACCTTTCTTTCTTTAAAAGGTGGCAGATACAATTCTAACAAAATTCTGAGAGATAAACAGTTGATAAGATAAAAGATTGATAACTAAAATCACATCAATATCACAGAAATGTTTATATAAATAGTAGACGTTTTAATAGTCCCAACATAATGACAGGTTATTTGTCTGATAAACTCATTAATTGTGTAACGTAAATACATGGGACTAGGTTACTCAGTTAATCCAAGTTTTCTTCAGTTAAAAATATTGTTTCGGATAAAGCCTTAAATGATATATTTTTATTATTTTTAAGGCACATTAATATAATTGTTCTTAGAAGAACTAGGGTTTAATACGATTTCTGGTAATCCTACATACACACGTAGACCACTTTCAAATGACGAGATTCTTAAAGATCACGTGTCCGTATTACGTTTTTTGATGTAACAACAACCGATACTGATTTTGAGCTACCATATTTATATTGGATGCCTAAACTTCACAAAACCTCAAAAAGCAGAGGTAAATAACAGGATCCAGCAAATTTTTTACCAAACCTTTATCTTTATTCCTTAGCAAGATACTGACAGCTGTTAAGGAGAAACTTCAGCACTACTGCACAGTTGCTTATTCCAGATTCGGCGTAAATCAGATGTGGATACTTAAACATTTTAAAAAACTTTTAGAAAATTTGAAGGCACACATTTGTTCTCAGATTCACAGTATCAATACCTACGACTTCTCTACTCTTTACACAACAATTCCACATAAAAAAATAAACGAAATACTTTTTAGCATCATAGACAACTGTTTTTCACTAAAATGGTACAAAAGGAAATAAATTGTTTTATTCATGCTATTCTATCTATTAGTTTACTAATCGTTATTTTTATAAATAATATAATTTTTCTTAAGCAATACTTGGCACTGATAACGCCAATTAAAGTCTAATTTATTCAAGAGCTAGAAGAGTCCTGTTTTAGAGTGGTTACTGTCAGACTGTTTTGTGATACATTTAGGTTTATTATTTGACCTTGTATAACACCACTTTCTCTTCAGAAAATATGCATCTTTTATAAATTATAGCTCAACATATGATGAAATATAACTGACAGAAACGATAGTATTGAGCATTGTAACATTGATTTTGTGTGTATATTTTATTGAAACCATATACATGTACTACTGCCTGTTTATTTGGTTGCATATTGGAAAATAAAACTATTGTATTATAATATAATTCTTGAATAATGACATTATGTAGATATTGTAATCTGTAAAATAAATTTTATATTATGATTGGCATACATATATTCGATTTAAAACAAGTCAAGAGCACAGTGTACTACTATTCAAAACAAGAGTTCACACATGGAGATGCCGAACAACACTGCACAGATATGGCGAACTATCACCCTATTTGTACGAGAACCCTCATACAAAATATGACAGAGATTGCTACAAAATTGACGCTTAACCAAACAGCTTGGGTAAATGGGATTATATATCATTGGGGATGTGACACTCGAGGTAAGATTTCATTAAATCATGCCTGTAAACTTAAGTATACTATATATATATTTGGAAAATTTGCGTATATTTTCTTCTACACGAACGCTGCTGCTAAAACAAAAAAAAAAAACATGGATTTCAAAGATGAATGGTAATTTTTTGTCACGAGGAAATAGAGGTGTACCTTATTTTGATATTCAATGATTCATTAGTTACTGAATGAAGATACCTCAAATGACATAAATTACCTTCTGCCACTACGCTTTCACGTAATCGAGAAACGTGTTACTGTAGTAATTGCATGTAACATTCTATGATCCAATTAGATAAATATTTAGTTAGATAAAATGCACCAGCTCCATTCTATTCTGAATCGTGGTTCCAACCATGTTTTTTTTAATTATTTTCAGGTTTTTGTCCAGAGTTTATAGTCGAGTTGGCACATATAAACGAACAAAAATATATGGAATCTGTATGTGGTGAGTTAACGTGTATATATATACTTATAAAAATCTCAGATACCAAAGTATAAATCTTTAAGATGTTCAGGATATAGATACAAATCTGATAAAAACGGATAAAAACGGACCTCTGAAAACCAAGAGGATCAGGTGCCAAGGAGGAGTATGCATCCCCTGTCGACCGGTCACACCCGCCGTGAGTCCACAGTCAAATCCAATTAAAATACGTGAGGAACGAATCCTCATAAGAATTGGCTGGAGCCGGCCAGGCTCAGTCGGTAGCGCACTCGATTATTGTTTGTAGGGACGTGTGTTTGAATCCAGCCGACGGTAGTTTGCTTCCCTGTCCTTCGGATGAGACAGTAAAAACCGAGGTCCCGTGTCACAGAATATCTCGGCACGTTAGCGAACCCTCACTGCTCAATGGCCGTAAGTGCCAAGCATAGGCCAAAATGTGAAGCCCTTCACCGGCATATGGTGACGTCTTCATATGAGTGAAAAATTCTTGAGTGGGACGTTAAACAACACAAAACCAAGCATATATCATAACAATTGGTATAGACGTCTCATTAACCGCCTACGGAAAGGCAGTTAAACATTTCACTTAGTGAAACAAAGTAATCGCAAACAATACCATTGTACATATTATAGATTCATGTGTAAAACTCGCACATACACAATAGCAAATGATAAATATTTGTTGCAATATTGTTTCCAACTTCGATTTTATGTGTAGCAATTGCTCATTGCTATTATGAGTCCCGCCCACCTCTTGTTCATGCTTTGATCTAGCGAAACACTATTGGACTCGCAAACGGAAGCTTCTAGGCCATACCTAAGATATTTAAAACAGAACTGACTTTAATTTTTTTTTTTGAGAAAAAAAAATAGGTGAAGCTGATTGTTTTGTGCTATTAAAACTATTTTTTAACCCAAAAGTTAATACAGGTTAATCAGAAAACTATATTTGACAGCAAGAAAAAAAAAAAGAAAAGAAAAAAGATTTATCTGAGGAGAACTGCTGAGTCTAACTGTGTTATTGCTAAGCATTCATCAAACAAATGAAATATCTCAGAAACATTAGAGAGAATGAATCCATGGATTCTGTAGGCATTTTAAAAAAATGTTGAATTTTTGTTATTTAAATGGGCATTAGGAGTGTTTACTAAACACACTTAGACACAAGCAATGTCCCTTTAAAAGCATATTGATGCTAAACGTATCAACATTTTTTTCTGGATTTAAATGAGGAAAAATGATATTTATGAAAATCTAAATGTGTATGTTGTCTTAAATATCAACATTCTATTGCACATTCGAAATCAGGACCCCTTTAAATTCTTGAGCTGGATCACAAAATGGTAATATGTTTAATTAGTAAATGAAAGTAATTGCAACCAGAAGGTTGGCAGAATAATCCAATTATATGCGATACTGATATTTTGTCTACACGGAAACATTATTTCATTATTTTGTACAATAATGCACCCAAACTCGGCATGGTGAAAACAAATCACGATTTTGAGCGACAATACGCCTTTAACTGGGCATATATCTAAATCAGACAATTACAATCAGACGTAAATTAATCGGACATCTGTTGGATATATTTTCTGTTCTACAGGTAAATCTGTAAATCACATACATGGACTGGCTACAAGCAGGAACATAAACTCTGTAATATTGTCAACGATTACAGTATAGACATTTTAATGGTTTTTTTTTTGGTTTTTTTTGTTATAGATGTGGATGGCGTTTTGTATACCAGCTATTCTTGTGTTGGGGAAAGTAGTATCGGCAACATTGGGACATACAGCGATCTTAATGCACTGCTGAATGAAACTAGATTTCAAAGAAACGTGAAATATAGGATAAATGATTTCTTAGTGCAGTGTAAGTAAAGTACATGAAAAAATGTTAGCAATGAAAAAGTCTTGAAAAATTGTCAAACATTTTCTAAAGTGAAACCGATATAAACGAAAGTTTGGAATATTACAACTTACATTTTTACACATTGCAATCTATGTTTTATAATGCAAATCAAATTCCTATCACTCTCTTACAATACTAGCTTTATACGATATCACTGTTATTTTTAGTGGCTCGAGAATGTAGAGTTGTCACGAAGGATCCCACAAATAATTTGAGGTTTTCATTGGAAAACTGTGATCAACGTCATGCCGTTATTTGCCATAAAGGTATTTGATCTATTTATCATTATTATTGTTATTAATATTATTATTATTATCATTATTATTATTATTATTTATTATTATTATTATATATATATATATATATATATATATATATATATATATATATAATATATATATTTACCTATTGTATAAATTACAAATAAAACTGCAGAACAATGTTTTGCACTAACGCTTCTACGTGTACATCATTTATGTTTGACAAAATGACGTAAACAAGAAAAACGTTATGGAAACGAAACTAAAAGTGTTGCGAATGTGAACAATATTTTGAACAATATTCCGCGAAAATTATAATAAATTCACCCCAAAACAACAGTTGATATGGTGAGCAATGTTAAGTAAAGATAATTCCTTGTGATTCGACTGTTGCCTGCAATCCGTTTCGTAGTTAATTTTCAGTTTCCAAAATGACAGATTCACCGCATTTTACACATCATAGAATATATGACATTCTTGCAACTACAATAAGTGTCCGTTTATTGATATGAAGGTACTTCGTCTAATTTTACTTTTTAGCATTTTAAGACAGTCTTTATCTGTGCATTTGCGAACGGATGGGGATCTATCTGCGGAATCGTGTTTTGAGGTAATTTATGGGTTTTTCCCTTTCACGAAGTTAATGGCAGGGATGATTCGCTCCTGAAAAAGGAACAGTTGCTTATAAACATATCAAAACTTAATTTAAATGATGACTGACTTTCAAATGTACTTTTACTCATTATTTAAATAATTAATACAATATTATGTTCGTGGATTTTTTTAATACATTGTTCACATTCGCAATACATTTAGTTTCGTCTCCATAACATTTTACATAAAACATTATCATCGTTTACATCAGTGTATCATAAACTAGGAACAAGAACACAATTTTATTCTGATAGTTTTATTTTTTTAATATTTTATCAAATATTCCTAAAAACTAAGCCTTGATCGTTGTTCTAAAGATAATTCGACACTTATATGTTTCGATCGAAACAAAAGCTAATGGAATATGATATGCTAATCGTTTTAGTTATTTAAATGTTTGTACTTTAATTACTTCCCTATACGTTGAATGATGTTGATAAAAAATGATACGCTCAGCAAAATTATTATTTACCATGGAAACTGATAAGATCATCATTTTCATTCAGGGGCGTTTACATTTAAGAAAAAGAGGTTACTTAAACAAATTTCCACACTCAGCATTTTTTAAGTTTTATACATATCACAATGTTACTGACAATGATTCTCAGGATTGATCAAGAAAAAATGCATGCAGTACACATCTAATGTTATAATAGTACTGTTACAGATTTATCTATTCAAAATGCAAAATATGTTTAACACAGCAATATTTACAGCATAATTGATCAATATTCCTGTTATCAATTCTTGCTTTTAATAGCCTTCTTGTCTACCTATGTAAATTATGCACATGGTTCAAAAGACAGCGAGTCTAATTTAAATCATTATAGGGGGTGGCAGGCTACTTGTTGAAATAAAGCTTCAGTAATAGATGGCATCCATGAAAGCAATGTTTCAATGGCATCCATGAAAGCAATGTTTCATCTGTGCACCCTGTTTTTTGAAATAGACCGTATTTGTTTTAATTTTTGACAAAACCAAAATGTGTCATTTTAGCTTGGACGACCTATACGTTGTAGTCTCACAAAAATTGAAATCACTTTCAGCGGATGATCCAAAGAAGATGGTGACCACTGTAATGGTCAAAAATGAATATTTGACATTGATAAGTACACAAAGGTCAACAACGAGTCAAATACTCCAATCGACGAGCCTGAACAAGGTTGACAGAAATACCCAACCGTTTCCCCAACCTCAGATGCCCCGTACAACATCAAAAGTGATAAATGAAAACATAGCGTCAATCGGAAAAACTGATGAATCTACAAACGAAACAAATGCAACAGATCCCGAAATATTTCCTGAAGGTATGGTATGATAAGAAACAATGTTTGTATATATACAGACCAAAGTTTTATAATTATTCTTAACTGCTGTTTCAAACGCATTGATACTGTGACGAAAATGTGTTTCAGAATATTTGTGCAAAACAAGAGTTGAAATGCACATGAGACCTAGCCAATGAAATGCCACAGAAGTTAGCGAATGAAATTGCATATGCAATTATCCATCATAATCTTCTTCTTGGGTATTTGAGCAGGAAAGATAAACCATGACCAGGTTCCAGTCTGTGACACTGCTTACTTCTAGAGGGAAGGGTATCATTATGTAAACACATGAGTGAGACATGAGTGAATACGTATTTCCCTACACTAATTATCCTCAATAATTAATCATAAATAATAGATATAGATTGAGGAAGCTAGGTTGGAAACATTTAATAATATTTTCATTTAAAATATTTACTTGTGAGTCTGTATGGTGAGGCCAACAACTAAACTAAAGTGAGCTGCCAGTTGTGTGCACATAAGCGAGCCAGTTGTGAGAGCCCAAGTGAGCCAACTGTATATGCCTCTTAGTGAGTCAGGTGCATGGACCCGACTGAGCCGCTTGGGAGCCGAGCTTAGGTTAGCGCATTGAATGAGCCTCAGTGAACAATCAAGGAACTAAGTCCTGTGAGCCTGGTTTATGAGCTTAACAGAAAGAGCTCAGTATGTGCACTAGACTGCGCATCTTATATATAAATGCACTTGTAGAAGCATTTAGCAGTTTGCACAAGAGGTCTTAAGTGTGACGCTAACGCTTGTAGATAGTAAGTATCTAAATATTTAGATAACGTACATTGTTTCGTTTTATTTGGTCAATTCAAATTTCTTCGATTCTCATTAGTTGTTTCACTATATAAATAAATTGTAATAACCATTTAATATCTATAATATGCTCAGTTCATTGTCGATATCCTGGGGTCCCACGAATCAGAATCCGGGCAGGTAGCTCCATCTAAATTGAGTGATATATTTTTATACATTGTGTTTAAAAAGAGGTTACACGTTACGATGCCGTGAGATACGAAAGACAACTCGTGTTTCAAAAGCTGAACAAGGTGCACACAGCGATTTCAAAAACATATTCAAATTGATTTTGTGTGTTCTCCACGTACTTAAGATTTGTATTTGTCGGTAAATATCATCTACGATGATAATTAAGTAGTGGTATCTGCAAGAATCATTCAAAATGAAAAATAAGTGGCACACATGTAGTCGTCAAAACACTTTGAATGTATCTAGAAGTAAATATTATATTAATCTTATTTCATTTATGCAGAAAATTTCAATTCAAAAGGCTTTTAAAAAAATTACCGGCTAAAAATCATGTCAATGCTTTGATATTTCGTCATGAGTTTCCCTATAGTTTTCTTTATAACAAAAAATCAAAATTCATATTCATTTTAATAAAAAAAATCCGAATAAGACAACATTGGACTTTATATTTCAGATAAAATTTGATATTCAAAGAATCGATTTCCATTGTAAAATCAGATGGAAACATTAAAATTGATAAATGTGGGAATTAAAAAAACCTCAAAATCCTATATTGGGCGTTTTATGAGTTACCTCCCCTTACTACACTCTTTACAGAAAAAGTGCTTATTCACATCACAACAAATAAACAAATATGGCCGACGATGAAGATCAACACGAGTTGATGATCAGTTTATGTTTACTCCCCAATCCTCAAACCGTGAGTGTTCAAATAAGCAAGACTTTGTAAGCTTGGTGACTTATTTGTGTTTGTACTTTGGACCTGATTTTACCTGATTTTAGTGATACCAGTGGAATATTCAGACTTGTTTGTCAAAATAAAAATAATACTTCAGCTCGTCAAAGATCATTTGTTTTTATCATTTATGTTTATCTGACAGTTTCAACCAAACTAGGCTCAAACAAAAACTAATTAACATTCTCCATTTATTTATTTTGCCCTTAAGTACCAATTTGAAAATAAAAGTTAATTATGACAAAGGCATACAAGGGAGCAGTTATTATTTAAGCAGCCTACTCTAATGACTAAACTTGCACACATCAGTGTACATGTATTTATCGCTTAAATCTACATAGTTCAAGTCTCTCTCTCATTATCTCTCTCTCTCTCTCTCTCTCTCTCTCTCTCTCTCTCTCTCTCTCTCTCTCTCTCTCTCTCTCTCTCTCTCTCTCTCTCTCTCTCTCTCTCTCTCTCTCTCTCTCTCTCTCTCTCTCTTATAATGGTCATTGATAATAGAGTTTATTTTTTTTCAAATAACATATATCCTAAAATTGGGTTTAATCATTTTATTAAAGAAACAACATACATCCTTTGAATAAAATACTGATAATTTCAATTTCAAAGGATAAATAAACGGAAAGAGAGGGAAAATATTCCCATTAAAATTTCTTTAAAATTTAGGAAAAATTACACGGGTGTTTATCAAATATAATCAACAGCCGCCGTAAATACAGTAAATATAAACAGTTCCATGTGTTCTACCTGTAATTAGATAAAGAAATGTTTCTATCAGATAATTTTTTTTATTTTTTAATCAAAGTGTTAAAAACTGCAAGTACTCAGACCACCTTCTACTAGTTTTGTATTTTTCTGCCAGATCAGCACGAGATGGATCATAGGTGTGGCGAAATATATCCCAGAGGGTTTCCCTCTTCGAATATATTCTCCTATAGAGTCGTTTCATGGATTGAAAAATTAATCGCATCTGAGTTATCAACATAGATATCTATATCCGTCATCTTTGTATGATTTCTTTGACTTTCTGGTGCTTGATTCATTTTATGGTTATATTGTTGAGTATGGCGTAAAACACTATTCAAAATTCAAATTCATGACAGAAATGTACTGAAATGTATTTTTTAGATTCTTTATGAAAAAATTGGGGGGGGGGGTGGTGATTTTACTATTAGTAAGCCTGTTCTATGAAACCGCTCAAGGGATATCGACAATGATGGATCCAGGGTGGGTAAAATAGGTCCCAGAGGATACTCCTCTTTTAAAATGTTCTCCAGTACTACTGCATAAATTGAAAATCTATAAACAATCGAGTGGTCTACATTGATGCGTATTTTCAAGTTTGTGTTTTTCATAGCAATAGGAAGATAAATCTTTGACACATTTTGGACTTCTTTTCAGACTTTGCCATTTTCATTCATTTTCAACTAAAATTGTGTTGTAATAATTTTAAAATGGAGATTTCAATCATAAAATCATTTTCATGTATTTGTAAGATACAAAAAATACCATGGGTGCATGAAGCCTTATGGTACAACATATAAAAACTCTCAGATACCAAAGTATAAATCAATAGAATGTCCAGGGCATAGATACAAATCCGGTAAAAAGGGACACACACGGACCTCTGGAAACCAAGAGGTGGGGTCAGGTGCCATGGATGAGTAAGCAAATGAAAGGTAAAATATTAGAAAACAATGTTTTACATATTTATACACCTTGCCAAAAATGTTCACCAATATGGAGATGTTACCAGCTACAGGTGCGGGCCACAAATATGATTCAATGCAGAAAAAGTTTATTTACTGATAATATGTAATTTACCTGGTGTTATGCAGTATTTTGACTCCATGGTAATACATGTACCAAATGGTATATTTAAACCGGGGTTAAATTACCATGGATTTCGAATTCAACCATGGTGATTAACCACTCTCCATAATGTAGATTACCTCCCCCCCCCTCCAAAAAAAAAGATAAATAAAAAATTCCTACTGCCAGAAATAGATAACTAAATGGGCTTTTAATAATCTGACAATGTATTTTTACATTCTGACTGCTTTAATGTAAACATTTATTTCTGGGATGGGGGATTCGGGGGTGCGGGAGGTTATCTACCATGATCATGGTAAAATGCCCCACTCTGTAACTTTAATTATTTGCAAAATACAAAACATATAGATCTTTATTGAACTTTAAATGCCTCTTGTATAAATATTTGCACTCTCACCTTTTTAGAAGGAGTCTATTTTTTGGGAGGGGGACTCCAAGGCTGAGTGGTTAGATCATCGTGTTTTGAACCATGAGGTCTCTCACTTCCGGTCTGCGCAGGTTCGGGTCCCGCTGGAACCCCAGTTGATTATTGTGAGAACGTTTGCTTAATTTAGCCATCATATTCTTCTTTGTATTCTTGTCACATTTGCCGATGATGGTGCTCATGTGAGTAAATCAGAAACACTTGGGGCTCTTGTCTGTCCAATCAATGACCAAAATTCTACCGATAAGTTATGCTGCTGTATTTGAGAAATGCTCTATGGCTTTACCATTGACCAAGTGTTTATAGTGGGACGTCTCCGAAAGACCACAAATGCAATGTGGTCTCCTAAGCGAGGCGGTCTTCAGGCGAAGTTCCACTGTATACTTATATACGTATAAAGATGATGGAAAATATTATTTTTGACCTGTTACTATTACTAAGGTCTAGTGTTGGTTACAATGGTAACAATACAATATTAAATGAATCGAGTCGTCCTGGTTCAGTTTTAACGCGCTCGACTCTTGATTTGAGGTTGTCAGTTCGAGTCCAGCCGCCAGCAGGTTGGTTTCCTGTAAAAACATAGGTTCCATGTCACAGTGGGTGTTGGCACGTTAAAGAGCCCTCACAGCTCAAGTGCCGAGCATAGGCCAAAATTTGAAGCTCACCACCGACATTTGTTGATGTCTCCATATGATTCTTGAGTGGGACGTTAATAACAAAACATTTAATAAATAAGAATATCTGAAATATTTAAGAAGGTATAAACATAATTATGTCATGAGTTGCTTGAATGTCAAAGTACAGAAACTGAAGCTTGTTACTTGGATATAATGGTAACCATATTTTGTGAACATCGCAAATGTATCATAGAACACTAAATCCGGATATGTAAATACTCTGTTTTTCTCAAATTAAATACCAAGTTTATTACTTAAAAAACTCATGTATCTTAGAATCGGCAATAAAATAGTATCAAGACATAGGTTATTTAGTTGCTGAGCAACCAAACATTTATGTTGCTAAGGAATATTTATAGCTGTCATAGAAACAATTCATTCTTAATTTGTTGATATATATTTTTTTTCTTTTCACTAATGTACCGCCTATAGAAAAACATAAACAAACGTCATGACTTCTTTGGATGTCAAATTCACAGAAATTGTATTTCATTGATGTTTTTACTGGTTACCATGGTAACCAACTATTTTTAACATTGCTAAATTATCAGATAACATAAAATATCTACCTGCATATGAAAATATTGAATTTTTCTCAAATTAAATCAGAATATATTCATTAAAAGCCTCCATATATCGGAATCAGCCATAGAGAAGTATCAAACCATAGGTTAGTTGGTTAGCAACCATTCATATATTTGTTTCCGTCTAGTCTGACATTATTTTTAGACATTCAAACATAACTGATTACTTACATAAGCACCATATTATCTAATCTTTATGGCAGTTTGAAAAAAACAGACATGTATTGACATGTACCAAATAAGCATTTTTTGGAAAATTGTTAATTTGTGAAATTTAGCTTTTTTGTGCATTCTGGCACAGTGCCAAATGATACTTTTTCTCATAAAATGTAGTTGCACTATTTGTGATTTGTAAATTCAGAAATTGTGAAAATAATTATTCTGTGATTTTTCTGTAAAAGAACACTACATTACAAAGACGGCTTAATTTCCCATGTTTTTTTTACAACTCCAGGTTCGATTGCTAGGGAAATTAAAAAAAACCAGTTTCCCTTAGCAATAGTGTGTGTTTTTTTTTATTTCGGTTTTGCACATACCTCATCACAATAAAGTCATGGAGTAATTTTCAGAAAGATCGGATATTTTCAGTGTTACGCCTTTTGCATGATTCTTACAAAGACCACTACTTAATATATGGGTATCTCTAACAAAATTATAAAATTTGGGTTCACGAGGTAAGGGTTCATGCTCCTATGATAGGTAACTATTGGGTGTACAGTTAAACATATAAATCACTCTGTAAAGCAATCATTTGTGATAAGACAAGGGAAGTAATTTAATTTAATAATGATATATGCTATAAAAAACGGAGCTTAGATAATCATATTCTCTTTCCTTTCCCGGTGAGTCAAATTTAATCAAATTTTTATGACTTGAAGTATTCCCATATGAAGGCGCAAAAAGTTTGTGAGTGAAAAGGGGCTGGGTCCCATAAGGACAAAAAAGGACCAAAACATCTTTATTGAAATCGTATTATGCACCAATGTTCAGATAACTTTCAAATTATGTATGCATGATTATTTAATCAACATCTACAAAGTTAGCAAATGTTTTATAGAAATGAATTAATAATTACAAAACTAATTCAGTATTGTATACAAAGATAAACAAAAGTGAAAGTTTTTATCGAGGGATCATCTCATCAAAATTTAAAGGTCACGGGGCCAAGGTCACCCAGTGGGCCAAATCTAACCACTCATGACTTGCAATATCCCCATATGAAGTCGCATAAAGTTTGTGAACGGAAAGCGGCTGGGTTCCTTTGGGTTAAAAATGCCCAATCTTTAAAAATATTCTTCACTTGAACCACTGATCAGATGACTTTCAAATTCTGTTTGCATGGCTGGTGAGTTCATAAATCAGTCACTACTTGACGTCTCAATAAAAAACGTTTAGACATTTTCTTCTGCAGAACCTGTGGGTCAATTTTAACAAAACTTGTAAATTAAGTGACTCCAAATAAAGGTTTGCAATTGAAAGGGTAGCGACAAATTCCATAGGGCAGTTTAATGGATCCAGCTTTCAATTTCCACCATTAAAACTGGTTTGACTCCAGTAATATAATTAAATGTAACATAAAGCAAAATATTGTATACATAGTAAAAGTGCGCCGTATAACACACCATATTGTATACATAGTAAAAGTGCGCCGTATAACAAAGTGCAGCCGTATAACACAACCATAGTAACAGTGTGCCGTATAACACAACATATTGTAAAAGTGTGTGCCGTATAACACAACATATTGTATACATAGTAAAAGTGTTCCGTATAACACAACATATTGTATACATAGTAACAGTATGCCGTATAACACAACATATTGTATACATAGTAAAAGTGTGCCGTATAACACACACATATACATAGTAGCAGTGTGCCGTATAACATAGTATAAAGTGTGCCGTATAAAACAACAACATAGTAAAAGTGTATAACACAACATAGTGTAAATAGAGTGTGCCGTATAACACAACATATTGTATAGATAGTAACAGTATGCCGTATAACACAACATATTGTATACATAGTAAAAGTGTGCCGTATAACACAACATATTGTATACATAGTAAAAGTGTGCCGTATAACACAACATATTGTATACATAGTAACAGTGTGCCGTATAACACAACATATTGTATACATAGTAAAAGTGTGCCGTATAACACAACATATTGTATACATAGTAAAAGTGTGCCGTATAACACAACATATTGTATACATAGTAGCAGTGTGCCGTATGACATAACCATATTGTATACATAGTAACAGTATGCCGTATAACACAACATATTGTATACATAGTAACAGTGTGCCGTATAACACACCATATTGTATACATAGTAACAGTGTGCCGTATAACACAACATATTGTATACATAGTAACAGTGTGCCGTATAACATCGTATTGTATACATAGTAACAGTGTGCCGTATAACACACCGTGTTGTATACATAGGAAAAGTATGCCGTATAACACAAAATAGTGTAAACATAGTAAAACTGTACCGTATAACACAGCATATTGTATACACTGTAGCAGTGTGTCTTTGTTGTTTAAGGGAAATAGATATTTACGTTGTGATACTCTTGTGTGGATTTAATAACTATTATGATATAAAAAGATGTGGGGTCAGGTGTTATGGAGGAGTAAGCATCCCCTTTCAACCGGTCACACTCGCCATGAGTCCACAGTCAAATTAAAATGAAATATTTGAGGAACGAATCCTCGTCATAATTGGTACAGACGTCTCAACAACCGCCACCGAACATGTAACTCAACATGTCACTGGGTGAAACAGTGTAATCGCAAACAAGACTATTAATCCGACAATAAAATTTGCGGACCGTTGATAAAATGAATGGTAAAACAAGAACGCCTTGTTGCTTGTTAATCTTCTTTCCTTATTAATACAGACAAAATACCTTTCGCACTAAACGCAAACAATGACTATAGATAAATCAAGATTTACTTTTAGATTAGCAATGAATTATAAAATTTTACTCAAGAGAAGTAATTAAACCCTACACCAACTTTTTAATGAGACAATAATAGAGTCATCAATGGCTATAACCTACACTTCGTTTCTCTTTGATTCAAACATTGATCCCACAAGTGGAAGCTCTACTGATATATGTGACGTCCCTAGAGCGTAGCGTAATTGTTTCTTTTTTTAGGAAAAAAGTGACACACTCGTATGGTACTTTACATGGACTTTAGCTTATATTTTTAACTTGCTGTACAAATTCAAATAAGAGCAATACACAGGGATTCAGAATCTCATATTTCTATATATTTTGTGAAATCATGTGTGGTATGCATTTGAAAAAAGTAAGGTTAAGTTAATCAATTGTAATTAAGAAAAGTGCCAAACCTGGGTTTCTCAATCCATTTTCACAAAACATATAGGAATTCATTTCGTATTTCTGTGTATGTGTTTTTTATATTTTGTTTTTACTATTGTATATCACTCTAAGTAGTACAAAGTGGAGAAAATAACAAAAATACACATACACACACAGAGCTTATTTCCCGTAACATAACGCAAAATATTGTATAAATAGAAGCAGTGTGTCATTGATATCTTAGGGAATTAGGAATTGATTTTGACACACTTTCGTGTAAATGCAATACCGTTTATGAAAGATAAAACAAGAACGCGTTGTTTTTTCCGTTAATTATCTCTTTTTTAATATCTCCTTTTTTGCACTAAGCGCAGACGAGTATAAATCAATTTGAATTCACTTTTAGACTTGCAATGTCTCATCAGATTTTTCTCCAGCGAAGAAATAAAATCTTACTGCAACTTTTAAAGAGACAATTATAGACTCAACCATGACAATTGATTACACTTTGTTGCTCTTTCGTTAAAAACACTCATCCCACAAGCGGAAGATCGAGTGATATATGTGTCTGCCGTAAAGTGTAGCTTAACTGTTCCTTCTCCAAAGAATAAAAAAAACATGGTACTTTAAATTTCGACAACGTGCCATGGCTTTAGTTATACTCATTACATTGACCATTGTCCCAAGCTGAGGAACAAATCAATGACACATCCACTGCGTGGTTTGACATATCACAGAAGTGTAAACATTTGCTTTAGGACATTACAATAATAATGAAACAAAACACCGACAGTTGGAAACACATTAATGCTGTCATGCTTTTGTTTTTAAACCATTCAATATAATAAAGTATAACATACTTTTTTAAACTAATGTATAATTTACACTGCTAAAGTGTTATTTGTTTCAGAATCGCCATCGTTTGTAAAGTTGTCCTACACGACCATTGGTGCTTCAGTAGCCATAATTGTTCTGATTATAATTGTCATCGTTTTGAGTATTGTCATTTGTTTAAAGTGAGTATAACTGTAGTAATTTCGCTATTGAATACATTAATCAAACAGTGTGTTGTTTTATCTGCATAGAGGTGTAATTATTTTCATTTTCAGTATTACTTCGTATTTTTATGCTATGGCGTTCACTTAAGATATGTTTCTAAGCGTTTCCGTTTGGTTTATCAGTAAAAGTTTTTTTATGGTTGGAATCTCTAGTAATGTTTTATTTTCTTTGTAAATGAATCCCGAAAACGACGTATTTAAGCTAGATCGGCTGTAATTGACTAATCCTGTATGCTCATGAAACAGAATTTAACAGCAAAACATTAAATCCCCCAAATATGTTTGTCAAAGTATGTACTATGCTGCAACCATTTTAACAAACTACATATAAACGTCAGGAAAAATAATTTTGATGTGAGGGTATGATGAATACGCAATATTATTCATTGCATTGTGCGACCCACATAAGATGGCGGGGCGGAGTAACATCATACGGGTGTTTGTACTCACTTTTCGTTTATAGCAAGCTGCACGGAAAAAACGCTTTATTCCTCACTGTAGACATCGTGGCAAACAGGGAAGCTTACTCTAGCATGTATAATTTCAATATTTAATTTTTATTACCTAGAATCTAACCTCGCCGAGGTAAAAAAGAAAGGGGTTCATGAGACTCCGCCCTACCAGATTATGTGTTTTTTATTACTCTGTGCATGTGTCAATAGAACTGCAGAGAAATGGTTACTTATAATTAGGTCAAACCTGCTCTATGTGAAACTTCGTGTACTTTCAAGCTTTGATATTGATCTAGGAATTTACACTAGTAATCGTTAATGATATAAACCTTTTCGTAGTCAGGAGACCGAATGTATGTATCAGAGTTATTTTTAGAGTGCATTGTGGACACATTTGTCTATGTTGAAAGGTAAGTTTTGAAATATTCATTGAAATTTAAATATTGTATAATTATAATCGTAGGCGTAGTTTTCGATCAAGAGATAGGTAAAACAGCATATATTCTTTGAATATTTCAACTCCATCTTCAATTCTGCAAAGATGTTTATATTGATCATTATCAGCGACAAGTTATATATTTCAGGAAATGTTTATTTATTATTGTTTTTTTTTGCAGAATATTTTTCCTTATTTTTACATTATCGATTTATTTGTATTAATTTCTAAATCTCTAGATCTAAATTCTGTAGGACCAGAGCTGACAACGATACAAATCGTACTGAAGCAGTTGTAAATGAATACACTACATGGTTTACAAGTCAAGATCGACTGGACGAAGTACCAGCACAATCGTCTACAGCAGAAGAACCCCACTATATGACCTTACCCGGGGATCCAGTGTACTTGACCCTGAATCCCGATAACGAAAGAGAGAGTAAGGCGGAAAATGAATACACTTGGTTGGGAGGTAATATTTCCAACCCTGGTGATCGTGATGCGACTAATCTGTTTGAAGTTGTGAATGCAAGTGTTGAGATAAGACAATCAAACAGAAATCAAACGAGGTATTCATAAGTGACGATGCGAATCTGGACACTGAAAGTCAAACCTCCGCCCTTGAAATCGAACAAACTCCATGTCTTTTACACAAGAAACATCAAATTATGAAAATGTATTCTATATATATTTTTGTTGTTAAAACGATGTATGGTCCACATCTTATATTGTTATCTAAAATAATTGAAGACTGAGCCTGAAGACACGAATGCCCCCACTCAGGCTAGCTTATACTACTTAAACAATATTGTTTTGATATCAGTTGATATCACATGCAGTTTTACGGGGTTATATTGTTCTAGTTGAGAGAATTGTGTTGTGTGCTATTTTTTCATGATTGAGTTCGGAAACGAAAATCGTGCGTACGGAACGAAAGTAGCACGAGAAAATAGAGTTTGACTTAGACGATGACATTAAATAAACACGAACAAGAAAAGTACCTTTTCCTTAGAAAACCAATCGTCGTAAAGCGACGATCTGGAATCACTATGCTCTTCCCTACCAGTTGTCTCACGCGACCGAAATATCTCGTACATACTTTTTTCGTATTTATAAAGCATCAGCCAGCCAATGTGAGTAAACGGTGCTCGCATTCGTCAACAAATCAGATCAAAGCTATGAAACAATCTCAGAATTGTATTGGATCAACAGACTATGCGATCAGTTCTGTTGCCAGTCACAACTACTGTAGTTAGATACATTGAACAATACTTCCTCCTTAAAATATTCATTAACTACGAGTGAGTTCGGTGGCTTGGAACCACTGGTAAGAAAATAATATAAAAACTAGCGATTGCGGACCATAGTTTTACGACGATGTAGACGATCTAGGCATTTGTTGACACTGTAAAGGTATCAGAAATCCACTCAACCTGTTTAAATAGCACAGTCATACACACCATGTGCTTATTTTGTTGCGTTTTAGTTTAATTGTAAAAATGACTATGAACATATCATTAATAGTATAATACATACTTTTTCATAAATGAATCATTAAGAATAAAGGGGCATTTGCTGTGTTTTTATTTTAAATACTGTTTACCTTTTTTACTTTTCGGATTAATGGACAATAACAAATAAGAGATATATACAGGCATAAACATTCTTAAAACCCTATATATTCTGTAAACTGTTTTTGTGAAATCCAGGTTTGGCACTTTTTCACTTGCAAAAATTTGCAACAATTCACAAAATATATAGGGAAATATGATGTTTTACGCTTGTGTATAACTCTTATTTGTTGTTGCACATACAGTACAAGTAGTAAAATTAGAAAAAAAAATCAAAATATTTGTTTGGTAAATACAACTAATGCCCCCATAAGCTTTATTATATTATATTTATATGATTATGATGTAACTGTCTGCAGCGAAAACAAGGACCCATGTAAGTGTGGTTTTACTGTTATTCTTCTCGTTTTAACCCTTACGTGCTGTTGGATTTTTTATAATGTGCAATTCAATGCTTAAAATTAACGGTATTTCTACATAACAATCATTGATAATTGTTGATTTGATTACAATTTGTCCTGCTCTCAAAACACTTTAAAAGTATTTACCAGCTTGGACATTGTCCTGTTGTGATCCTGCGTATCTAAATATATATGTAAGGTATCTCACAGGGAAAATGAGATATTAATTTGATAGATCTCTTGTGCTTTAGTCTGCTGTATATACATATATATATATATATATATATATATATATATATATATATATATATATATATATATATATATATATATATATATATATATATATATAACTTTTCCTACATTTGTAAATATATTTTCTACAATTAACATCAATTTTGCTTTTGTCTTAATTATCAAATGTATATTGTTTACCATTTACTGTAAAAACACGGATATGATTGTGCCTTGTTAAAGTTCTTGATATAAGATTGTTAATGTAAGTATGAGGAGTTTCTGCGAGGCTATATAATGTTGTTTTGAATGTAGAAACACATATAGAAACCGGCACGCATAAATGTATACATAACATTCCCAACCACACGATGTTTGTTATTAATTTCTTGATATCAAATAGCGTCATGCACTTAGTGGGGTATGCCAATATGACATTTGGATAAAAGTCAGATAACAGATGAAAATGTCATTAAAGGTAATGACATCTGACCTGAAAGTTTAATAGTTCACTATTAAGAGATAGACATTGTGTAGCTTTAGTTAAAGCTGAGATAGGAAGATAAAAATCTTATGGACTTTGAATAAAAAAAATGTGTTGAAAAAATGGTTTGAAACATTCCTACGTCATCCTCCACATAGTAGTAGATATATTTGTAATTGTTTCACCGTAAAACAAGTCCAACAGCAGGTATAAAATGCGGATCAGTTATGTTGGTCGTCATTGTATATCTGTTGTCGGAACCGCCAACTAATGCCCCTTTAATACATGACACTTTGGACAGAATTGATGAGGAATCAGTTTAAAAGAGATATCAAATTAAAAGATATATACATATTTTTATGATGTGTACATGTGGCTTACGACTTTATATTGATTAATTAAATATCTTTTTGATTCGGTTTCATGTAATTTCATGAATATTGTTGAAATTATGATTGTTGATTAGTTAAAGCAAAGAGAATTAAAATTGTTTCACATGATATGTTCTTTGTTAAATTTGCATTGCTAGGACATGCAATCTTGATCTATGACCTTAACGCCGTATAGGCAGGATTCAGGTTGTTGAGATCGCTAAAATTGGATGTCGCTAATAATTCATTCCTCATCGCAGGCAAAAATTAACTTTTTAAATAATAAAATTACTACTGGCTAAAAGTATATGGCATGTTCTAGGAAAAATAGTTTCAAATATTTAATCAATATTCCCTATGTTGATGGATAATTACAAACAGAAAAGTACATCTGAATATTTTAAGGGGGGTATATGTTAAATGTCAATTGATCAATCCATTATTCACACTCCATGTTTAAAATAATTTTAACTCATTTCATTATTCGTATAGTTTTCATTGGGTGGTACAATGCATGAAATTGAAGTAGGCACAATTCAATAAGGAAACGACCGATGGATTAACATATACATATTTTGTACATAACAATTATAGGTTTTTTCCCCTGACGATTAAAACGTCGGTGTCATTGACGTTTATATGACCATCTGCAGCCACGGAAGCACATTCACGTTTTGCTGCTGTAGATAGTCACTGAAAACGCGTGCGATATGCGGCCGTGCGTTGTCCTGCTGTAGAATGACGTTACGCTGATTGTTGTGAATGAATGGGATGACGTTCAATCTCGTCACCGTAACGTACGCCAGTTAAATTTTCCTTCACGATCACCACAAAGGGCCTTCCATGTGTTGTAATTCCACCCCAGACCATCGAGCTCCCTCCGCCAAAATGGCGGCGCTGAATAATGCAGGCGTCAATGTAACGTTCTCCGGCACGATGGTAAGCCCAAGCACGACCGTCACTGCTTTCGAATTGAAATCTCTGCTCGTCCGTTAACATAATTTTCTCCCAATTCATGTTATAGAAACGACGAGGCCTCCTACATCACGCTAACCTCGCAACGTGGAACATGACGGATAGCAAAACGTCGACGACGGATTTTGGTCTCTCGCAATCTGTTCCTTACAGTACGTGGATTTATCTGTCGATGCCCAAGAAGCCGATTGGAATCGATTACGCAGATGTGACGTCTGCATATACGTAACTTTCCGACTAGACGTCACACACCGGCGACCTTATCATGGGCGGTCCCCTACGGTGCCAGTTTGCTAATATTGTCTCCATTAAGTATGTACAGTGTTAATATGAACTTCAAACTGCCTTGCCACATTGTTTTAAGACATTCTAGCTCCCAGCATCCCGATAGCACGCAAACAATCATTTTCAATCATGCGAGGCATCTCACAATCAAAATTTTATTCCAAAGACCAATATTTTTTTTTCTGTTTCAATACATTGAATTCTGTCAATGAATGCACGGAATTCTAATCGAATACTAACCACGAGTCGCTTAGCTTCGAAACTCCAGAAAAGTGTGTCGTGGTCATCAAGGCGAATCGAACGCAATATTTAACAAACCCAAACACGCGTTTAGTATATTAAACTATACCTTTAAGAATAAAGAACTATCAAAAACTTATTTTTGTTTTTAAGTATACACGGTTTCTTTTTTCTGCTAGTATATAATGGTTGATTTTTACAATACACTCTGATCTTATTAATCAAGAACTAATAGATTAGTTACTACTGTTTCGGTGGTCCCGACAACCTTCGTTCAACTTGGACAACTGTGTGTCCAGTTTTCCAATACACTGGCTTAATCCCCCATATCATATTATTAAAGTCGAGTTCAAAAATGATTTTTTCAGCAAAAGTGGGGCTCAATTTGAATCCCGTTTTGTTACTATGAAAAAATGAGAAAAACGAGGTTCAACTTGATACATTCTAGGGATAACTAGGCAAAGAAGGACCGTGGATTAATGTAATTCTGGGGTACCAACTGAAATGGATAACTATGAAATGTGTGACCGGTCGACAGGGGATGCTTAGGGACCATATATTTACTTTTACTAGCATGCTTCCAGGATACTGCAAGAAGTCTGCGAGCATTTTAGAAAGGCTGCCAGTGATTTTACCAGTCTTGTTCAGCCTTTTTCGGTATGCTTGACGTGTCAATTACATTTTTTGACCTTAATATCTTAATTAGGCATACCACAAGGCTAACCAAGTCAGTCTGTGTTATCTACAGTATTAAAGCATTGTAATTGCTATAAACAGATTCAACTTGTTACATGTAACTGTTTAATAATCATGATCTTTCTGCTAAAGACAAACAAATCCAAAGTCTCTTTATTGCATGGACCCTGAGGTCCACGCAGAAAATGTATAAGCGGGATGGAAACGGATGCTATGGGGAAAGTTAGTTTGCGCATACAAGGGAGATACTAAAGACTGGATTTTGTCCTGCCATTGTCCGGATTTGTCATGACGGTGCATTTAACAGGAAAAAAGCAATGTGCATTTAACAGGATATTTGTCTGTTTATTGTTGTTTAATATCCCATTCAAAAATATTTACTCATATGGAGACGTCTCCAAATGAACGACTTCAAATTTTGGCTTATGCGCGGCACTTACGGCCATTGAGCAGTGAGGGTTCTTTAACCTGCCTACACCTACTGTGACACGGGACCTCCAGTTTTTACTGTCTCATCCGAAAGATAGGAAACCAACCTGCCGCCGGCGGGACTCGAACTCACGACCCCACGATCCAGAGTCGAACGCGCTACCAACTGAGCCAGGCCGGCTCGCATGTAATAGGAAAACGGTATTATAAATCTGTGATGTTATTAAACGTCAGGTTATAAACTACGCTACACATATGTACCAAAAGTTTGTATAAATTTTGTTTTTAGTATCTTGAGAGGCTTTTTTAAATCAGCATGTTTTGTGCCGATCACAGATTGACCAGAATTTCAATGAAACGAGCCGAAACAAATTGTTTTCTAGCTGAGGTGTATGTCAATTTAAAAAGCCTATCAATATGCTAAAAATATATATACATAAGTTTCAATATGATACTATTTTCCTGTCAAATGCACATACATATCCGGACATGTCAGGACAAAATCCGGTTTAGTATTTATCCCGCACGCACATTCATTTCTTGGAAGTACTTTGTTCCAAACTTAAATTGAAGTATAACATCCGTCTTATCTCATTTTATTTCCTCTGTCTCCGTTTTGTCTCCTTTAATAATAATCCTGTAACATACTTTCAATGCACATTTAAAAGTGAAATTTAAGTAGGAGTGTAACAGTCATGGATATAGGCAGATTAACTGTCCAGTTCCACAGCTTGTGGCTGGACGCTTAGTGTGATTTCAAAGAAGCTAAAAAGTTCATGCACATGATACGTTTGTGTTGTATTTCTAACTGTTTAAAGCCACCCTAGCGAAGAAAACGCTCATTAACTTTGTTTCAGTAATAATGTATGCTTGATATAGCCTACATATATAAATATAATAATATAAATGTTTGGTTACCTCACATCGAAAAGTCCATAGACCTGCGTAATATTCTAAATTCATTCTAGTAGAATAAAATTTGTTTTAAATGTATCTTGTTTTTCTGAATTTATTAACTTTAATTATCTTTTTTAAGAACCAAGGAATGAGACCCTAATATAGGCATTTACCCATAATGTTACATGGTGTTGCTGGTTAACTCGTACCCGGGGCAAATCGGCGGCAGTTCAAAAATATTATGCAAATAGGTATGGCAAACTGCTGGGGAATTTATTCCTTATTTTCTGTTATGAAACATATTTGGTGTCTTTTATATAAAAAGTGGGGAATAAATTATGTGCACTCGATCGGTCAACTCGTTTTTACTGAATGTTCTGTATGGATCTAAAATTGACGCAAGAAAACAAAATGCATTATCTTATAAAATCTGAAAATGTTGGGGTAGGCCTTGATCCACCAAGCCTTCCTATCAGCACATTTCAACGTCTGGTCATACAATGATATATATATATATATATATATATATATATGTGGCAGGGTTAGTTATATGGTGTTCCTATTAGCTTGAGCTAGTAGGGTTTCCCCTTTAGCTCGATCGGTAGAGCACCAGACTCGTAAACCAGGGGTCCTAGGTTCGAATCCAAGCAGAGGCAGTATTTGTCTCTGTTACAAATGGCGCCCACGTTGGGACCTGGGTTCTTCCTGGTAATGTGAAAGTGATTATCCTTAAATTGCCCCACAGGCGATAGCTACCTCTAAAGAGAGTCGGGACGACTCTTTCAATGGAGGGGGATAATGTGGCAGGGTTAGTTATATGGTGTTCCTATCAAAGTTTTCTATATCCACCCTTGTTGCTACTTCATGCAATAAATCCGCAATAGAAGGTTAAAGGGACATAACTTGATTGAATACACGCTAGATGTCAGGTTGATCAGTTCGAAATCAAACGCCAGAGTTTTATGATTTTCAATTGGGTTAGTAGATTGCATTAACATAACGTATCAATAAAGATCCAGAATATATGGTTGCCTCAGAATGTACACTTGGAGGTCTTACGTGAGCACATAATTAGTATTTCCCGCCCTACATAAATCAAATATGTGTCACTCTACATAAAAAATTACTGTACATAAAATAGTTTTCACTCTGTATGACAAATTAATAGTCTAAACAATTTTTTTTCTCAGTTGAATTTGAACGTTAAGGTTCAGATCATATACAAGGATAATTTAATTTCGAGGTTAAAGGTCAAAACTAGAACAATATTTTATATCCATTACATATCATTACAGCTTTTACAATAAGATTTATAATGAATTTTGTGCATGTGTCAAGATTTAAAAATATGTTTTAATCACATTTTTATTTCAATCTAGAATAAGTTTCTGTGTTACACACATGCCTATGGGCCACGTATTGCAGTTCTTTTTTTGAAGGACAGCAACGTGTTCATTTATTTATTCACAAACTCCATGTGGTAGGTAATTTTAAATTAAATGCTTTTCAAGACACATTTATGTAAAGTGGAATTAATAAAATTCTGTTTCTAAATAGACAATGTGATTCAAAAATGTTCGGCATTGCTGATGACACCTATCTATATTTTGAATTACAATAAGAAGAGTTTGGGTGATTTTATTTCAAATTCACAGAATTATGGCATTAATTGAATAACATATTATATTATTTTAAAGAAAGTTAGGAACGTACCAAAAGAAAAAGGTTACTCACCTGTCATAGAACTCTATGTCTTGATATAATGATTACATCTGTTACTTATTCATTCATTTTCACTTTGTCTTACAACAATTTCGACAGGTTTTCATATATGCATGTTTTAAGAGGTTTTACAATATTATACATCACTTGACGTGGCTAATATAAAGTAAGCTCATGTAAACAGTGGTATGTATGAATCATAGGTAACACACATGCCTTGATCTAACTGTCCAAACATATTTGTAGATAGTTACTTGAATATTTTTATTTCATTCTTGATTCGGTAAGGGGTTAAAGGTATTTGGGATATAATTAAGGGACCAAAAAGGCTACATCTAACAGAGGTCAACTATTTTTAATTCACTTCTGTTGTACTGTGCATTAAAGTAAATTAAGTATAAGTCTTCAAAACACAATGCATATAGACATTTTAGGTCATATTTTGTTCAGCCTTGTTTTTTTTTTTTCTAAGATCAACATCATTATCACAGCTTCAAGGAATGATGGACAAATGCATTTAAGCTTCTAGTCCTCCATCAATTAAAATTAATTTAGTTCTAATTTTAGAACAGTGCATATACAGCGAATCGCTGTCTGCTAATGACTTAACCTTCACAACTGCTAAAGACTTCGTGCTATTGGATTACAAACTTCGGTCACACTATGGTAGCTACCATATGTGTGATAAATATGCAGTGGAATTTCCCCCACTCAATTTGAAATGAACTTAATATAATGGTTATATAACCCAAAATGGATGATCAAGCATATTTAATTTGACATTTAGATATATCGACGACGTTTTGTCAATTAATAATGACAATTTTCATACATATGTCAATGCGATATATCCCAGCGAACTAGAATTAAAGATGTAACAGAATCAAGCACACACGCTTCATACTTAGACATTTTACTTAATATAAACACAGACGGGAAATTGGCAACTAAGCTATACGACAAACGCGACGACTTCGGCATTTCCCATCGTAAATTAGTAATATCCCTCAGTCACCTGGAGTTTATATTTCACAAATGATAATGATCCGATATGCCAGGGCGTGTACAACATATGAAGATTTCATATACAGAGGTGGTAAACTACTCACTGACAAATAATTGACACAGGGATATCGAAAACCGCGTTTAATGTCAACGTTCCGCAAATTGTATGGTCGGTATAATAGTCTTATTTGCGACTACTCTGTTTCACTAAGTGAAATGTTGAGTTGCCTTTTCGTTGGCGGTTGCGTGATGAGTAGGTTCGTTCCATTGTCAAAGACAACTCAGACAAGTGGAACGCCAAACAAATGCTCTGGAACATTGCAATGGGCAAGCAATTTAACATAATACGTGAATTATATAAATTGTATCGTCTATAATTCTGCCGTGGTACACTCGATTACAACATATGCTGAGACTGTGCCGGAATAGAACTCTTGTGGTGAATCAAGAGCAACCTTTATATTACTCATAGGCCAGAATAAATTTAAGAATTCCTATGGAATCTCCCAAATTACTTCATAAATTCATCGAAGGTTTTGAAATATTTTTCATTTTCGTTATTTAGAAGTCCTTTGCTATTGAAAATGTCAAACATTACAATATGCCCAGGACATAACAATAACATATCCATGTAATATAAAAAAGATCAGATACCAAAGTATAAATCAATAGAAAGTCCAGGACATAGATACAAATCCGGTAAAAATGGACAAACAATGACCTCTCGGAACCAAGAGGTGAGATCAGGCGCCATGGAGGAGTAAGCATCCCCTGGCGACCGGTCACATCCGCTGTGAGTCCACAGTCAAGTCCAATGAAATACGTGAGGAGTGAATCCTCGTCACAATTGGTACAGACGTCTCAACAACCGCCAACGAAAAGGCAACTCAACATTTCACTTAGTGAAACAGAGTAATCGCAAACAATAATATTATACCGACCATAAAATTTGCGGAACGTTGAAATTAAACGCGGTTTTCGATATCCCTGTGCCTATTATTTTTCAGAGAGTAGTGTACCTCTGTATATGGAATCTTCATATGTTGTACACGTCTGGCATATCGGATCATTATCATTTGTGAAATATAAACTCCAGATGGCTGAGGCATATTACTACTTCAATGTTGAAAATTTACGATTGGAAAGCCGAAGTCGTCGCGTTTATCGTATAGTATAGCTTAGTTGCCAATTTCCCGTATGAAGCATGTGTGCTTGATCCTGTTGTATCTTTAATTTTAAGTTCGCTGGGATATATCGCATTGACATATGCATCAAAATTGTCATCATTAATTGACAAAACGTCGTCGATATATCTAAATGTCAAATTAAAGGAAACCGCTTACTTCTTCTTCTTTTGATTCAGCAGTTTATAAATGAAGTCTGCTTCGTATTAATAAAGGAACAGGTCGGCCAATAAAAGAGCACAACTGGTTCCCATAGGAATGCCGACAGTTTGTTGAAAGACCATGTCTCCGAACTTTACAAATATATTGTTTATTAGAAATTCCAGCATGTTCTTTATATCAACTTCAGTATATTTATGTGTAGAATCAGAGTGGTGTTTGACGAAATAAGTATCCTAATAGCCAATCACTAGATATTTACATTTTCGGGTACCGCCTTTAGTGAAAAAACAGTTGTCTATGATGCTGAAAAGTCTATTTTTTTTTTTTTTTTTTTATGTGGAATAGTAGTATAAAGAGTAGAGAAGTCATTTGTTTTGATACTGTGAATTCGAGAAAAAGTGTGTGCCTTCTTATTTTCTAAAAGCTGTTTAGAATTTTTAAGTATGCACATCTGATTTACACGGCTTCTGGAATAAGCAACTGAACAGTATTGTTGAAGTTTCCCCTTTACGGCTGTCAATATATTGGTAAGGAGTAAATATAAAGGTTTGGTAGAACATTTGCTGGTTCCCGCTATGTATCTTTGCTTATATGGGGTTTTATGAAGTTTAGGTATCCAGCATAAATGTGGTAGCTCGAAATCGGTATTCGTTGTAGGTATACCAAATGAGCGTAATACGGACACGTGATTTTGAAGGATCTCGTCCTTTGAAAGTGAGCTGCATGTGTATTCAGAATTTCCAGAATTCTTATTAAACCCAAGTTCTTCTAATAAACAATTATAGTAATGTGCCTACCAAATAAAAACTATATTATTTGAGGCTTTGTCTGCTGGTACCAGTACATATTGGTCATGTAATCTATCCAGTTCAGTTACTACTTCTGGATCATTAAATAAAGAGGGATAACGTGTTTTCATAGTCCCTTTAATTTTTCGAATACGAGATTTTATCAACCATCGTATGGCTTTCAGCCATTTAGACAAAGTGTCTGGTTCTACGTCTTAATGTTTGGCCCATCGTCTGGCATAATCTTCGACAGAATCCATAACTAAACTGAAATTATGACGCCAATTAAAGGAACGGGTTTCCCGGTATTTAGGGCCCCCTTAAAATAAGATTTTTGAGGCTTTCATTTTCAACAATAGAAACGTCGCCGGTAATGACATGCCCGATAGATTGTATTTGAAAGAAGATGAAGCACATGAACATGTGGCAGTGTTGTGTAGATGATGGTTGATGTCTAGGCACTGCAAAACATGTTTGTAATTGTAATAGTAACTTGATTATGTTATTAATCACACATGTACTAATACACGAATCCATAATATGATAATTTTATGCATGGTACAAGTGAAAATGACAACGTCAGCAAACATATAGACACTTATTGTTTTACTGTTTACAGTTAAATGTACCAGTAATATGAGAATAGAAAATATAATATTTCAACATCAAGATACTACTAATCTATATACCTATATGATAATAACCTGATAAATGCCAGTCGTTATATTACACTGCGCCGATAAGGCACTGTAATTATTCGAGTTAATATGATAAATTAATCTCCAATGTTCTTAGAGAGCCGGCCTGGCTCAGTCCGTAGTGCGCTTGATTCTGGATCTTGAGGTCGTGAGTTCGAGTCCCGCCGGTGGCAGGTTGGGTCCCTTTCTTTCGCATGAGAAAGTAAAAACTGGAGGCTCGTGTCAAAGTAGGTGTCGGCACTTTAAAGAACCCTCTGCTCAATGGCCGTAAGTGCCGAGCATAGGCCAAACATATAAGCCATTCACCGGCATTTGGTGACGTCTCCATATGAGTGAAATATCCTTGAGTGGAACGTTAAATAACAATAAACAAAATAAAAACAAACAAACAAACTAATGTTGTTAGGTATAAAAAAACTAAGGTATTTTTAGATTAATATGTGCGATTTCACTACACGACTCACAAAATTAGAAATTCATATTGTATCACATATAATATACTCATCTTATTGATATATGTGGATATAAATGATGGCTAATAGATATATGGCAAGAGAGCGAAGATGGATCTTGGCGCCCATCATCATGATCAAATGTTCTGCATTATATATTACGGACTGCTATTTTCCTAGTTTTGTTTTCGTGTGTGAACATTGAATTTTGACTTGGAACCAACACTCTGTCCAGTGCATAATCAATTAATCAGTTTTGTATAACCATAGCAAACAGAATCGTATCAGAATTAAATATTAGCTGTATCTACAATGTAGACAAGTTACATATTTGTGCTAATGCATCGGGGATTAATAAGGTGATAATTCTGAACATTATGCATGGATACAATTTCAAAAACACCCCTAGTATGTTTTTACATTTTAAAATCACAGGAGCTTCATGAGTATATCTGCTCCTATTAAACATCCAAGTGGTGTCAGGAGACATATGAAATACACATAGAAACTCCCCGGTGTATCTTCAGTATCACAAACTTCCTGTTTGTTCTATGAAATATCCAATTCAGCATTGCATTTTGTCTTTGTCTGCACTTTAATAAAGTGAAAAAGCCAAAAAAAAAAAAAAAAAAAAAGAATAATGTAATTGTTACTTCAAGCTAGATAAAGCTGGAACATGCTCCTATATGAATGACTTCGATCACTATATGCTTTTGAAAAATATAGTTTTATATGAAATATATAGTAATATATATGATATATATATATATATATATATATATATATATATATATATATATATATATATATATATATATATATAATGTATAAATTAATTGTAATTGACATCGCATGTTCCTTAAATTGATCAAAGATTAAAATTTGCAATGACTGTATTAATGTATACCTTTAATCTCTTAACTGACCAATAATGAAGTAAAATTATTCAAGTGTCTACAAATATGTTGGGGTAGTTAGATTAAGGCAATGCATGTTTCCTATGATTCATAATACCACTATTTACATGACTTTACTTTACATCAGTCACGTCAAATTTTGCACTGGAGCTTTGTATTGTGCAGACCTAATACTATGTAACTCATATACATATTGTCGTCTTTCACTTGATAAAGGCCAAGTGGCCGAAAATTTGTGAAATTTGAGTGTTTTTTCTGGTTTTTTGTGTAATGACATATATTGTATGGCCCCTTAGAACATGCATATATGAAAATCTGCCGAAAATGTTATAAGCCAAATTGAAACTGAATGAATCAGTAATAGATTTATATTTGTCAAAATCAATAGACTTATTGTTAAGTCCCGAACATTCTTTAAATAAGAACCTATGATTTATATTTTACCAATAATATTATCTTAAACAAAATAAAAGGATTTGTCCTCAGCAAAAAGCTCTGGTAATTAAACAGCTACATGTAACAAGTTGAATCTGTTTATAGCAATTGCAAAGCTTACTGCAGATAGCACAGACTGACTTGGTCAATCTTACGATGTGCCTAATTAACATACTAAGGTGAAATCATGTAATTGACACTTCAAGCATACTAGTAAGGGCTGCAAAAGACTGATAAAATCACTGACAGTCTTTCTAAAATGCTTGCAGACTTCTTGCAGTGTCCTGGCAGTATGCTGGTAAAAATGAATCTATGGTCCCTTACTCCTCCATGGCACCTGAACTATCTCTCGGTTTCCAGTGGTTAACATGTGCCCATTTTTACCAGATTTGTAACTATATCCTGGACATCTTAAGGATTTATTCTTTGGTGTCTGTTTTTTTATATATATTAATCATGGCTGAATTTATTATTTCAATTCACGAGGATATAAATTGTTGTCCTTATACCTTGCACTGCGGTAAATCATTTTCTCTTTGGTTTATCACAAGGACGTCATCGGGCGGTATGGAATACCAGTCCTTATCTAAATCCAAGGAAAGTTTTTACTATCAAAATTATATGACGCAATTGCCTACATAATGTACTGTCACACTTTCAACTCTTTCTGCAACCTCTCGCCAACTATACCGTCTGGAGCTTGGTTTTATTTTCATAATATCTAATGTGTAATTGTTGGAATTTCTAATTTTCCAGTCGGTACAAGGACTATTTTGCATGTACTATGTTTCACGAAACGAAATGTTGAGTTATCAGTATGGTAGTAGTTGTTGAATTGTCTGTACCAGTTGGTAAGATGATTAATTTTTCAATCATTTATTTTATTGTGACTAAAGTTTCAGAGTTCCGTATCGCCTGTAATATTTACCTGATTTGCATTATGTTATCATTTATACTTTGTTAAACTTGATTGTTGTATCAAAAACATAACCAGGTGTTACGTTGGGGCTGAACTAGAATAAATACTAACTTCAAACTAATGCGGGAATGACATACTGCATCATATCTATATGAATACTAGCGCTGCAAATACCTGTTAAATCGCTTTGGTGGGTGATTGTTGGTTGTATCACTAATGGTGCATATCGCACATGGTAGATATTTGTACATAACCACAGTCTGGTTTATATGGATTTAGTTCATTTAGGGGGGGGTTGTGTGTGTTAGTGTGTGGGAGTGTTGTGTGGGGTGTGTCCGGGTTGCGGGTGGTGGGTTTGGTGTGTTGTGGGAGGGGTGAGTGGTGGGTGTGGTGTTGGGGGTTGGTCGTGTGTGGTGTTGTGGTGTGGGTGGGGGTGGGTTGGTGGGGTTGAGGGGAGGTCGTGGTGCGTGGTGTGTGGGGTGTGGGGTGGTGGGTGGTGGGTGTTGGTGGGGGGTGGGTGTGTGGGGGTGGGTGGGTGGTTGGGGCGTGTGTATGTGCGTGTGTGGGTGTGGTGGTGGTGTGTTGTTGGTGGGGTGTGTTGAGGGTTGTTGGGGGTGTGGGGTTCGGGGTGGTGTGGGGGTGGTGTGGGGTGATGTTGTGGGTGTTGGGTGGGGGAGGGGGGGTGTGGTGGTGTGTTTGTGTGTGTGTGTTTGGTCGTGGTGTGAGATGTGCGCGTGGTGTGTTTGTGTGGGTGCTTTGGTGGTGGTGGTGGGTGGGTGGGGGGGTGTGTGGTGTTGATGTCGTATGTGGGTGGGTCGTGTAAGGTGTGTTGTTGGTTGGTGTCTGCGTTGTGTTTTGAGTGTGGTGGTTGGGGGTGTGTTGAGTGTTTGGATGCGTGTGGGTGGCGTGGGTGGTGGGGGTGGGTTGGGTGTAAGGTTGTGGTTGTGGGTTCTGGGAGTGTGTGTGGGTGTGGGTGGTTGTGTGGTGGGGATGTGGTGATGTTGGGGATGTGGGGGAGGTGTCGATGTGTGTGTGGGGGGTTGGGGTGTAGAGTTGGTGTGGTGTCGTGTTGGTGGTGCTTGGGGTGTGTTGTGAGGTGAGGTTGGTGTTGTTGGGTGTGTTTGGGTGGGTGGGGAGTGAGGTGGGGGGTCGTGGGGGATAGGTGGAGAGCGGCGGGAGTCATGGTGAGTTGGGGTCTGGTTTTATGTGGTCGGTGGTGTGTGAGATACTGCGTTTGTGAGTTGTGGGTTGTGGGTGAGCAGTGTGTAAGGGTGGGGTGGGGGGGTGAGTGGTGGGTTTTGGGTTGGGGGGTGTTCTGCTGGGTGGTGTGAGTGTTGGGTCTAGTGTTTTTCGGTTGTTGAGGAAGTGGTGGTGGAGGTGTGTGGTTGTTGGGGGTAGGCTGTGGGGGGGTTGGGCTGTGTGTGGTATGGTGGTAGGTGTGGGGTTTGTTTTGGTAGGTGCGTGGGTGTTCTGTGGTTGAGTGGGTGAGTGGATTGTAGATCCGTTGTGTGTCGAGTTTGTTGTTGAAGTTGTTCGCTGATGTGAGGTGGTGGGTAGGTGGTGGTGGTGGTTTTCGTGTGGGTGGGGGTTGTTGGTTTGGTGTAGGTTCGTGAGGGAGTGTGGTTTGGTGGAGTTAGTGCGGGGTGGGGGTTGTGGCGCGTGCGTGTGTTTGTGTAGTGGTGGGTGCTTTGGGGGTGGGGGAGTTGGTGGTTGGGTGGTCAATGTGTGGGGCTCCGTGTATATGTCTGGGGGTGGTGTTGACTCGTGTGTTAGGGGGGGTGGTGCTGTGGGGGGGGTGGGGTTGGAGGATGGATATAGCGGGTGGGGTGTGTATTTGGTGGGGGGTTGGTGAAGTGATGGGTTGGATAGGGGGGGTGTGGGCATGGGGGTGGCGGTGGGGTGGTGTGTGGTGCGTGGATATGGAGTGTGGGTGTGGCGGCGGGGGGTGGTGGTGTTCGGGGGGTTGTGGTGTGTTAGGGTGGTGGGTAGGGCGTGTGTGGGGGGTGTGTTGGGTGCTGTTGTGTGAGGGTGGTGGTTGTGTTGTTTTGTTCTTATGGTGTTGGGGGTTAATGGGGTTGGGGCTAGTAGCTGAGTGGTGAGTAGTGGTGGTGGTTACGTGTTGGTGGGGGGATGTGCGGGATTGTGCGTGGTGCGGTGCGTGTTGTGTTGTTATTGGTGTGGTTGGTGTGGTGGTGCGGCTGGTGGGGTGTTTGGAGTAAGTGGTGGTGAGTGGTTTGGTGTGGTTGTGTGGGTGGGGTGGTTTAGTGTTGTGTTTTGTGTAGGGAGTTGTGGTGTGGGGAGTGTTTGTGTGGGTCGTGTGGTGGTAGAGGTTTGTAGTGGGCAGGTGTGGGCGTGTGGTTGGTTGTGTGTTGGTGGTTGTTTGTGGGGGGGTGTGTGTGTTTGGGTGGTAGTGTTGGTTTTTATGTTGTTGTGTGGTGTGAGGGTGGGGGAGGGTGGGTGGTTTGTGTTGTGTTTCGATGGTGTTGTGGTGGAAGGTGTGTGTGTTTGTGGTAGTGTGTTGGGGTGGGGGTGGTGGTAGGGTATGGATGTGGGGTTGTGTGGTAGGTGTTGGTGTGATGGGTGGGTGTTAGCGCGTGGGTGCTTGGTAGGTGTGGTTGGTGTGTGTGTGTGGGTGTGTGGTGTGGTTTGTGGGGATGTTCAGTTGGGGTGTGGGAGTGTGGGTGGTGGTGTTGGGCGTTGGGTGGGTGTCGGTCGTGGTGTGCTGGGGGATGTGATGTGTGGGTGTGGTGCTTCTAAGTTCGGGGGGGGGAGTGTGGGTAGGTGTCCTGTGGTTTCGGCTGTGTGGGAGTGTATTTATCAATATGGATTGCGTGGTGTTTGGGTGTGTTGTGTTTTCGTGTGTGTTGTGTGTGTGATTGTTGTACGCGTGTGGGGTGTAGTTCTGTGGTTGTTGGGTGTGGTAATGGAGGTGGTGGTGAGGTTGTGGTGGTGAGTGGCTTTGGTGGGGTCTGTATTTATGACTTGTGGTGCGTGTGGTGGATGGGTTGAAGGGTTTGAAGTGGGGTTAAGGTTTTGAGCTCGGTGTGTCGGAGGTGGTAGTGTGTGTTGTGTTAGGGGTGTGTTGTGGTTGGGGGGTGGTAGTTTTAAGGGTGGTGCCGTTATTGTTCAGGGGGGATTGGTGGTGTGGGAAGTGGGTGGTGTGGGGGTATGGGTGGCTGGGGTCGCTGTAGTGGGGGTCGTGGGGATGTGGGGGTTGTTGTGTGGGTGGGAGGGGAGGGGTGTGGGGCGTTGGGTTCTTTTTTTGTGGTATGTGGTGTGTGTAGTGTAGGTTTATTGGTTTTGGGTGTGGTTATGGGTAGAGTGGGGTGGTGGTGGTGGTGGGCTGGGTGTGGGTTGGGTGTTGGGGGCGGTGTGTGTGAGGGGTGTGTGTGGTGGAGTGGCGGTGTGAGGTGGGGTGGTGTATTGTGGTATGATTTAGTGTGGGTGTGGGTGTGGGGGTGTGGGTGTTGTGTTGCAGTGGTGTGAGGGTGGGGAGTGGGGTGGGGTGTGGAAGGTTGGGGCTGATGGTGGTCGGTGTGATAGCTGTGGGTTTGTGTAGTGGTGTGGGTGGGGGTCTTGTAGGGTTGTGTTGGTGGGATAGTATTGGGTGTGGTTGGGGTTTGTTGGGTGGGGGTGAGGTGGTGGGTTTGTGTAGCTTGGGGTGGGTGATTGTTACGTGGGGGCGGTATGTGGTGGTTGTTAGTGGGTTGTGGTGGTTGTGGTGGTGGGGTGTAGGTGTGGTGGTGCGGGGTGGGTTGGTGTGGTTGGATGGTTGGGAGTTTTAGTTTATTTTTATTGTGGACTCACGTCGGGTGTAAACGTTTAACAAGTGATGCTTACTCCTCCCTGATACCTTATTACAGCTCTGGATTTTCAGAGTTCCGTATCTGTGTAATATTTACCAGATTTGCATATTTTATCCTGGATATACTTAAGATTTATACTTTGTTAACTCTGATTTGTTGTATCCCAACAAACGGTGTACCGTTGTTGCTGACTAGAAAAAATACTACACAAATAATGCTGGAATGACAAACTGCATCATATCAATAAGAATACTAGCGCTTCAAATACCAGTTAAACGCTTTGTTGGTGATTGATGTAACACCATGTGCATAACTCACATGGTATATATTTACAAAACCAGTCTGTATAAACAGGCTTTTAACTTTAAGTTCGATATTAAAAGTACATTCTAAAACGGAACATTACCTATAAATTAATTTGAACAATTTAAATTGCCTGAATACTTACAAATCATCCAGGATCTCCATGTATAACTCAACCGACCTTTGAGTACATGTCCTGGGTGCGTAACAATTACTAGATTTTGAATCACTTTAATTGTGTAAGATGTAAATGGTGATGTTATGTAATGTGAAATTGAATTTCCCTGTGTTTGAATTTTGTTTAGATAATCAAGAGGTTCATTTCTCTCTACTTTTAGTTTATATATATCGAGATGAGAACCATTATGCATGTTACGGCTTCTCTCATCTTTGTATGTATTCTGATGAAAAATGATACCATTGAAGTTGGGAATCAAGTTTTCTTGGGAAATGCATTGATTGAAAAAAAGATAGATAAAAGCAAATTAGTTTTAACGAAAGTCTGAGTTTTGTCATAAAAAGGATTTGCTTGCTATTTATTGTTTTGTTCTGAGAGTCTAACGACTCTTCAATAAACTGCTCACATATGGATGTGTTGTTGAACGCTTGAAGTCGTCAATAAGGAAGTTTTATGGTCGACACGGGGATCTTGTTCAACAGCATGAAATCATCCAAGCAAGAATGTTAGGTGGTATTCTGGAGGACGACCATACGCATTGACTCTCTTTACCAAATCAAATCTAAATTTAACTGATGAGTTTTTCATGAAAGCCAAGCGGTCTCCGCAGAACATTTACGACGGCTGTACACTGTTAACAAGGGGGTGGGGCTGAATCCTTCCCGGCACCTGTTCCCATCCCGTTTTGGATTTGATAATGCTCTTCATGTTAATTCCATCATTCTTTTCAATTTGGCGTATTCTAATGAACTTTTAATGAGTTTCGAAAACCCATTGCTACCTATTTTTATTTATGTGCTGCTGCTATGCGTTTTCTTTGATACGGAATATAGACTCTTTATTTTACCCTACGTTAGAGTGAATTAGCTACGTATTTAAGTTGAAATATTTGCCTTAATAATCCTTGTCTCGTTCTGAATTTAGCAGCTGTTTAAATTTTTCAGCTCAGCTGGTGAAGTCTTATTAACGGAAACGATCATTAAAACATTTACTTTGACCGATTATGCTGAGCTAAAGCTTTGATTTTATGATTGTAATATACATATTTGATAAATGTAATTAACAATACAATAGGTATAGTTTTAAAATAAGGTCTAAAACAAATGTCAGTAAGATTTCATTAGTTGAGCTCGAATTCACTGTAAAATATGTTATCGAAAGAGAAAATGGTATAATGCAAGGCCAAATTATAAATCTAAATATGTTGCCAAATCTGTCTTAGAGTACCAATTATAATATACATATCTCTATATTTTAAACGGTGGTACCTGATCGATATGTTACTTTAGTATAGAACAATTAGCTGGTATCTAAATGCCAGGTACTATTTATGTATACACTCGTAGACGTATACTGTCTACCAGCAGTGGCAACGATCTAGCGGTAATAAATATCATCAACAATATCAAAATTTTACAAAAGTGTCCAAAACAAATGAATCTATTATAAAATAGATTTCACCGATGAAATTTGATACACAGGTGCGTAGCTATTCATCTGAACAGATAAAACATTACATTATTACAATTTTTGTTAGAGGAAACAGCATAGACCACGATAATTGTACATTTCAAAATAAGTCAACTTGTATCTCATATGGTCTATATTTACACTTATTTACACTTATTCCAAAGAAAACAAAATACTGTTATGGGGTAATAGCTCCAAGACATGGGCATATATTACAAAATCACAGAATTCAATGCAGATGAACTACAGTACCGATGAAGTAGACACGTGTTAATAAACCCGCCTTGATGTAAATACGGCAGACAAAATGAGAGCATGTTAATGAACCTGCATATACTTTGAATGCGTGGGTTGGAATACTGCGACTTTACAGCACACAATCTTGAGGTTCAATGGACAGATGACAAATGTCTTAAAATAATGTGAGTCATTCTAATGGACACAATACTAGACTCGCAAGTATTCATACGCCGTAAACTTGATCAATAAGTGTTCGTGTTCGATAGGAATCATTGATAATTGTGATTGTCAACCTGTAATAACTATAAAATCAGTAATTAGATATTTTATTATGTTTGCAAGTCACAGCTGAAGTATTTAATCAATTTTATCATCTTACGAATCGTCAACTACTCTGGATCAATGTCAAAAGAATATTCAATTGAATCAATAACACGTTCGTCTTTAATATTCATATCTAACATATTTATAACAAACACATTACAACAATATCGTGAAGTAAACAAGAAAAAAGTACTAATGGATAACTCAAACTCCAAGAATGCGACAAATCCCATATTTAGAAACACGGTATCAACATGATGAACAATTTTGAGCAGATCCCAAACAGGATGACATCAGGTGTCAAGAATAAGGCGGCGCCCCTGTTAACATGCTACCCCAGTCGCAAATGTCCTCGGCTTCAGTGATGAGGTCCTCAGTTAGTTATAGATCTGATTGGTAAAAGGGAGTCACTGTAAACAGTCGTATCCCAGAATACTATCTAACATTCCCGAGAAGTGGACTTCTCATCGTTTTACAAGATCCCCTAATTGTCCATGAAGCTTCCTTAGTGGAGATACTGAAAAATAAACATAGCGGTTGAAAACAATGTTCTTTTAGCAAATTAAACAAATAAAAAAACAATGATCGGAATGATTAACGGAGACAAAGTCATTGTCCTATGTTGTACCCGAAGGCCCTGGGACAAAGGTTACAAATGTACATTGATTTCCTGAAAATGTGCAAAGTAAATTATGTTTAGTGAAAAAACATGTCCTAATTTTCTTCAGAATTAATTACCTTTCAGAGATAACACAACCATACAAGACAGCGAACGTAACAAAATGACAGTAAATATTGAAGAAACTATTCCATCAAAGCAAATAACAATATCAAGTAAATAGTTTACGAACTGTATCACTTCTGTCGAAGGATAAACAATTTGTGAGTCCTTGATATTTCTCGTTAGTAATTTCTATAAATGTCTTGCAATATATGTGATTAACGTGTGGCATTTCCTTAAACACTTAATATTTTATTAACAACAAATAAATATTGCCGTTTGTGCTGTGTTCTTAAGCCTCAATACGTTTTATCGAGATGCTATAAAGTGTGAGTGAGGCAAATCAAAGTTTCAATTACGTTTTCTGGTGGACGATTTATCGCTGTTTTGATTTACCCATACACGTATATTCACCAGCGGGAGTCTTTGGCTTCATTTTTGTGGAAGGCAATAACGTGATATACGGACATAATGAAACGAGGAAACATATTCATCACCAGATAAAGGGCTCGAATTAGGTGCCATGGGTCAGTAAGCCGAACGGACACACATGCGCACGCAATGTCATGATACTAGTAAATTAAAGTCTGAAATATAAATCCCGTTTATGATCGATGTAGACAAAGGTGGCAGCGTAACTTACTTGGTAGAATAATAGAATCTTACATGGGTGTGTGGAGTGGATAAGGCAATTTCCATCCGAGTGGTAAAAATGTTGTTGTCCAATCCGAGGGTGCCCCGATGATTGGACATTCAGGTTTTCACCACGATGTTATCGATTTCAATTTCCACTCAACACATCAATGTTTGACTATTTTTTCCGATGATGTAAATACATGTTTATGTACGTAAATAAGACCCGATGCAACTGTTATACACTGTTTCATCATCACATAGAAGCCGTATATTATAAATCCATATTGTGACGTCATAGCGCGTGTATGATGTCTACACCCTGGGCTTTGGACAGACAAATTTGGGCTTGGCAAAATGTCCAAGATAGGAGAGCGAAAAATATATTTACCGATTTCCCATCACACCAATTTTTCAAACCAGATATTTCATTTATTTTCTGTCAGGGCTGACCTCCCCCTCCTTTATCACATGGTTTCAACATAAAGATTGATTCGCCAGATTTTACAAGTGTAAAAACATTTAAAAACCCGTTAAAAAGTATGGTCCCGGACTTGAAAAGAACACGGATATTTACATTTACATAGATATAATGACTAAACTGTCAGACATATATCTAATGGCCACCGAAAAATATTCAACGACAGTCTAGAAATAAAAAAAAATATTGTACTATCATCTGTATGGAATAGAAGAAAAAAAGTAAACTTACGTAATTACGCAAATAAACGCAGACATTTGCAGGATGTCCATAATACATTTACAAACCTAGTGATATTGGGAAAACATCTAGAGGTTGGGTCAGGTGTCATGGAATAGTGAGCATCCCCTCTTGACCGTTCACACTCGCCGTTCACACTCGCACCAAAATTCCTTTTCAAATATGTGAGGAAGAAATCCTCGGCACAATTTGTGTGGAAGACACATTTAGTGAAACAGAGTTATCGCAGATAAGGATATTGTACCGATTGTAAAATTTCCAGAACCTTGACATCAAAAAACGATTTTCGATAACTCTGTGCCAATAATTTCTCTATAAATAGTTTACCGTCGTATATAGAACGGCCATATGTTGTTTTAGCATCTTGTCTCTCTGACCTCGATCAACTGTACATGGAATGCTCAAAACAACATAAGCTGATCTTCGAAGAAGATCATCAACGTTTTTTTATCAAAAGAAAACTCCGACAAACGTTTCTTAAAATTAGTTATCCGTGTTACCTCAGGCAACTGTACGACATTTGATTGCCTCCGACAATAGACCATGTCCCTTGCCATCTCAATAGGGTAGCCGGCCTTGAATGCGTCTCATATCAATATGTGTCTTGAGCATTATAACTTTGGTATTATGTTTATAATATTTATAAACACTAGGTCGTTGCTACTGCTAGTGGACTGTCTGAGTTCCCGATTGTATGCAAAGACCTAGTACCTGGTATTTCGGCAGCTGATAGTCGTTCACTAAACTAGTATTTCGCACTGTTAACACCATCTGTATTCTCAATTCTCCACAAGCTAAGGTAGTCTTCTTTTTTGCAGTGGTTACTCTCAGACGGTTTTTGCTATACATTTAGACTGTCTAGATTATCTGTCCTCTTATGATAACAATTTCTCTTTAGAAAATATATCAACTGATGCAGTTTAATTGACAGAAACGGTCGTCTTGGTTATTGTATCTACGGAATAGTGTTTATATTTTTAGACTATCACATCTGTATCATATTCAGTTATTATAACGTTTAAAAAAAGAAATATTTAAATATTTGAATCTTACTAAAATATTTCGTTTAACTTAGTGATGCCCCTTTTTATCAATAGCCACCATGAACTGGTAACAGGTCCGCCATCACGTAAACCATTACTTTTATACTATCGACCTTTATCGCAATAGTTTGTTAGTTATAGATACAACATTTAATGTGAATATGAAGCATAGACAGTCAAATTTAAAATGTCTTCTGATAACCACGTCCAGTCAATGAAGTATACACCGTGTCACTTTGTGATCATGTGACCGAGGTATTTACTTGAAACTGGAATTTAAACGTAATTTGAAACACAAAGCAATATTATGTGAAAATGCAAGATTTATTATATGTAGACAGAATAACTCCGATGTCTGACAGCGGTAAAATGAATGCATTGTAGCGGCTGTCAAAAACATATTAAAGGACAGTTTAGAAATAATATATATCGCCATCATCGGTTTGAAATAACAGAAAATAATAAAGTTTTGTAATAAAAGAATTAAAACCCAGACATGGTTTTCCCAAAAGTTGTTTTAATGTATTGTTTCTATCGGTCAACGGCACAATATTTGTCCAAAACAATTTAGGATGAAATTTGAAACAGTCGGATCCTATACCAACGGAGTGACTTTGGAAACTGAAATTCCTGTACAAGATTGAATTTCGAAAACATCACCAGTAGACACTTCTACTGAACATGGTAACTGGGATAAATTTGCTAAAAAAATATAGTTGATCACACTTCTATGCGCCTAAAACTTCAGTGTTTATATATGAATCAATATATCAATACAGTACGAAATATGTTAGATGCATTTTGCATAAATAGAATAACTAAACTGTCAGACATATATCTAATTGATGCATCATGGATATCGTGAAATACATATTAAACGATAATTATGGAATCAATATGTATATCAACATCATCGACATCGAATAGAAGAAAATAAAAAACTTTTGTGATAAAAGAAAACCCAAATACTTCTCTAAAAAATTGTTTCGTTCCTCTGATATCGTTTAACTGTACAAGTTTTGCCCAAAATAATAAATGCTGATATTTTAAAGAGTTTGTTTCTAGATCAATTGATATGATTTTGGAAATTGACAATTAAAATTGAACGAATTTTGACAACAAAATAGGTGCCCATTGCAAACTGAACTGGGTAGATGCAGTGGAGAACAGAGTTATTAAATATATTTCAATCCTCTGAATCAACCATTTTTTTTATTTAAAATCAAGAATGTTCCTTATAATTGCCGGGGCGTTAGCTGTGATTTCGACAAAAACAAATCTTTTTTGACTACTTGGTTTGATGTAAAATAGCAAAAAGAAAAAACAGAAAGAATGTATGTTTGTTGTTATCTCATAATTCCATTGTACATCAATCTGAGTATACAAAATGATATATGCTTAAGGAAACTATAGCGTATGCACCTCAACGTCACGAAAACATCATGCGCATAGTATATAAATTCTTCGTTTCGTGTCAGAATTTCCTCTACTTTTGGTCAACATGTTTGTTGCTAAAATGGATATCTCAGTAGGCAGGAGGAAATTTCTCAATATTCCTTTACAAAACAGCTTTTATTTTTTATGCTGAGTGCATAGCAAAGAAATGGAAACAAAATTGTGGCCCCATGACCAAATGTTTGAGCATCGCGCTTTGAACCACGAAGTTTCTAACTTCTTACCCGCTGGAACCTAAGGTGCTTTTTGTGAGATGGTTTACTTGTGGAAGGCCGGCGATGTCCTTCCGGGCACATTGGAATCGCGTTCTCATATCCAGTATTAAAAACTGGCCACACCGTATCACTGAACAAATGTTGAGTATAGCGTAAAACAGCATGGGAAATTCCAAATTTAAAAAAGTTACAAAATTATCTCATGTCTTGACCGGATTTGAACACGAATCGTCTCTTTACTTTACTGCTTCACTACTACTTCCTGTTTATGTGACTATATTTATTTGGTGATGGATACAGTTTTATTTTAATTTTGAATGTTTTAAATCCCCACAGTCATATGGTGGTGGTCTGATTTTAGTGGTGAAGGAGAAACATTAAATTTGAATACGCAAAGATAATAAAAAAGGTCACAGTAACAATGGCAACCAATCGCAGGTCTTGAAAGATACACCAGCTCACTTTTGTGATCATGAGACCGTGACCTTTTCTTGAAAGTGAACTGGTAACATATGAATCAGTTTTGCAAGATCATATTGAAAACGCCAGATGTATTATGATGTAGCTGGAATAATTGATCTGTCAAAACAAATCCCAATAGATGCATCATATAGACCGTCAAAACATATTAAACGACAGTTTAGAAATAATGTATGTATCACCATCACCGGTATCAAAGAGTAGAAAAATCATAAACTTTTGTAATAAAAAAAAATCCAGACATTTTTGTCTCTATCAAACGTTGTTTTAGTGTTTTCCCTCTAGACCGTACAATACTTAGCAATGTTAGCTGAAATTAATGGTTTTGAAATTGAAATTTTCTACAAAAATTCAAAATTTGGCAATACGGTTTGAAAATTGAAATTTCCTACATCAAATTGAATTCTGGCAACACAACAGGCGCTGAACAGGGATTCTGTTGTCCGGGAGGATTCAGCATCCCTCGTTAGCATGCCAAACCCTATGTTTATGTACCATGGAAACCTCTTAAGGTTGGCGAAAAGGTCATCAAATAGTTTTACAATCTGAAAGTATTAATGACGCAGATAATCAATATCAATCATGAACTAATAAAATAGTTATATTTAATCTTCAAATATTTCGACTTATGTAAATTGCATTTTTTTTTGTTTTTGTTTTGTTTTTTTTGTTTTTTTTTTTTGTTAAAATCGAAAATCGTCACAATATATAACCGGGTTCGAACACAAACCACCCCACATGTGAACGATTGCAATTTTACTTTACTAGTACTTCCGGTCTGCCGGACAAGAGAAGATGCCATTACGTATGCCTGGATAAATTGTTTACACACAGGAAAATAATTATTACAGGTCTCTTATTATATTGCCGAAGCTTGATATATTTAAATCGAAAAGGGAATTAATTTTCCTTTCAAATAAGCAGTTATAATAATCAATTGAAACAAATTGGGATTTCAATTTAATAAGGTTCAATATGAATGGGTTCGACTGTATTATTCATAACTGTCCACCCCTGTTCGTATTACTAATACAAGTCAAACTATCGATAACACTAGATCTATAGAAATGTTAAATTACAAAGAGAAATGGATTGTATAAAAATTCATCTTCATTTTGACATCAGTGTAAAATATGGTTATGAGTTAAATTGCATGCATCAAAATAAAAAAAAAATATTACCAAATTTGAAAGGAGATATTTCATCATTACGTAATTCATCATGAAAATCAATTTCAATCAAACAAGAGTCGGCAAAGAATAAAACCATGCATAAAGAAAAAAATGCAAAAACTTGAAATGAATACGATTGTATTCCTTGAAATTCAATTCTATTGTAAAAATGAAAGCATTGAATGAAGATATGATTAATGATTTGTTTCCTACCCAAAAATGAATAATTATCAATTAATGATAAAGAGTATACGGTGAGTTTCAGGCGCATTAGCTGTTATTAATGACTTTATTTTATTGGCACAGTGAAGTAAAACGATACCTGAAGCTGTACAGCTAATAGTAAATGAGCAAGTGTGCAGGGTCGAATCATCGACAGAGTCAGTTTTAGCTGAGTTTTCAGATCGCGCGATGCGCTACCTCTGAATCTCCATCTGCTTAAGCTTTAACTCATCGCATTTTATACTCTCTATTAGACACTGAAAATATTTTGACAAAAAGACGCTATGTTCTCTAAATATGTTTGTAATTTCACACATTCACTGTGGTGGATAAAAGGCTGGAAACATGAGTGACTGGAAGTACCGCTCTTTGAAAATGTTCTTCTTCAGAACATCTGCATACATTGAGAACAAAATAACTGTAAAATGACAATACCGAAAGTTATAGTTGTAGAAAAAGCGAAATCAAATGCTCAAGAACATCCATCGTTTTTGTAAATAAGATACCATCAGTTGAGCTCAAATTATATATAAAAAAATCTCAAATACCAAAGTATAAATCAATAGAATGTCCAGGACATAGATACAAATCTGGTACACATAGACAAACACGGAGCTCTGGAAACCAAGAGGTGGGATCAGGTGCCATGGAGGAGTAAGCATCCGACTGTCGACCGGTCACACACGCCGTGAGTCCACAGTCAAGTCCAAATGAAACACGTGAGTAGTGAATCCTCCTTGCAATTGGTACAGACGTCTCAACAATCGCCAACGAAAAGGCTGCTCAACATTTCATTTAGTGAAACAGAGTAATCGCATGTGACTCAGGCGTATGTTTATTTTTTTGTTTGACGTCATTTGCATTAATTTTTCTATGATCTTTTTTAAGATACCCCCTTGCGTCACTATGATGCATTGTTCATTTTTGTGTTTATCTGTAATTAGCGGAAGACATGCTTAACATAACTAAGCTGTAATAAAATTGTGAGTTTTGGAAGAAAATGAAAACAAAATCGTTATACTGTCATATTGTCAATTTGTTCTTGAAAACCACTAGAGAGATTTTTAGGGCAAAACATACAAACATTCAAGTACTAAAGATCCTCTACCAAGTTCGTGTTTTTGCCAGTTCCATTTACATTCATATGTGTATGTTTTCTTTGATTCCTCCTACGATTCACCATTGTAACATTCATTTGATGTTTAACCTGTGATTGGAAATCCTTTCAAAATATATTTTTGAATATCTATTTTTTTTTCTAATTTACTGCCAAAAAGAAAAGAACAAGGAAGCATCCCGTACTGCCAAACAATTGGACTAAATTTGAAGTGAGGTTAATGTACCTATCAACAAAGCAATATGACATGATACATGCCTACACATGTTTTAATGACAAAAACATATCATTGTTTTGTGTGGTCAACATCTGTAGCAGATAAGTGTGTTAATATTATTGTTATGTTAGTATTGTTTCCGAAATAAAAAATGAACGGTGATAGAAAGATAACGTGTCAACAAACTGCCATTTTCCTATATCAAATTCGGAATCCAATTTTCCGAGACATATGACTTTTTGAAATGCTGCGTAAGATATCTTTAATACGATAAATAACAAATTATTCAAAATAATCGTGTTATCAACGGCGATAAGTATACCTCAGAAACATCTATTTCTATCCAGATAATGATCAATTTTACCGATCGGTCTTTGTTACATGAAGCATATGACAGACGATCCCTCATTAAATACATAAGAATATTGTTTTTGCTGACTTCTACGTGATCCACTGGGAATCTCGAGAATATAAAACTAATTATCGTAGTCAGTTTATATTGCCAAATTACTTGAATCTTTCAAAATAGTTCCGAGAAAACAAAATAGCTACTTCATATCTGTATAGTCTACTTCAGTGTAGATTATTAGTGTCTGGTGAGCATTCATGGTGTGCACTTAAATACTAGGTATCCATTGCACAAAAATAGAACTAGTATACAAATGACACATCTTTTTATTTATTGTTTTATTTAACCAAAACATGTCAACAGAAATATATTTCACTGCTAAATCTTGATATTATACAATACATAGTATCCATTGTCCTCATCCATCGTATACGGCACACATGGGAGATGGCTATCAATATAAAGCCTTATTATACATCCTGCTTTTGTTTTCCATTTAGTTACTCGTTATGAAGAAAGGTGCAATGTCCTACCATATACAACTGGGACCGAGGTCCCGAGACTACGTTTATGTTGTATTCATACGTGCTATAACGATATCACATCCGATGTTATTATGATTTGATGTTTCTAATTATGATCAATGTATTAATCATAATATATATTAGGTATATAATAAAATGTTATTGCATGTATATGTTGAAATGATTATGCCCTCATTCTTGGCTCTGAGAAGTCCCTCTCAAGTTCGGTCCTTTGACGCGTCAAGAACGCAGTCGTAAATATTTCAATATATATATATATTGCTTTTGTGTATGTTATTGTTGTTTTCATTTACGCCAAACTTTTTACCTATATCAAAACCAGAACAGGGATGGAGTATCGAAAACTGACATCTCCCAATGCTATGGAAGTTACTTTTTGTGACATATCAATCATATGTTCACTCGTTTTTTATGTGCCACCAGATAGACCTAGTCGTTCACTATATATTTATTGGCCTTGTATCAGGGATATATGAATATTTATTCACCCTAAGACCAATCATATGTATTCCGGGGATAACGATCGAGGGATACATATGATTGACTTAGAGTGAACAAGTCTTCATATCTCCCTCATACAAGGTCAATAAATTGTTTATTATACTATTATGAAAAAATCCAAAGGTAAAAAAATTATATTAAAGTTTCAATATTATTTTTTTTATTCAAAACAACAATATTTTTCAGGAAATTTATGAAAAATTCAATTTGAAGATCCATAGTTGTAGAAAGGATTCCGGGTGGGAAAACATAGCAGGGAAAATGGAGTGCGCGAAGGAAACTTGACGTTTCTGTTCCTAGTCACGTGAATAACTTTGGCTAATAACGAATAAGAATCTAACATAGAGGGATAGCGATGATTGTTTTGATTACTAGACATACGGAAGAGCCAGTGTCATGTTTTATTTTTAGGTATGGGGTATACCCAATTCCAATCCTACCGATTACGAGTCGAATGTGACATTTCTGTCAATCATTATTTTTGTTTTATGAATTAATAACAGCTTGAACGCACTGGGCAACATAAAATAGACGTTATGATTATGCATCGCTGGTCAACAAACAAACGATAAAGATATCCTGTCAGTTCTTGGATATTCGTTTTTAGTTAATGTGAATCATTTTTAGTTTTTGACAGTATTACATTCACAATTATTACGAACGACTTTAAAATGGCATTTCGTTTTAATATTTCATATCTTAAATTGACAAGTACAGTAACATAAAGATCGACATGTCTTTAACTGTGTCTTTATTTGTCCATCATTGACATAAAAATTCGGTCATTCACCACATAATAACATTGAATCACGATGGAAGAAAAACAGAGTAATTTGATTGCAGTACTGTTAAAGGTTCTGAGCAGAAATTGCTGTGTCGTATAAGCGAAATGTCAATTTGTTCTAAGCATCTTGTCGCTTTATTATCAGCAAAGTCAATAAATCAATTGCTGTTCATTATCCGTGTTTTTTTAGAATGTTCAAAGTCAATGAGCACCACCATTCGACATAACGCCACGTCTGTAAATAAATTACACTGATCGACGTTTCAACAGATACTTCTTAATTAAGATCAATATTGGTTTTTTAACGCATTTCTAAATATTTCAGGGACTTTTCTTTCAACTACACTTATCAGTTGAGCTGTTTGTTTGTTTGTTTATTGTTTTTTAACGTCCTCCTCAAGAATATTTCATTCATATGGAGACCTCACCAAATGCCTGTGAAGAGCTTCAAATTTTGCCTACCCTCGGTTTTTACTGTCTCATCCGAAGGACAGGAAACCAACCTGTCGCCGTCTGGACTCGAACTCACGCCCTAACGATCAAAAGTCGAGTGCGCTACCGACTGAGCCAGGCACTTTCTATCAATGGAGCTCCGATTTACACTAGATGTATATTTTCAAACGACAATGTGGTAAAATAATATATCTAAATATATAAACTAAACCGACTAAGACAAACCACAGTAAAATGATTACGTTTTTTAGCTTTTGAATAATTTAGGATTGAAATAGTATTATCAGTGCGAACTATTACTTTACATTATCAGCCGATACCGAAATATCAGGTGCTAGGTTTTGTATACCATCCAGGATCCAAACAGTTCACCCGAAGCGTCAACGACACAACAGTTATAATTGTTATAAACATTATTCTAAAGTTATACTATTGATAAAAAATAAAGAACGGGCCAATAGTTATGCTCATGGCGATCGTTTCTGCCAATCCAGTTCTTCCAGTAACCGACATTACCTCGAATAAAACTGCACTAAAATCGCATTTATGCTACACATTTAATGTCTGATTTCAATCCAAGTCAAATCCAAATGAAATACGTGAGGAACAAAACCTTGTCACAATTGTTAGAGTATAAACAAATGTAAGATACCAAAGTATAAATAATGCTGATGTCCAGGATATAGATACAAATCTGGTTACAATTGGACAAACAAGGACATCTGGAAATCAAGTGGTGGGATCAGGTGCAATGAAGGAGTAAGCGTTACGTATTGACCAGTCAAACCCGCCGTGAGTCAACAGTCAAATCCAGATGAAATAGATGAGGAAAGAAGCCTGGTCACAATTGGTACAGACGTCTCTACAACCGCTATCGAATAGGCAACTCAACATTTCGCTTAGTGAAACAGAATAAACGTACACACTACTATTATACCGATCGTAGAATTATCAGTGAGTGTCCTTTCTGTATAAGATATATTTATATGTGATGGAACGTAACGTTGTAAGTTCAGCAGTTCTAATATTTGTGATTCATACTCTTCGTTACAGATTACATCTCTTCACTATCGTTTTGTATGATAACTATCTATTTATCCAACCTTGGGGAGGCGTATCTGCCATTTTACCAGGCCGGAATGCCCCTGTCTACACCCTGCGCCAAGCTACACGCGCCATGGCGTCACAATATCATTTTAAAACGTATAACTTCTATGAAATGAGAATATATTAAAGTTTTATTTAATATATAAACATGTGTTTTAATCTTGGAAGAAAAATAATCAACCATAGGTGTGTTGTGTGGAAAGGTAAATATCAACCCTCATTGTAAGAATCGGAAAGTCCAATCATCGGAAAACCTTTCGACAACAAGGTTATTACCACTCGGGTGGAAATTTCCTCATCCACTCCACACACCCATATTGAATTATATTAATATTGACATATGCTCTTTATCGTACAAAAAACGTCGGTTGTTTTTCTATAACACTCTTGGTGTCTACATTTCATATCGCTTAAATAATCGAGGTATATCCGATATCTTTGTTATTGTAACATTAATTATTAATTGAACACTTTCCCTTTATGTTTCTTTTTCTATTACATATAAATATTGATAGACTCTATTTGTACTTTAGGTCTCAGTAAAAATTGTATCTTCATTCCTTAAGCTGTACATTTGAGAAATTTAATTAAAATCAAAGTTTTATATATATATATATATATATATATATATATATATATATATATATATATATATATATATATATATATATATATATATATATATATATATATATATTCTGTATTGTTTTACAAATGTACCTCAAACGTACTAAACGAAGTGATATCTATACAGCATGCTATTTAGATAAAATTTACTGCAATTGTCATATTGGTATTGCAAGCGCATATGTAGCAAAATGATATCTATGCAACATTATATGTAGATATAATTTACTGCAATTTATACCTGTACTTCAACCATGTATGTAGCGAGGAAATCTCTATACAACATGATATATAGATAGTATTTAATGTAAGTTAATACCTGCACTGCAAGCGTACATGTAGCAAATTTATTTCTATACAATATAGAATTCAGATATAACTTCCTGTACTTTTCCTATATAAAAAAATATTTAGGATGTCCAGGATATAGATACTAATCCAGCAAAAAATGACAAAGACGGACCTCTGGAAATTAAGTGTTGAGATCAGGTGTCATGGAGCAGTAAGCATCCCCTGTTGGCCAGTCACATTCGCCGTGAGTCCAAAGTCAAATTCAAAGGAAACACGTGAGGAACGAATCCTCGCCACAACTGATATACACGTCCAAAAAACGGCCATCGAACATGCAACTCAACATTTCACTTAGTGAAACATAATAATTGCAAACATGACTATCATACCAACCGTAAAATTTGCGGAGTTTTCGATATCCTTGTGTCAATAATTAGTTGACCTCTGTATATGAAATTTCAATATGTTGAACACGCCTTGGCATATCATTTGTAATTATCTGTACTTCAAATGTTGACACAAATACCTATACAGCATCATATATGAATAAAGATTCCAGATGTAAAACGGGTACTCCTTCAGACATCGAGTTTTTACTTAACATTTGTGTGTATCAAATGTATTCGTATCATTTGTGTTTACCTCCCTCTGGGGGTTTACCTGTTTAATTAGTTTGATTAACCGCTTTGCATCTGTGTCCCATTAGCTTTTAAATATATAGGTATCACAGTTTATTTTGATATCACATATCAATATACAGTGTGCATATAATCTGCCTGTGTAATAACTTTGATATCCGTACTTCATCTACCAGATACTACTTGGTTCAAAAAATGTGGTTCCTTCCTAAGCACAAATTGCAATCCTGGTGAACAAACATCATGGTATAAGCACGTACATTTCTGTTCGAACAAATAGTGGAAAACATGCACATCTGTGCATAGAATTACATACGTAAATCTACGTACATAATGAAGGAATGACTAAGATGTAATGTTAAAAAAGCGTCGAGCAATATAAAAGAAATTTTATTTTTTTCGCATAAACAACGATTTTATTTGTGGTTATAGTTTTAAAACAGGAATAGGAAAATTAGGAATATTCTTTTTCTAAGTCAGTAAAATATCGTGATGATAGTAAAACTTGATAAAATGGTAAAAAAAATCCATAAAAAGTACGAATTCAAATTTGATTATATCAAACCTTCAAAGTATACACAGATTTGATCAACTCGTGTGTACAAGGTGCGTCAACACATGCAGCCATTTATATCACAGCTATTAGGTAAACAGAGCCAACAAGGCAATCTCAAGATCCGCAAGGTCTCCTTAGTGTCATACTGAACTAATGATTGATGTTTTAAATAAATATTTAATATAAGATTATGTCAGTTTATCTATAATAAGATGCAATATCGCCCATCAAAAATCAGTTCTGAGTGTCAGTATAGAAACAAATAAATGAAGAAAGATTACATGTAATGGATAAACCAATATAACGGGTACGTCATGGCAGCCGATAACTACAGTTTAGTTATGCAACAACGACTTATAATGGAGCTTCTGTCAACTGTCATAACCGGATGTAGGGTTGACACTGACGAATTAATATCATTATATCCAGTCTAATAGACAATTCCTATGGTAATTCAAGTGCAAATGTTTTATCAACAGCAAATTATTTTCATGATTGCACTGTTGTCTTCTATAAAATAACATTTTCTCCCGTATGGATTGGATTTCATGATTTTTATGAATGCTTGATTGAAAAATTAAAGCAGAACGAATCAGCTAATGTATACTATTTCACTGATATTGCTAACGTAAATCATACGTCTGAAGAAAAGTTGTTTATCGATATCATCTTCCAGTGTCTGAAATTTAGATTAAAACTGTCAAACATTCCTAAAACATTTTACCAGAAATTACTCATTGCTTTTTGCGGTCTAGATGTGACCAATGATTGACAGTAGATATTCATTTACTGACGACACCTTACTGTGGCATGCGAAAATCACATTAATGAGTAATACCTATATTTTCTCGGTTAAACCCAGTTTTTCCCCAGTTGGATATACTTTTTCTCAGTAAACCACATTAACTGGAGGAAAACTAGGTTTAACTTAGAAAAACTAGGTTTAACTGGAGAAAAATTAGGTTGAACTCATAACAAATTTTAACTGGATATAAACTAGATCTAACTGAGAAAAAACTTGGATTATCTCATTGTTGTAATTTCGGCGTGCTTCATCAGTTAAACCTAGATTTTCTCAGTTAAAGCAAGTTTTCTTAAGATAAACCTAGGATTTTCTCAGTAACCCACTTTAACTGGGGAAAAAACTAGGTTTAATTGAGAAAAACTAGGTTTAACTGCCCCACAATAACATTAATGAATATTTCGCGCAGTTCAACCTAGTTTTTCTCTGTTAAACTTAGTTTTTCTAGAGTTAATTTTGGATACGAGAAAAATTAGGATTAACTCTAGAAAATTTAAGTTGAACTCGTAACTCACATTAACTGAGAAAAACTTCATGTGTAGTGTTGGTCCAAACATTTTTGCGATGTAAACACTCAGACTTTTGTTGCCTTCCATGATCATTTTTTTCGGTTAACATTAAAGATACAGTCAGACAGCGTAAGGCATTAGAAATACTATATTTGTACCATAATTAAATCATGATGAGATAGTAAACATTCCTGAAAGGTTATAAACGATACAGAAGGTATCAAGAGACACTAAGGGATACCATATAAAAAAAAAAATCTTTAAGAAAAGGTAGAACTATTTATTTTATGCCGGGAATTCCTTTGTTTTTTCTTTGAATTTTAATTAAAAATGCAATTTGAATTCCGTTTAAATCTAACATGGGACTTTCAACCAATATGTGTTGGAAAATGTAAACGTAGTTATATTTTAACATAGTGCCAATGTATATAGGTGGTATTAAGTTGAACACATGTTGTACAGTCGGGGCAGTAGTAGGGTGCCTCATAGAGTTAAAGGGCTTGTGCCTTGGTCGTCAAAATCTAACTTTATGGTATAAATAAATAGTTCATCATTTGAAAGGCATTGGTTGTAATGGATACATTTGACAGATTCTCAGAATGGAACGTCTTGATGCAGGTTCTGACGTATAAACATGTACTGTTTCATAAGTATTAAGTTGTGCCGAATTCTTTTAAAATGGGAATTCTAGGGCAACCCATCCCTGTCTCCATTAAAAGTGATTGTCTGGGCTAATAATAATAATGATACAAAACTTATTTGTTGGGAAATTGAAGTGAAATTTCACACCTTATGCAATTCAAAGACCTGATCTACTCAGTGTCATGAAGAATAATCATGTTTCCTTTTTAATGAACCCCGACGAAATAAAATTACCGATTGTATTTCCTTTCAGCAATAAAATCTGAGAAGCACTGTTTTTCTTTTGCAAAATCCATTACTGGAGATAATTTTGCAGGCGTTCCAAAAACCTCAAAATTTGCATTAATAACTCGATACTCGAGACAGAAGTGTCTGTTTATTTCATTTTGTCTCCCAAACGATAATGTTCCAATGTTGGACTAAATAGCGCTTTAGTTATGGAGTTTATACATTTAACATATCTATTAAAGCTCCAATTTCGAATTTTATAATTTAAAATATATTTGTTATTTACCTCATCGTATATTTTAGATTTACTTATTACTCCTCTTAGACTAGTGTTTACATATTATTACCTGGATTTTATTTATGAACCAATTGATGGTTTGAATGCTACTCAATTATGCAATATACAGTAATATTCCTAATTCTTAATGGCACGTCAAAGCCTTATAATATTGACACAAACTGACTTTGGTTTCTCTTAGTTTCTGTACTTACAAAACTGTAACTATTTTCGTCCTTAGATGAGGGGACGAATACAAAATGAGAGCAAATGTTTCAAGCTAAGGGCAAGGATAATGAGGGTGAACATTTCAGGTATGGGGTAGTTATAGGGTATCTAATTGTGTCTCTCTAATATCTGATATCAATAAACGTTTTCCATTTGTTTTTGCACCAGTGGATATTAAGAAAATGACTTTGTGACCAAGATAGGATGCCATGTCACGTGATATGAAGTGGGCGGGTTAATCTATACCTGATTTACAATGCCACACCTCTTGTAAACGTGTGGAACTTGTCTCTAGGCATTGTTGATTTACTTTTAGTTGGATTACCTCTCTGAATGTAATGGACCTATAGAGTGAAATACATTTATATTGTTAGATGAAACGTAGATCTGAATGGATTTCTCTCTTTCAAGCCCTATGCCAGCAATATTGGCTATGTTTAACATTTACATTGTATCTTTCTACAAAGGTTTTTCTATCTGAAACATAATTTAATTTCGAATAAATACTTCATGTAAGTCTTATTTCTGACAAAACACTTAAAATATCCTTTAGTTCTATACGTCCCTTGTTTTACGCATGCATATCAAACGCGTGTTAAGTACAATGTTTGAAAGTACTACACTTTGGCTAAGTAGGAACTGTCAAACATTGTGAAGTAATTATAAATCGAGATATTTTATGTAATCCATACATATGAAATTAACAAAAACAATAGTTTGGAAATATCTTTATAATGCTAAATGAAAAATGGATCTGGGCATTTGTTTTTCAGTCATGCACATTTCCGAAAATACTGGGAAAGAAATTCTTACAGTTCTACAACTCTTCGTCTAGCTGATCCATAGTTTTATTTTAAATCAAAACCTCTTTTTAGTCTTATTTCAGACGTCAAACTCCTTTTTCATTTAGGTTTACCAGGGATGTCCATGGATTTACACATGTACAGCCAACACGATTGTTTATCATGAGTTTCGGTACGAGTAACATCGGGGTAAAACTAAGCCGATATGACAAAGACCGGAAGGGGCTACACTACTGTCGCCGCCCCAAATATTTTGCAAAAAAAAAATAATAATAAAAAATACATGTTACAAAATCAAATAAAATCGCTGAAATAAATCATCCATTTACGGTATTAAAGCTACCAAAGGCTAAGAAAATTTTACTGTCTCAGTTATCTTCTATTGCCACTCGTAAAAATGCATTGAGAAGATCGGGTGAATACTCTACGCTAGGTTGATTTGATTTGAATTTTTGTTTTACGCCATACTCAACAATCTTTCAGTCATATGATGGCCTCCAGTTTTTATTGGTGGAGGAGAAACCCCGGTTACCCGGGTAAAGACCACCGACCTTCCGCAAGAAAACTGGTAAACTTTCCCACTTAATTCGGAATGACCCTAGCGGGATTCGAACCAGAGGTGAGAGGCCTTGTGATTTAAAGCGCAATGCTCTAACCACTCGGCCACGGAGCCCTCCCCCATCTACGCTAGGAAGCAGATATCCAGTTGCAGAATAAGTAGGGCCCGAGACCATAAACAAAAAAAATTTGAGACAAATTTTATTCTCAAAAGTTAAGAATGTACTCATGAGTGAAAAGTGAAGGCTCGCAGACAATAAAACGATTAAAAAAAATCTCAACTGAGGTCAGATTATCAAGGGGCAGTGTAAATCTCGCCCATGACATATGCCCAAATTTATGCCTCAATATATGTAACTTCGATGTTTGAACATTATTCTAACCATAATCTATTATTTATTATTTAATAACCATTACAAAGGAATAAAACGTGTTAAAAATCAAGTACGCAGCACGTTTTGTTGTATAAAAAGGGGGATAAGATATATGCATTTTTTAAAAACATTAAAAACTTTTTGTAAAATGCCATTACATGACCGAAGTCAGTAATTCATACATATGATATGTATTATGTATGTAATAAACGATATTGAGGATGCAAGTAAGTTAGTATAAGTTCATTAGATAAGATAAATGACTCGGAACATAAACTGGGGCACATGTACCGGACTAAATTTATATCGTCCATATTGTTGACGTAAACAAACGTTGTATGATCAAAACAAGCCAACAGATAAAGAACTGTTGGTTTCCTAAATCTATTTCGCTCAAACAACACGTTGTTTTCGAAAGACAAGACAAAGGATTAATCATGCCCCGAAATTCTCTAGTGCGACAATGACAATGCTTCAATAGCTTCAGGCGAACATAGGGACTGCCATACTCGCCGTTAAGAATTACTTAAATCAGCTACTTGCCGTACTTAATTATTTTATCACTTGAGAAAGAAATTTGTTTAAGAATTTCTTTATGGTCCACACTTGGAGAACACTCTCAAGATTTGAGTAAAACATTGACGCTGAATAAAAAAAAATTGTCTGAGAACAATTGTATGGCAATGGGCCCTGGGTTTTTGTTTTTAGAAAACCCAAAAGTAGAAATTGTTTTTCTTATTAAATTAAATTTAATTAAAATACATGGCAATATTCCATTATAGACATTTTAGAAATTTCCATCACACACACACACACACACACACACACTCACACACACACACACACACACACACACACACACACACACACACACACACACACACACACACACACACACACACACACATTATCCCTTCCTCAAAATGACACGTACTAAAATGAACATAAAGTAAGCAAGTAAGTATAAGAAATAGACCTACTATTATTTCAATTGTCAATTCAGTAAGCCACTTAGTATACGTACACACGCTCATTGAATTGATAGGATGATTGACAGGCGATTAAATGTCAAACTAAGTTAACTTGTAGAAGGCGGGCCCTAAGACTCCCCCTTTGATAAGGGCATTTGCTGCGGTTACCAAACACATATTTTGATTATTGTCTATTTCTACTAATGTACTTGATGTAAAGTAAAATATAAGAGCAATAAACAAGCATACAGGTCTTATATTCAGTTATATTAAAGTCAGGTCCAAAGTGGTATTAATATACAAATAGTAAGAATGAGTTAATCAATTATCATTGACAAACTGTCAAATATGGGTTTCACAAGCAATTTTCACAAAATATGTAGTGATTTAAGAATGCTCACGTTTCTGTTTGTCTCTTTTGTCATTGCATATCAATTTTTGTAGTAAAAAGACAATTAATAATAATAATAATAATAATAATAATAATAATAATAATGATGATGATGATGATGATGATGATGATGATGATGATGATAATAATAATAATAATAATAATAATAATAATAATAATAATAATAATAATAATAATAATAATAATAATAATAATAATAATAATAAAACACAACTATTATTCAGAATATTAGTGGCGGAACTGTGTATCAATAATCTCGGTTTATGGCGAACCACTTTAAATCCTTCATGTAATGATTTAGTTGCGGTTATGATTATTTCGCCCGTTTTGATGGTGCGGAAATAAACATATATCCGCTGGTAATGTGCGAGTATGGTTTGTTACATGTTCGATGCCATCATGTTTTCAACAATATAATGTTAATTCCATGTATTTCTCGTCAGCTAATTATGTTCCCAATCTGTTTTCGCTTTTTGTCCCGATCCATTTCGATGATTACCGTTTGCGTTTCTTTGCCATTTTGTTCTATTTTTTCATGATACAATATTTTAGCTATTTGCTAAATGGAATTTCATTCGTTAAATGATTGCATTCACGTGAAATTTAAAGTCTAAAAAGTATTGACTTTATATGCACTTAATAATTCAATCACTTTCACAAAAGACATTTGTGTAAATTATTATCAATCTGCAGTTTGATGTTACACAAATTGCATAATTGGAAAATTTTGCCTAATACTTGAACACATTTACTCATTTTGCTCTGATTCGTTGTTTTCAATTGAAAATAAACAATCAATGAAATAAAACAAACAAACTTGTACTATCTTCATAGTCCAAAACATTTTATCACGATATAAAACGTTTTAGAATGTAATAAGAAACCTGACTCCAGCACCATTTAAAAATTCAATAACTACAAAGTAAATTTAATAGATCCCTGACTAAGGAAAAATATTTGCTAAGGGATGGTTCGTGAATTGGGTTTTGCTGAGCCTTCGTATGGGACATCGTGCAATTAGATTTGATACATGTATAACATAATTGCCACTACAGGTAATTTCATAACCCAGACTATTGACCTATCGCCATATTTCTGCCGCTTGACTCTCGATTCTGACATTTGGCGATAGGTCAATTTGAATAGATTGTGTACAGATACTACTTATTAACATAACATTGATGACATATTCTGTCCATTTTTTATTTCACATAAACTAGTTATACACACCACTGATAACATTTCTTAATATTTTTTATGATTTTAAGGCTACTGAATTTTTCATAAACCATGCTTCTTTTTTCACAATTGCTCTTCAAGTTGCAATAGTTGATCTATCTAGTTTGTGATATTATAACGGATTGGAAATTTTAACTATCCATTAATACTTCTTCATTATACTTTCAAAATGTTTTTCTGGATGGTATGTTCCAGTTTTATCAAATGGGCATACTTTGGCTCAAATAATCTAAATAGCTACACAACATGACTTGGAGTTTCACATTTCGTGTTTTCGATCGTGTCATAGCTTTATGTATTAATTGTGAATGATACAGTCTAGGCTTGCGTGCACATAGGATATCTTTTTTGTTACGTATAATGTCGTTGAATCCTACGAAGATATAATGCATTGCTGACTAATGTTATGGCAGAAGTTGCTTTTCGATCCCAGTAAATGTATTAAACTAAGACATGCGTCATTTTGCATTGGAATGCCTAATGTGTGAAAGCAATTCCAACCACTGTGATAAAACTTGAGAAATTGGTCATTCTACAAATGCGATCAGTAAATCAGAGTCTGAATGGCTTGGCCTGTTTGGTTTTAGTGTGTTTTACGCCACACTGAACAATTCCTAGATGTGATGATGGAGACACGCGTTTGTTGGTGGAAGATAGAAAGCGCTTAGAGTGAACCCCAAAAGAGGCCACAGTCGCCAGATGGCGCTGACTACACCCGGGAACCTGGTCCAATCCTGTTACAGATTGTTCTTCATGTTCAGAACGTTTGTGTATTTGATTTGTCGTGTTCTAATAAACTTTCAGTTTGGTACTTCTTCCATTTTAACTTTAGCCCAGCCTGTAATCATTCATCATACAGATAAGAATTGTATCTTAAATTTTGAACGAAAATAAATACAGAGTGTTTCAAAAATATGTTCTACTGAAAATGCCTTGGACTTTGATCACCGTTTTCAAAATGTTAATAGTTAAGAATAAGATTCATTTGAATACTATCCAAAGTGTTTGAATTGAAAGTTATATACCAGCAACATTTTAAAACTGAAACACTCTTTATTACTTAAATATCAGGTACCAGAGAATAAATCATCCGGGTTTCCAGAATACATATACAGATCTGGTGAATATTGGACAAACACGCACCTTTAGAAACCCAGACGTGTGATAAGAGTTAACGACGCCTGCTGACTGGTCACACCCGCCCTGAATAAACAGACAACTTCAAATGAAATAAGTGAGGAACAAATCCCCGTCCCATTTGGTACAGACGACTCAACAACCGCTATCGAACAGGTAATTTAACATTTCATTTGGTGAAACAGAATGATGCCAAGGAACGCTGTTATGCCAACTAAAATTTTTAATCAAATGCGATGTTCTATATCGCTGTGTTAGTACATAGTCTCTGCATACGAAATACTTATATGTTGAACATACATTGGTATATCAGCTCATTTGTGAGATATAAATACCGTAAAATCTTAGGCTTGAGTTAATACCGGGAATTGAATCCGAACGTTTCCACTTCTGAGTTTTTAGGTTATGAGGTTAATGTGTCAATGTCATGTAAAAGAAATGGATATGTTCTTTGTCGCGATAATGACTAATGAAACTAAATTAATTCAATTGTAACGGATTTGTTTCAATCGTTTGTGAAACCAACTGTTATCACTCTATAACACATTCTCATGCTAATGACCTAAATCATCTTTATTTCTTTAAAGCTATTAGAACAATCCGTCAACTCCCGTGAGTATTGTTATTACATAACAACACATCAGATATTTACATTACATTATTAATCAAAGTGTACTCTTATCGTGTTTGACTTTGTCACAACTGACATAATCAGTAAATAAAGCAGCCTCTGCACGTTTTCTGTTATTTCGTAGAAAATAATCCGCCAAATACAATTATAGGTGCTACATTATCATGTTCGAAAAGTCACAGAGGATTTCGTATTTAACCCAAAAAGTAATGTAATTCCGTAAAGTACATGTTCTGATATTGTTGGTCTTTAAATATGAAATACTTAATCAGTAATGAGCGTAGGAGTCCATTCTCGGAGAAAGATTCTGATCTGTTCATGTGCTGTTATTTGTTTAGAAATGTTAAAATCCATTTGCTCATTGATTGGGAACATTGATGACAACTGATCAATTTCTGGTAATTCATTTCTATGCAGATTCTAATATATCATTCCTATAGATACATATTGAAGAAAAAAAATAAAGGCAATATTGAATTGTAATCTTTATTTCCTTGCACTGTAAAGATGGACATTTCTATGTTTACTGTTAAGTACGCAATTTTCTTATGGAAACCATACAGGGTTTTTTGGGTTTTTTTTTTTTTCTGCAACTTACTGTCAGCAAATCTGTATCAGAACAGCTTTGGGTTTGTACGCAGGAGGAGAGAGGGGATGATTTACATACCAAATTGGTAATCAGGTATTGAGTGTGAACTACCCCACGCGTAATTTTTTATTTTTAAAATATCATGAAATGTGTTATTTGACTTTCCATTATTCGAGATATTTCACATACTTTGACAAAACAGCCAGACCTTTCAATATCTAAAATGGTACAGTGTGTTTCGATTTGAGCTGATTTAAAGTTGCAGATAAATGATAAGGTATACAAATTTTACAACAAAACATGAAAACAAGTTCTGTAAAACCCCTTTTTATTACTCTATATGCCCAATTCCTTATTTTGAAGAATGTTTATGAGAAATCATGTTTTATTTTGTTAAATCCATTTGTCTATAAACGAAATATCAATCCCAAACATTTTTGTACTGAAAAAAGTGAGAATCGTTTCGACAAATGTATGAGATTGAAAAGCATCTTTTCAATAACTGTGTCAGTGGCGCTTTATGATTTTATTTTGATCACAATTTGAAGAAATCCTTTGTCAAATTCTGTTTTATACATAAAATGTTGTTAATCACTGGCGGCAATATGTCTAAATTATCACCATATTTTAATTATTATTTCACTTTTTCGAATATAAATATGTTTGTTATTCGTTTACTGGCATGGAATGCGATGCTAATCTTTTCCAGTAACAGTATACATTCACCCTTTAGGGGGGATTGGTTGTGTTTATCAAGTATAATATTTCGATTTTATTTTTATTTTACTACCTTTTCTTGATGTACAATAACAAATAAAAGCTATACGCAGACATTAAAAAAGTTTATAGTCATATATTTTGGCGAATAAAGGTCAGGTCCAGTGTGGTATTCATATAAAATTGTAAAGTTGAGTTAATCAATTGCAATTTATGAATTCCTATGCCTGTGTATATTGCATTTTTATTATTGTATGTCAATGTAAAATTGAACAAATACCAATCAGTAATCAAAACTCAAGTGCATTATAACACAACGAATTTCATGTGCAAATGGTCTCAACATGAAGAACAATTACCAATCCCAAAGATAAGACCAGGTGTTCGGAAGCAGTCAGCGTTTTCTGCTGGCATGCCACACCCGTCGCAAATGTTCCATGGAGACCTTTCTAGTTCGATGAACGAGTCAAATTCGGTAAAAGGTCAAGTTTGTTGATGAGGTCAAGTTCAGTGAAAAGCATGATTGGTGAAACGGAGTTACTGTCTTTGATCCAGAATACTATCTAATATTTCCCAAAAGGGGGACTTCATAATGTTTAACAACATCCCTGTATCGATCATAAAACTTCTCCAACGTTCAACAACATAACCTTGTGTAAGTTGTTTATTGAATAAACTCAGAATAAAACAGTCATAAGAAGAGCATGCCCTGGCATAACGTATAAGTTGTGAAATGAAAGCGCCATAGGCAGGAGAAGATGGAATATTACTACTTAGAAATGGGAAGTTTGTGATATGGAAATTGCAATCGTCTTGTTTGTCATAGAGGGGTGTGTGAAGTTGGCCGTTTTTTCCAATCGACAACAGTAAGTCTAGGTAACAAGCAGATGTGTTGCTCTCTGTCGTCTCATTGATCTCTAGCTCAACAGGATACATCTGGCCGAGATAATTCTGAAATTCTGAATTATTTTTGGACAGAACATCGTCGATATACCTTTAAGTAAAACTAAACCGATATGCTAACTGTTTGTTTCCTTTGGAGAACAGAGACTGTATAAATTCCGCTTCATATGAATACAAAAATATGTCAGCCAAGAGAGGTGCACAATTGGTACCATTGGAAAGCCGACAATCGGTTGGAAATTTTTTTCCGCAAAAACCACGAAGATGTTGTCTACTAGAAACCCCAGCATCTTGATAATATCGTCTTCAGTGTACATGTTATTGTGAGTAAAATTGAACCGAGCTGCTAACTGTTTGTTTCCTTTGGAGAGCATAGACTATATAAATTTCGCTTCATATGAATACAAAAATATGTCAGCCAAGAGAGGTGCACAACTGGTACCCATTGAAATGCCGACAATCTGCTGGAAAGCTTTTCAAGCAAATAACCACGAAGACTTTATCTAAGAAGCAAAAAAGGAGAGCAATAATTTTGATTACACATGCTTAAGTCAGTCAAGAGAGGTGCACAATTGGTACCCATTGGAATTGCCGACGATCTGCTGGAAAACTTTTCCCGTAAAAACCACGAAGATGTTGTCTAAGAAGCAAAAACGGAAAGCAATAATTTTGAAGATACAAGCTTAAGTCAGCCAAGAGAGGTGCACAATTGGTACCCATTGTGATGCCGACAATCTGCTGGAAAACTTTTCCCGCAAAAACAACGTCGATGTTTTCTAAGAAGCAAAAAAGGAAAGCAATAATTTTGAAGACACAAGCTTATTTTTTTAGAAGCACATAACATTGCCTAGCTATGGCAGTGCTGTTGATGAGAAGAAATCCACCGTTAAAGCGATCGTATCTTATATAAACTGATATAGAAAACATCATTCTCTGTAACTAATACATCTACTTTTATTTGATATATCTGATGTTTTATTATTCCAGTATTTTATGTGACCGTTTCCTATGTAACATATGCAAATATGTTTGCACATACAGCAATGTCCAACGATCTAAGTATAACACAAAAACAAAAACAGAAGATTAACGAAAATATCACTGTTCGCAATTATTAGATTAGCATTGAAAGTAGAATGGGAACGCACATTAGTTTGCAGTGCAAAAAGTACAGTCAATTCACACTCATTATAGCCACTCGATTCATCATCACTCTGGCAATAATGCTAAACTTTATCCTGCTATATAAAGTATCTTTATGGAAAAAACACCTGCTTTGTTTACAACATGGGCGCAGACATTTTGGACACCCAAAGTTGTGCGGAGGGTAAAATGAGCCCAGAGATCTGATTGGTCATTAAATGAAAAAATTAGTTTTTGCCATTAATAAGTGAAATTAAGGTGATAAAAAGATACATGAATATTGGTAGTACTTTTGGAAATTATAGGGTTGACGGATGAAAATTGAAAGGGAGGGGTCATATGAGAATAGATATTTTCCTTTGGTGCGGAATACTACGAGTTGTAAACAAGTGAAAATTTGAAGTAGAAATGCAACGCAACCTATACTTTTGATTGCATATTTTGTTATCCAAAATATTGATCTTTCAGCACAGGGTACTTATTTGACCCAGATTTAATAAACATGGGAGTGACAGTGACCTGAAGTTTTGTAAATTAGCATTGAGGCCTATGGGAAAATATTTGGTGGTGTCTGTCCTATAGAGAAATGCATATTTGACACATGTAGGCTGGATGAAGCCTTAAAATAAGTCATTTCTCTCGTTTTTATCACCTAAGTTGCAATTTATTCACTTTTACTCATACTTTTTAAAACAGATTTGAGGGTCTCTATGAAATGGGGTACCTGTTGGGGGTCCACAAGGTGTGCAAATTTAATAGAGTGTGTTGCCTCTACACACATTATTATGCATTTGTTGCATATTGAGATCTCTTAATTTTATCTGTATGTTTTATATTACACCTAGAACTAATATATTTTATCATTTATTGGTCAAAATTCTCATCTGTACTTGGAAAATTCAAGTATACCCCCACCCTCCTCCTACAAAACATGCACATGTTCTTTTATAAAAAATCATATAGTTTATGGTTATGCATAGTGACTAATTTTAGCAAAAATTTTGGAAATGATGTTTCTATTGTAAATTTTAACCCATTTGAATTAAAAATCAGACCTTTTTGAGGTAAAGACTGGTTTGATTTTCTTCTTTTGAGGGCAAAATCTACATATTGGACCATGTCATTTTACTCGTGCAGTGTATTTTGTACCTTTAGCTGTACATATGTACTGTATCTGAAGGGTAAAGAACCATCATCATTTTAAGAAAATTGTATTAAAACTGCATTTCAGCATTTAAGTCTCATCAGTAAAAATATTTTCATCATGCCCATATACACTGAAAACAGTATAAAAATTAATTTAAATCCCCCCCCCCCCTGATCTGTACACAAGAATTTCCACATTGTGGTTAGGTCACCAATAAGAGATTTTTTATCTAATTATCATACTCAAGTACCTGTAAAGGTAATTATAAAATATCAATTATATTTTTTTCTGTATTAACTCATCTAATATTCATTCAAGTTGCATGTTTTTCAATAAGTTTTCTAAATATTCAGTCATGCATTTTTTGTTTGAAATCTTTTTTCAACCCCCCCCCCTTCCAGCAAATGTCACTTAACACTCTCTTGGGGTCATACCAGACAAAAAATTAACACCTGATATTGACTTTTACTGGTTTCTAAACTTAGTATAATTAAAATTTGACTTAGTTTTTTTATCTGAAACAGAACTATAAATATGTCATATCCTTTTAAAAGCAATTTGACTAGCATTTTGCACCATTTAAGTGTCAGTCATTTTAAAGTCAGACTCAGTTATCTGCCCTCTGTATTTAATTTAGTTACATCATGAGACTGTAATTAAGGGATGAAACAAAACATGGACATGTCTGAAAATGATTAACATTACATATTTTATATAAATGAACACAATAAGTCTATTGAAATGTGTTGTATGTAAGGGTATCCCCTCCCAGAAGTTTTACACTTTTATTAAGGTGCACTTCATTCCTTGTCAATAAAAGCAATTTGATGATATAAAAAATGACATGGTTTTACTTTTAAGTGAGCTTCAGAAATTCTTCTTTACTTCTGGCAACTAATTGGTTCCATGCTCATTAAGAAATGATCCAAATTTTTTAAGTTTTTGTGTGAAGAAAATGGTATAAATTTTGTCACTTTTTTCCATTATTAAGGGGTACCGTCTACCCTTATTTGATATCATGGTCAAATATTGTGGTAAATAATGGTATGAAATCATTCAAAATAATGAAGTGTAATGTGTTACAGACAATTCTGAATGAAAATCATGAAAGAAAAACAGACAACTTCTTCATATAATGTATTTATTTGTTAATATCAATGAAATGGGATTGAGAGGTAGGGGTGTCTGACACATTATAGACTGTGTTTCTCTTCAGGTTGGTTTCCCATCCTCATTATTAAGGGGGCTTGGTGTTCAGTTAATGAGATTTCCAAAAAATGCAAAATGACCATTTTTTGGCAATGTTTTTTGATAAATCTATAGGAAAAACACCTGCTTTGTTTACAACATGGGCGCAGACATTTTGGACACCCAAAGTTGTGCGGAGGGTAAAAATGAGCCCAGAGATCTGATTGGTCATTAAATGAAAAAAATTAGTTTTGCCATTAATAAGTGAAATTAAGGTGATAAAAAAGATACAATGAATATTGGTAGTACTTTGGAAATTATAGGGTTGACGGATGAAAATTATTGTAAACAAGTGAAAATTTGAAGTAGAAATGCAACGGCAACCTATACTTTTGATTGCATATTTTGTTATCCAAAATATTGATCTTTCAGCACAGGGTACTTATTTGACCCAGATTTAATAAACATGGGAGTGACAGTGACCTGAAGTTTTGTAAATTAGCATTGAGGCCTATGGGAAAATATTTGGTGGTGTCTGTCCTTATGACGCCAAATTCAGTATCACCATCTGACACACAAGTATTAGAACAATCATCCATTTAAAAGTGTCGTATATCTCGATATACCCCATAAGTGATCATGGTCCATGGCGAAGCTAATTTTATTGGTCGCTAGAAATCACCGGTGTGAAGTTAGGCAGGATTGGTAAAAATAGGTAACCAAAGAATTAAATAAACAATACTTAACTTAATATGAACTGTGACAAGTCCATTCAATAAATAGTTATGATACAAAAGAACAGGGATCCGTTTCATGAACCATCGTAAGGCAGTACGTAACTAAGTTTTTCTGTAACTTCCTACTAAGCGTAAGTTTTTGCGTTACTCCGTTTCTAGTTTATAGTCGTATATATTTGGTTAATAAAGGTCGGGTCCAGTGTGGTATTCATATAAAATTGTAAGGTATGGTTAATCAATCGCAATTGAAAAAATAAGACAAACGAATACATCACCGTTCGCCATTTTAGATTAGCATTTTGAATGGAAAAGGAAAATCACATTAGTTTGCAGTGTAGTGAGTGCAGTCAATTCACGCATTATAGCCACTCGATTCATCATTTTTCTGGCAATCATGCCATAATTCATCTTCCTATATAAAATATCTTTATAACGCCAATATCATTATCACCACTTGCGTAAAATATTACGTCAAATGTTACGCAACTCTATTATATATATATATATATATATATATATATATATATATATATATATATATATATATATATATATATATATATATATATATATATGAACATACACATATATATATATAGTATATCATTCCGAATTTTTTGTTTCTAATTGGACAATAATGCCCTGCTGCATTTTGTCGCCAATCAGTAAAAAGTAATACAGTACGTCGTTTCAATTTTCGCAGACTTTGATTTCATTTCAGAAATATAATAAAATTTTGTACGTGATACAATATTTGTTTCGAAAGTCACCATTATGTGTGTATTATGTTGTCTTGATTACGGTAATTCCGTTTTTTTGGCATGCTAATCAAGTTACAAATATGTTCGTTTCAATGGGCAAAGACAATGAATAACCTAATGTACTGTAATAATTATTCTTTTCGCGACGCAATATTGAGATTGAGAGTCATAAATGATATATGTTTTTGTCAATTATTCACAGAATCCGTTATCTTATAAAATCATGTGTGATTGTTGAATAAAAATGCTATTTTTGTACAAAAGTAATTTAGGTACATGACTCATTTTGCAACAAAAAGTAAAATTTAGTTTGAATTATTTAGTTACTTCAAAAGTATGTCTCATCTACGAAATACGTTTGCGGTTGGACTTTAGTAGGGATGTAAAAATCGTATAGACAGTAATAGCATGAATTAAATTATATATATATATATATATATATATATATATATATATATATATATATATATATATATATATATATATATATATATATATATATATATATATAATTTTTATACGGAATAGATAAGTTTTACCAATATAAATTGTTATATTAAAATTTAATCACTTAATTACAGATACTAGGTTATTAATCGAAAGAAACGTCATTAGACAATTAGCAAATCAGGGGGAAATTGGATATCCAGAGATGAACTAACAGGCACTAAAAAACATCCCCTATGTAATGATCCGAAATTAGATGAATTAATTGAGGAATGAATCCTCCCCATGATCGGTAAAAATCTTTCCCATTCACCATCGAACAGGCAATCCAACCTGTCACTTAGTGAAATACTGTAAATGCAAACAAGATCATTATACTGACCGTAGTAGTTTGTCTCTGTAAATGAAATGGTCATATGTTTAACATGTACTGACATATCTTAACACCATGTACAGATGAAACGGGTATTTTTCTATTTATATGTAGGAGACTGACATAAGGAAAGTCATAATCATCACGTTGTCGCATAGTTTGGTATAATAAATTATACATTCAGCAATAGTATTGAATTAACACAGAACTGTAGGCATGTAATAAAAAAATCCAGATCAAAATTACTGATACATCCATCTATTTCCTAATCTGTTGAATCCTCGGAACAGATATGCATACGGACAGACAGATAAGAAAAACTATTTATTTTTGTTGCAAACAAAACAAAACGAAGCAAAGAAACAAACAAAAAAGCCAAAAAACAAACACAAAGATATAAAAAAAAAAAAAAAAAACACGGTCACAGATCAGAAACTAGTGCCTGTATTTCAGTTGGTTGAAGTGTTTCTTTGCGGACAATATGAACAAAAATGTATACTACTATTACCGAACATATGATATATATTCTTTGCAAACAGTCTTATTTTTAGACCTGGAGAAATATACCAAACGTAGATAGATGCCTTTCGTGTATTTTCTCATGCAGTTTCGATAATTATATACAAGTGACTATTTTAATCCAGTTTATTGAACTTTATTGATATTAAAAATGGTCATGTTAAAATATAACAAAATTTGAATTAGATTAACTGTTAGACTATGATATTATTCAATATTTATGGTACAACTAAAATGTTAGACTTTTGCCCGAACTAAAGCAATATTCGTCTTCCATTTATAAATGGTTGTGGCTTTTTCAAATCCATCTAAACAGTTGTTTGTGGTGGTACATCTATTTTCATTTCATTTATTCTATAGACAGATTCTGTGTAACTAAACAACATATTTTTATTGTTTTGTTTAATAACATGTTTATAGTTCTCATACAATATTCATAAGATGGTAAGTGGAAATGAATCCACAAATTATGTAAATGCAACGGTGTGTATAAAGCGGACCAAATTAGATTACAACAAACAAAAACATATTGACGATTTTAAATTGTACAAAAATACGTGACAATGAACAGTTACAGTCTGTTTCCGATTCATTGTTTTCGCAGTCAAATAATTTATTGTGACGCATATCTGGTTCCACATTGCTGCATGTTCAAATATATCGTTTTGTCCCGTTTCAATACAAATTGCACAAAACTCATCGCGCCTTAAAATGAGGTAAGTATGGCAGTACTTTAAAAACAGATAGACTAATTAATATTGTTGTGCAATACACTTAAAAATGTTTTTTATGAAACTAAATCATAAATGAGTAAATACTGGAATAAAAACAAAACATGTTGATTGTCACTCCACGCTCTCAATAATAAACATATTGACGTATATTTGTCCAACCTCAACGAATATAAATTGAAGGTCACGATTGTAAATGTATCTCATGGTAGACGGGACAATTATGTTTGACTTCAATTCATTTATTCTTACAGTGTACAAAACAACATAGATAAAAACAAATACATTACATATATATATATATATATATATATATATATATATATATATATATATATATATATATATATATATATATATATATATATATATATATATATATATATATATATATATATATATATATATATATATATAACGCAAAAAAATGTACAGATGTATGAACATACATGTATATTTAACCAGGGTAGATAACTCTCTTATTATTAATTCTAAGTACATGTAATTCTATAAGAATTGTTAATAACAGATCTTTTTCATTTCAGAAAAAAATATTATAATATTTTAAAGTATTTGGCTGACAAAATGTATATGCGAGGGTATATATGATTCCATAGTTTCTTTAAGAGATTTGCATGTCATAATATAATAATTATCATCCCCAAAATCATCCCATATAAATCAAACTCTTAGAATTCTAAGAATATTTTTCCATCTGCCTTTTTCAACTGGAAGTCTGTGATAACTAGTTTTATAGCGGGGTAATATTTCAGTATTGTTTCTAGATGTATCAAGATAAACCATATCACAGATGGGTCAATACGTGGTATAGTATCATCATTATATATTTGTCTACGAAATATTTCATTATTTTGTGTTTTTATTTTATACAATATCAAAACAACATATTTGTAATCCACATTTATTTTTCCAAATATGTTATGAAAACGCATGTACATTGTCTAAATGATATTAAAAACCGATTGGGTATACGTATAACGGAATGAAGAGTATTGTATGCAATTGCGTTATTGTTTACGTTTATTGTCGCCACAAGTTTGTGTTGTTGTCGATGTTTTTGTTGATCTCATATTTAAAAAACACTTATTTCTCTACAGTATAAATATTGTCAATTTAAAAACTGGTAAATGTGACTGGCTGTGTTAGTAATAACTCTTAATTTTTCCTCTTTAAAAAAGCACCATTGGTCCTTTTTTCTTAAAATCATGAAAACACGTGACGTCATCACTATATGCACATAGTTTACGGTTTTCAAAAATGGCGACTTCCTCCTCAAAAGTAAGTGTAAGCAATTGTTATATATAAAAACTATAAAAAAATTGCTTTCGTTTTAAGCAATTATATTTCATTTGATTATAACAAGCAATATACATATCAACAAAAACCTGTGATCCAAAGCTTTTTTGGATATAGATTCAAAGGCAAAGCCAAGACAAAGCCACGAATTACAATACGCATAGAACCATGGCAAAAGATAGTCTGCATCTGGAATAATTGAACGACAAAGTGATTTAACACGGGATATTATACGATTACTCTTCATGGAGTGACTGTGGTGATATGATGACACGAAACCTGACCTTCGAGGTGACATGACCTGACCCAGGCTAAGGGCCGAGGTCTTTTCAGGTTACCGAGTGGGTCATATCTAGCAATATGAAAAGTGATGTATTGTTAAACTTATATATCCACACGTTACACTTTATTTCACCAACAATAGTCTCTTCAGTTGATTACAATTTTATACAAATGCCTCCCGTCAAAACAAATTTCTATTCTGATAAAATATTGTAATGTTCTATAGTCCCCCAGGGACATTTGATGTTAGTGAAGTGTGAACAACCCTTACATTAATTTTCAGTCTAAGTTCGGTTATTATATTACATTTTATATGTAAGAGGGACAGAATTCTGAAGAAATGGAAATACAGACAGAGAGATAGCTAGACAGACAGACAAACAGACGGACGATCCAAACACCAGATACCCCGGCGGACCTTTCAGGCCGGGGTCATTAAAATAAAGCGGCATATTGTTCGACCGCTTTCTTTGTTTTGGCGCAGGCAAGGGAAAGCGGTCATTGATATTAATGACCGATCAATACCTCACGCACGTGGAACGACTCTGGTTGTTACTTGTCCTGTGACACAAAAAAAGAACCATAAACTCCTCTTTTATGTTTTACTCAATAATATATCAGCTTTTTTTCATTCTAGTTGGAGGTACAATAAAATCATTAATTAGACTGCTGCCTGGATGCAAAGGATGTTTATTGCAACAATTACAAGATGACACGGGAAAGAAAACTTGTTGAAACTGTATAGTACATTGTGAAAAAAAAATTATGTTCGTTTAATCGTTCAACGTCATTCGATTACCGCGTTTATATCAAATCAGCTTCACAATGTACCACTTTTTGCACAGTTCCCTACAAAAATGGATATATCTCAGACAAATACCTTTTAATAAGGTCATTAAAAGATCGAGAAATCAATATATATTGTATAAAATGGCAATGAAAAGTAATTGTCGATTGGTAGAATAGCATTGTATGACCTATACGTCACAACCCCAATCTTATTTCAAAGACTCGTACAAATAAAAAAAAATCTATAAAAATACATAGGATATAACATAAAACACATTTTATGTAAGATTAAGCATTCTCCATTTATGTAAATGTGCCGTAATTACAAAAGCATTCTGTTACTGTTAGGCCATTAAGCTAACGAGTCTACAGAAGTATATTAGATACTAAGTATATTGAATGTGCCAAATACATGCATTTTGTTCGGTGCGTATGGGACATAATTTCATCTTTTAAAAGATCTGCAGTGACAAAAGAGGTAAACTATGCGAAGGAAAAAAATATCTGAAATATTTCAGTAAATAAAATCTAAATATTCTCATATTAAGTGAATTTAGACATATTTTTAAAAAAAAGATATCGTCGATAATTGGTTTCAAATGTGTCAAATAAAAGTGTTGTTGTGTATGCAACGTTATGTGTGTTTGGACCGAATGGCTTGACTTTGTTACTAACGTTTTCAAATACATTTGACAATTTTTCAATCGCACTTAATTAACTCAACCTTGTATTTTTTTTATATGATTGGGGCTGACATTATTGTTACAAAATTATAGGAACATAAGATGTGTATGCCTGTGTATAGCCCGTATTTGCCATTGTGCATCAAGTGCAAATAATAAAACCAGAAACAATAACAAGTTTGGGGGTGAATACAACCATTGCCTCTTCAAACTTCCAAGCATCAAAGATATGGTTCAACAAAACAAATTTTATCAGTTTAATCTAGTTATTTTTTATCCAATAAACCAATGTTTGTATTTTCTTGCAATAACAAGATAAATGATCTATTTAACTGTGGGAAATACTCTGAATCGCATTAAAATTACAAAACATGTCGCGAAAAACGAAGATTAATTGAGAAAAAAACCAAGTATTTAGTTATTTTATTACATTACATTATTGTTACAAAATTATAGGAATATAAGATGTGTATGCCTTTTATATTTTGTTGAACCATATCTTTGACGCATGGAAGTTTAAAGGGGCAATGGTTGTATTTACCCCCAAAATAACTTGTTTCTGGTTTTATTATTTGCACTTGATGCACAGTGACATATGCGGGCTATACACAGGCATACACATCTTATATTCCTATAATTTTGTAACAATAATGTAATAATAACAAAAACTAGTTTCATTTAGTTATTTTTTTTACACATAAATATACTGAAGTTGATATAAAAACATGCTGGAATATCTAATAGACAATATATTTGTAATGTTCGGAGACGTGGTCTTTTAACAAACTGTCGGCATTCCTATGGAAACCAATTGTGCTCCTTTATTGGCCGACCTGTTCCTTTATTCATACGATGCAGACTTCATTCAGAAACTGCTGAATCAAAAGAAGAAAAAGTTAGCGGTGTCCTTTAATTTGACATTTAGATATATCGACGACGTTTTGTCAATTAATAATGACAATTTTCATACATATGTCAATGCGATATATCCCAACGAACTATATATTAAAGATACAACAGAATCAAGCACACACGCTTCATACTTAGACATTTTTCTTAATATAAACACAGACGGAAAATTAGCAACTAAGCTATACGATAAACGCGACGATTTCGGCTTTCCCATCGTAAATTTTCCACATTTAAGTAATAATATCCCACAGTCACCCGCATATGGAGTTTGTATTTCACAAATGATCCGATATGCAAGGGCGTGCACAGCATATGAAGATTTCATATACAGAGGTAAACTACTCACTGACAAATTATTCACACAGGGATATCGAAAACCGCGTTTAATGTCAAGGTTCCGCAAATGTCAAGGTCGGTATAATATTCTTGTTTGCGATTACTCTGTTTCACTAAGTGAAATGTTGAGTTGCCTTTTCGTTGGCGGTTGTTGAGACGTCTGTACCAATTGTGATACACTCCTCACTTGTTTCATTGGACTTGACCGTAGACTCACGGCGGGTGAGACCGGTCGACAGGGGATGCTTACACCTCCATGACACCTGATCCCACATCTTGGTTTCCAGAGGTCCGTGTTTGTCCATTTTTACCGGATTTGTATTTATGTCCTGGACATTCTATTGATTTATACTTTGGTATCTGAAATTTTTATATTTATTTTGACCAATATAATATTAACATGAATGTTTGTATATCAGTTTGACACATTTGAATAACTACTCCACAACCGAATCGATGCGATCAACTTAGTTATGAAATTGACATTAGCAACTATGTTTTACTCGGAAAAATAAAAAGTTTAGCTCAACAAACTAGGTTTGATTTATTCACGACGCAGTAAATCTACATTATTTGTCTGTCTCCTAGACGTCCTGAAGATTATTATTGTGGCATTTCTTATTCTTATATATTAAAACTTCAGTATATTGACTAAAGTTACAGCCATAATTCTACTAAATAGGGCTGGTAGCTGTCATTTTCGTACAAGTAAATCTTTTTTGAAACATCCCCAATGATTTATTTCTTCCTATGGCAGACATTTTTGTATTAAATATTGTTTATGAAAATCAGCTGGCAATCCCTCTATAAAAGGAGATTCCGTAGAACAACCGCCATTTCACACCTGTACTCCCAAAGCGAAACAATGGGCGGATGACATCTTAAAAACATACACTTACATCAAAGCTTAATTTTTCCATACTACATTTATATCAGATACTTACAAATGAGATACGTGATAAATATATTTGATTATTGGTTTTCTATTTATTAATTTAGTATCTATAAAACGATATTCAGTTTGAGTGACATATACATTCTATCCTATCAGCAATCGTCACCCTACGTAATGTTGTTTCAATTCATGATATACTCTGTTGTACTTAGTACTAATTGGCCCCATATTTCGGTTAAATACAGGGTAGCCATTCAAAAATGTTTACAAATATTACATCGAGTAAATGTTATCAGGGACATTGATGTGAAACATTAATATCACATTATTCGGAATGGATGTGACGGTTCCTGTAGAAACGTTCCGAGTGCTCGAATATTGAAGTCCGAGTTTTCTTGGTCCAATTTGTTCTTGATTAACTTATTCAAAAGTGAAGACATTCATATCAAAACAGGTGATCTGAGCTCATTTTAAAAATAATTCTGCTATAATATTTTCATGCAATATAGAAAGTATGTCTGACGTTCTGATGTTTAGAGTAATTATTTACACTTACATTTACACCTGTGATTGTATTTAAGTCAGCAAAATGAATTGAGAGAGTAAATTAATGATTTTTCCTGATATCAACATCTATTTTCGACATGCAGGTGTGTTTTTCTCATACTTCGTTACTGCATGCGTTTCTGAATTTGATTGTAGTTAGATATTGACAACTGATGTTGGGACTTCGCCATTTATATCGTTTGTGAGGACTTGAGTCTGTCTGTTAAAGAATCAGAACAAACATGTGCGCTACTGAAAGTAACAAAGGAAGACATTTCAAAACAGTTTTCGTCTTTTTTTAAAATTGCAAACGTCTTAAAAATTGACGTGACAACTATAATATTACGGATTAAATGTGTCTTTTAAGCGTTGGTAAATACCTCGATGTATTAAAGCTTTTCATTTTCGTTTTTATTGGCTAATGAATTCACATAAACTAGTAATGCAATTCCAGGGAAAGAAACTGTAACTTTTCGAACGGAATATCCTAAGACACCAGTTTCTTGGCTTATTTTCACAAGTTTCTGGTTGATTCATTTTTTCTTAAATTTATAAACTTCGAAATGACTCACCCCATCCTCCCAAGTCAAGGTTCGTTCTCGGCCGATCCACTCCGTTACACACACTAACACACACACACACACACACACACACACACACACACACACACACACACACACACACACACACACACACACACACACACACACACACACACACACACACACACACATTGCCAGATTTGACCTGTAGATTGTGACTTCGCGGTGTTGATATTCATTTGCTGCGGGTATAGCTTCATGAGCCAGTTAGAATATATCTAACAGTCGACCACATGATAGAGCGGGATATGCGTAAACACAGAATAATGGAGGAATGCAGGATATACCACGGGTCTTTTCATTGTTTAAGTCAGGGGTCAGTTCTGGGTCAACCTAAGTGAAATTTTAGATTGGAGCTAGATGTCGCCACAAGTAACTGCCAAGTATGGCATGCAATCTATGAAGGTGCTTGACGAACGAGGACATGGATCAGAAACCCTTAAAGAAAGTTTACTTACCACATGCATTATACACATTTTGCATCGACATATCCTTCATTAAAGAAATATATCATCAGCAGTTTCTGCGTTGCAGTCATTTATTAACACTTTGAAAATAGCATAAGGTCAATGACAACCATTGCATCACAAATCGTTGCAACATTAATTGTTGTTGACATGCTACGTATTGTAGTGTAACTGATGAATAAATTTGGCTTAATTCATTCGTGTAATTTTGCTTAGCAATTTAAAATAATCAGAGGAAACTATTTAACAGAGACAAATATGTTTATTTGCACAAGGTTAACATGTATACTTATAAATAAAACAAATGCGCAGTAACATAATTTTTCTTCTTAGTTTCTATCAAAAACTACAGTTAACTAAGAAATGGGGATAATGGCGCAATAATATTAAGTCCTTGTCAGTTTAACCTAATATAATTTATCATCATCCTGTCCAAGTGAAAAATTTAATTCATACACCATGCATAAGAATGTACTAAGATTCAGCGATAAACGCCCTTACCTGTGTTGCAGATATCGTGCCTCTCTCTCTCTCTCTCTCTCTCTCTCTCTCTCTCTCTCTCTCTCTCTCTCTCTCTCTCTCTCTCTCTCTCTCTCTCTCTCTCTCTCTCTCTCTCTCTCTCTCTCTCTCTCTCTCTCTCTCTCTCTCTCTCTCTCTCTCTCTCTCTCTCTCTCTCTCTCTCTCTCTCTCTCTCTCTCTCTCTCTCTCTCTCTCTCTCTCTCTCTCTCTCTCTCTCTCTCTCTCTCTCTCTCTCAATATATAACCATCTGTATTTACCAGACTACAGTCACATCAACTTTTGCTGAACCCTGTTAAATGAAATCCGACTGTATATGAACTGCTTTTTATCCCCTGGTCAACTTTCTTTATTACCATTATATACCTGCTATTCTGAAAAAAAAAACTTTTTTTTCAAAGAACAATGAATTCCTTTTCGTATTCAATATATCAGGGGTTCGACTGTTAATGTTTTACGAATATGGGATTATGGGATATAGGAATTAAACTAATGCGATACGATCTGATATGATTCTAAAAATGATTGTATCTTTTCATATGTCAGGCATATACGACATTACGACTTTTCACGTAGGATGGCAAATCTGTCAAATTGGACAGCTTGCATTCCGAGACAATGCAAGTAAATGTTTAATATTTTTGATTCAGTCGTGATTAAGCCGTGTTTGTCTAGATAATTACTGTGTTTGTGCACAGTCCTCTCCTATTTTTATACTCTCGTGTCTGTGGTTTCGTGTCTAAGATTTGAATTTTGTAAATTCAATTGCACAATGCATGCAAACATTACATAATTATTTATCTATGATGTCGCGTTGGATTTGTTGCTTTCCTAAAGTGTCATTAAACGGTTTAGTGCATCACATGACGCCCATGCAATACATAAAGCTGTATTATACGGATACATAAAATGCACTGTAATTACGTTTCAAAGTGGAATTCCATTCATAAAAATATTAGATGACGTACAAAAAGAAGGGATTTTAAATTTAAGAATAAGGACATATAATGATTAAAAACGTGCATACATCTACCCTTATCATCAAACTATATGATACAATTGTAGGTATTGGAGTTTTTCTTAACAAAAGATAACTAAAAAATAAACAAAATATCAATATTCTTGGGCTCGGCATAATACTGAGCACCATGACTTATAGTATCGATGATGTTATCCAATTAAATTACTAGGATTTATCATGTGATGCACTAAAGTGTATAAGCACACAATCACTTACCGATTAACAAACCAAACTTGACTTTGATACTAATGCTAATATGATACTAAGAAACTAAACATTTCGCACAGATAACAACATTTGAATCTTAAAATATTTAACAGCTAATATAGTCATCTTCTTACAGTGGCCATAATTCGATGAAATTGGCTTTACATTTAAATTTATTACTTGACCGAAGATTGATATATATATATATATATATATATATATATATATATATATATATATATATATATATATATATATATATATATATATATATATATATATATATATATATACTCTGTGTTTGTGTGTGTGTGTGTGTGTGTGTGTGTGTGTGTTTGTGCGCGTGTGTGCTTTTAGTTCAGCTCAACAGGTGAAGTAATTTACAGAAACGATTGCCTAGTCCATTTGCTATGTTTTTTAATTATTGTTCTTCAAAATAAATCTTTAATGGTATCTTGTTTATAATATTAAGTAGTTTACAGCTAAATAAAATGAGCATCGGGACGAGAGAAAGCATATGCTAGAGTATGCTTTTGGCATAGTAAACACAATCAAAAGTAATTTCTGGATGTGTAAGGAACTTTTATGCGAATCATGGTATCGTGATTATATAGTATTACGTCATACAAGGGAGTAGGGGTTTAAAAAAGTAAATATATACAGCCCCATGTATACACCCTTAATTGTGTTATACGTTATAACTGCAACTTTTGCACTCTTTACCCTTTCTTTTAACATTAAAGCATATATCATGTACTCGAGCTGTGACTACAAGTGTACTTATCTTCATTCTGGACGTTCTTATTGAGACATTATGAATAATTGACATATCGGCGGACAGATCTGATAAAACAACAAAAATAAGCTACACTTATATGTGTCGTAAGAACAGAAATATCTTCTATGGTTTCGTATCTTTTTTATCTTGTTGTGTTAAACCCCGAAAATCAAGCAATCCAAGCAAAACAAATTAATCCGTCATATAATGAATAAAAACACATACATTCATCTACTAATACCATTATACTTTACGATAAAATTGTAGGTGTTGTGGTTCTTCCTAACGAAAGATAACTGAAAAATACACAAAATACCAAAAGTATTGCTCTCGGTTTAATAATGAGCGGGCACGTTATCCAATTAAATCCCTAGGATTCATCATGTGATGCAATAAAGTGTATTAGAACACAATCACTAACCGAATAACAAACCAAATATGATGCCCTACATTGATGAAAACTGGAATGGAGTACGAATATATAGTAATTTTTATATACCTCGCCTAAACACCACACAACTCAGGAGACTACCTCACATTTCAGACCTTAAATCTTCAGTCTCGTGATAGATATTTAATAGGTAAATGACCTCAATTAAGAGATTTGTAAACAAAATTAAATATGTAAAACTTTTTTATAAAATATAAAAAAAATAATTTTAACACCTTGTATGTCTTAGTTTAGTATGCAAATGTTCATAAGGTGCAAAAAAAAATCATAATGAACATGCTATACCATTAAACCAGCTAATTTACTCTATAACGAATATAACACCACATACGTATCAATAATAATACGATATCCAAATGAAAATCACTTCTACTTACCTATCTTCGGCGAATAATTTGAAAACCTGATAGCCTATGTATCGGTGAATACTGTTGACTACTCTTTGTTATGTTCATTATAGAAACTGGCATTGCATTGTGTATCAATATATACTAGAAGAAAGAAGAAAGGTAACAATTATCAAAAACAAATCATGATAATGATTAATATATTAGGAAGTGTAAGGATATATTCAAATATCTGTATTGATTAAATATTTAGCAACCAGCATGATTGGAATTCAAATGAGATAGTTTGATAACGTGTACATTTTCTTACACCATGATTTGCTTCCTAAAAATAAATGAAGAGAAGAGAAATGGATTGGTTTAATGCATTGAAACAAAGCTAAACAAATCATTGAATACAATATTGTTTTATATGTCAATGTTATGGCCTTCTTTGCCCAGTGATTAGAACATCGTGCTTAAAACCATATGGTGTCCCCATCCAGTCGGCACAGCCCCGCTGAAACAAAAGTAAATTACTGGTCTGCTAGAAACCATTACCAAACCAAATCATAAACTCGTGATTATATAGTATTTCGTCATATGGGAGCGTATGTGCTTAGTATATAGTCTATATATACAGTGCAATATATACACCCTCAGCTGAAGCATTCACCTGACACAGACATTATGTTATAAATTGGGCTACGACTTTTGCACTCTTTACCCTTTCTCTTAACATTAAGGCATATAGGATGTACTCGAGTTGTGACCACAAGTGTACTTATCTTCATTCTGGACGTTCCTATTGAGACATTATGAATAATTGATACATCGCCAGACAGATCTGATAAAACAACAATAGGAATAAGCTACACTTTTAAAAGCATTATGTGCCGTAAGAACAGAAATATCTTCTTTTTCGATTTTATGGTTTAGTATCTTTTTATCTAGCTGTGTAAAACTCCGAAACTCAAGCAATCCAGACGAAGCAAATTAATCCGATTATTGCAATACTAGATCGCTTGGTTGATTTCCAAAGCTGTATCAGTAAAATATGATAAATGTTATGACTAAGTAATCTCCATTATGTCTGTTGACGAAAAAGTACACAATAACTTGACATTATGAATAAAGCATAATTACCGAAAAAAACATTTTAATTATCTTTTTGTTATCTTGTCATTTCCAAGAAATGTTTTATCGCTTTTAGAGTCGTTTACATCAATTGTGACGAAATTTTATCCGTCATGTAGCTTATTTGAATTTGTTTGTTGAATCGAGGCAGGTGTAACATGTCAACATGGTGATGCTTATTCTTACCTGCAATCTATTCCCATGTTTTGATTTTCTGAATTATGTTTTTGGACTATTTCTACCAACTTTGGATATTGTATCCGAAACATCATAGAAATTTATTCTGTGGTATCTGTGTTTTTTATATTTCAATAAAAGACAAAAGACAATGACAATACTAAAAACAATTATGTCCAATACTGCATTTAGTTTAAGATCGGAGAGCTTTGTAATTTTGTCATGATATACACATAAATTAAACAGGTATATTCAAATTTCGTAAAACTTGATAGACATACAAAGAAGCCTGATGTAGGATGTTTCTTTGAAAGGAGAATTAGCTGTGTTTGCAAAAAAAAACCAAAAAAACAAAGATTTCAATTCTCCCCACATTTATATGCAAAATAACAAGTAGGAGCCATACACAGGCTCTTAAAATCTTGTACCTTGATATATTTTATGAGCATTGGTTCATGTCCAGTGTGGCATTCATATACAAAAAGTAAAGTTGAGTTAATCGGTTGCAATATAGAAAGAGAGAAACTTGGGTTTTCGAGCAATTTTCACAAAAATTAACCAGTGCAAAAAGGGAATATGTTTTTCCCTTTAGGGAAATATGAGTGAATTGAATAATCTCCCAAGCTTTAAAAGTGCGTAAGTAACGTAGAGTATATTACATTTATGTCAGGGCAAACGTCGTTGATATGAATGTAATGGCTAAGATGTATAGTTAGAATCCGATGCGTCTTATTGTAAATGTCCAGTATCAACCAAATCTCTACTGGATTGATGCATTTTCTATCTATGCTGATGTTGCAATAGAGGCAAATATGACCTTGCCCGTCAGGCCTTCATTGTTCTGGGTGGTGTAAGGTAGTTTCTCGGCAAAACGTTCGATTAGGAACCGAATGGATGTGGGTTCGAGCAAGGGTCAGACCCACGACCTTTAACAAGGAAATGATCTTTACGTCATCAAAATAACTGTTTCACAAGAGAAAATGTGGAATGCGATTTATAACCTATGTGCAATGTCAATGCCGGCATGTCACGTTAATACTATTTCACTTATGAAGCATTGTTTTATCATGTATCATTCGCTGTATCATACTATAGGTTTCAAGAAACCAAAGCAATGCACAAACGTATCGGTCTCTGTGGATGATTTATCGAAAAAAAATCTTCAGTTGACACTTTATTTCAAGCTGTCAGTATTTTGTCACTAGAGGCTGTTGTTTTGTACATCTGCGCGAACTTTCCATGAACTTTTGGATTCTAGAATTTTCATGAATCAAAATCCAATGTAATCACATCTGTTGATTTGATAATACGTTAGGTGATCCGTATTTATAGTTATTTTTATTCGTTATCTTTGCAACTAGAGGGGTTTTAGAGTGCGTTGACTCATTTTACAAGTGTTTTAAGTGATATGGATGTCGTCTATAAAGTAATTATGTTATAATGTAATTCAGCATAACTATAATGAGAGGTCCGTGGGGAGTATGACCGTTTCTAATGTCAGCTATACTTTCAACGTTTGCAAAGTGCGAACATATTAGTATCGCCCATAACGAAAGGAAACCGATGACGAAAGCAAATGGTAGTGACCTTGTTTTATTTATTTATTTATTTATTTATTTATTTATTTATTTATTTATTTATTTATTTTACCGCTATCGTAATACTATGAAATGGCAAAAAACGACGAAAAAAGACACGGGGACAAGGCTTTATATCCCAGCTAAATTCGCCATTGCTAAAATTATTGACATGCACTTCCCTTTCATAAATAATTGGTAAATTCATCTACCAACGTAACGTTGTTTTTGTCCGACATTTTATTTTGAATTTAACCATAGGGAATAAGGATCTATGAAAGGATTGTTTAATTCTAGTTCGTATAAATTATATTACATTACTACTGGAAAACGGTTGGGATATTTTTTTTTTTTAAAGCGACAACATAGCTGATTTTGGTATATGAGACAAAAACTATCTAATCGTATAAATACACATTTCATTTATTTCACAATGATTAACGAACACGTTTCGTCAACTTACTGTAAATCAAAATTTAAAATATTAGCATTTATTTACCATTTTTTTGGCGATAGCTCTACCGCGCTAACATATAATTATCGCTTTAGTTTCTAACCAGATACTGGATGTTATCATCCGCCATTTCGTCTGTACTATGACTATAGTTGACTCACTTCTAGCACGATGCTGTATGAGCATTGCCAAGCCGATTACGTATCAGTCACACCCCGAAGGCAGAACGTATGGTACAGTGTCTGTGCTGCTTGGGCACATATGACCCATAAGTTAGCAAAGCCATCACACTCTAAAACAAAATTCAACACATCCAGGTAACAGGGCCTGGACGTAGATTTGCATAGCAGTGGTGTTGTTTGAGAATAATATACCACTTTAATACATGGATGTCGTTAATTGTTCCTGGTCTTATATAATTAAAACTAGTGCCCAACATACAACGTTTAAAATGAAATGTAAGTAAAATCAAGATAGAATGGTTCAAACACATTTACACTCTTGAAAGCCGGTATTAAATTGCAGCGACATTTCTGTGTCATTGACGTTTAAAATACAGCTATCTCTGGCAACAGGAACTTTCTTCGAGAACTTCATTACGCCTACATACATTCTGACATTAAGATACGTTGTATGACGTTTGTAATGGGTGAGCAAGGCCCATAAAAAATATATTTTCATTACTTTATATTGCTATATTGCTTTATCAAAATGTTAACAGTCGATTATCTTGTCGTTGATCTTACGAACACGTAATATATAAAGATATATGTCGTAAAAAATTGTTGTATTATTTATCCCCCCCCCTTGTTAGCTTTTTTTCCTGGCGTTATGGGTAATATCCAGTAAATATTGATAGTCGTCAGCAAATTTACCCTAAATGATAAATTTACATATACACACTGTTAATATATTTTAGACTATCAAGTAGTATATTTCGTACTATTTGACCTCAATACTCGTGTTTCTTAAGACTAGTCCAAATCATCCATTATTATGTCATAATTAGTATTTGCGATGCGGTGTTTTTTATACGTATGAATTGTTTTATGTTTCAATCAAGATATGTATTGCTAACTTAAGTTGTAAATTAGTAAATACAATGAAATGAAAAAAAAAATCATTGAAATAACAATAAGTGTTTTTATCTTCACAGATGCAATCAGACTCTGTGTGTGAGAGAGAGATAGAGAGAGAGAGAGAGAGAGAGAGAGAGAGAGAGAGAGAGAGAGAGAGAGAGAGAGAGAGAGAGAGAGAGAGAGAGAGAGAGAGAGAGAGAGAGAGAGAGAGAGAGAGAGAGAGAGAGAGTTTGGGTTCGTGTTTTACGTAACGATTGATATCAATATATCAATTCACAACAGTTCCTTTAATTTTTTCAAAAATCGTAATCGGAAAACAAATGTCTGTTTGTCTGACACAGTTCATGTACTAAATAGATTAAGTTTCATAGTGGTTTTAACACGGTCCCTATTTTACTTTCCTTAAAAACCACACAAAACACATGCAAAACTACGCAAATGAAAACTTTAAAAAGGTGTAATACAGCGTTGTGAAATAATGGAAGTCGACCTTTGATTTCAACAGAATCAATGCATAGAATCACAAGAAATGTAATGGTAAAACTGAACAGTGTAAAATTGCTTTATGGAGGTGTAAATATTTATTAAACCTTCTTTTTATTTCCCTGATTTATTTTAATGATGACATTTTCAACGAGCTTGACCTTTTCAAAAAACTCTAGAAGTTTCCATATACAATTTGCGGCGGTTGTGACATTCTATTAAAGGTCGATGACTCCTTCCGAGCTTCTGGTTCCACTCTAATGCGCAATAGTTTTTTGTATATTCAATTTTTCGTATCTTCATGAACTTTGACTTTCGATTATCCATCGATGTTTCGTCATTTTTACTTCAAAGTGCATTACTAGAATATGCTTTTAGGTTCAATATATATTTATGTATATATATATATATATATATATATATATATAATATATATATATATATATATATATATATATATATATATATATATATATATATATATATATATACTCAACTGCATTCTCGTTAAAAATATCTGCTTTTGATGATAATTCATATTTGTTACACGATACAGCACATAAGAATTTAAATTGTAACATTCGTTGACGACAAAACAGGTACATTGCGTTATATATACAAATCAGCGGAAACTAAAAAATATGTTACCATATTGATATCACGGGATATGTTAAGATACATGTAAATTATGTGACTTGTGTTTACGATATTGATTCGATCCTGTAGATTTGATATATTTGATATATTTTGAACGTTCAGTATACCTGGACATGTTCACCCTTTATTATTTTCGTTTTTAAGACAGAACACATATTATACACCCTTAATCGCCATAGGCCTATTGGTGCCATGGATGTCCGCTCTTCAATTATTTAGTTTAAGGTGTCTACATTACTTTGAGTTCGCTTTCAGGGCAAACATGACGAAATTTAAACGGGAACGTAATATTCAAAGTATACAGTACTGTGGAGTGAGTACTGTGGAGTGACTGAGTTTTTGATTCGCTTCCCACTTGACAAAAATGATCTTCATCACATTTGCATTAATATTAGGAATACAATAGTAGTGTATATGAGCGATATTATGTTATATTTAAGTTTCTTTCCGCAATTACCGAGGTTTCTGCATCTCTCCCTAAATGATTAGAACATACAGTATCCAATCGAGACTGCGTTGAGTAGGATCTATCAGTGCGCCGATCTCATACGTATACGATAAATTGAAGGAATTCAACTACTAAATTGATCGCTGAGGGTGGTGTCCTATAATGTGGGTATCTGGTGATTGGTTGCTGTGATGCTTAATTTTTCAAACACCACTCTGATTCAACACATAATTACACTGAAGTTGATATAAAAAGCATGCTGAAATTTCTAATAGATATTATAAACATAATACCAAAGTTATAATAGACAATATATTCGTAATATTCGGAAATGTTGTCGTTCAACAAACTGTCAGCATTCCTATGGGAACCAATTGTGCCCCCATATTGACCGACGTTTTGTCAATTAATAATGGAACATTTTATACATATGTCATTGCGGTATATCCCATCGAACTAGAAATTAAAGATACAACACAATCAAGCACACATGTTTTATGCTTTTTACATTTTACTTACTATAGACATAGACGGGAAATTGGCAACTAAGCTATATGACAAATGCATTTCGGCTCTCCCATTGTAGATTTTCCACATTTAAGTAGTGACATCCAACAGTCACCCGCATAAGGAGTTTATATTTCACAAAGGATCCGATATGCTAGGGCATATACAGATGTAAACTACTCACTGACAAATTATTGACATAGGGATATCAAAAACCGCGTTTGTTTGCAATTACTCTGTTTCAGTGGGTGAAATGTTGAATTGCCTCTTCATTGGCGGTTGTTGAGACGTCTATACGAATTGTAACGAGGATTCGTTCTTCCCGTATTTCATTTGGACTTGACTGTGGACTCACCCCGGTGTGGTCGGGGTGCTTACTCCTCCATGGCACATGATCCCACCTCTTGGTTTCCAGAGGTCCGTGTTTGTCCATTTTTGTCGAATCTGTATTAGTTTCCTGGACATCCTAAAGGTTTATACATTGGTTTTTGAGATGCTTTATATTATATGTGGACTTTTCAACAAACATAAAAGTAATACTTTCAGGAGCGCAACAAAAGACAAAATCGATATTTAACTGTCTGTGATATACCGAACGTCCAAAATATATAATTATTTTAAATTGTGCTTAGAACTGCATTTTAAGACATGCAATCTGTTTCATTTAGATTCAAGGTCTGTTTCATGACTTCCTTTGCAATTACCATGTTTCACCAAATGGAATTGTAAGTGACCTTCTCGATAACGATTGTAAAGTCGTCTATATACATTGTGAAGAGGGTTGATTCCTTACTAATTTCAATTCAATTAGACTGTGGACGTTTGGTGGGTGTGACCGGTTATCATGGAATACAAAATTATTCCTCCATTCCACATCTGGTTTCGTTGGATGTTTGTGTCTGTCCAGTATTCATCACATGTGTATATCGTCTCCTAAACAAACTAGACCCATGTGCACAATACGTTGTTGAAATCAACTGTAAGTTAACCAATGTTCAACCAATGAGCTACCCAAATGTTAAATTGAACAATGTATTGTGTAACTCGGTTTTGAATATTTAAGTGCCATTTGTTTTCTCTTTTTTTGTGGAAGAATAATATTGTTTTCCTTGTTATTCATCTTAGATTGATAGACAATAACAAAAACAGATGTACACAGACATAAAACATTATTGACACTTTTTCACTTGCACTTGATTAACAAAGCCGTACTATTTGTATATGAATATCATACCTTATTTTCACACAATTGAAAGAAATACAATATATTGTATGGCTGTGTATACCTATTATTTGTTATTATACACCATGTACAGGTAATAGTAAAAGTAGAAAAAATAATACAAAAATAATAAATGAAGGTTAACATAGCTAATGCCCATTTAATACTTTGGTATCAGCGATATTTATTTATAAATTCAAATGCTGGAACCCGCTGGAACCTAAACTGATTTTTGTGAAATATTTTGCCAGTTTACTTGCGAAAGGCTGGTGGTCTCTATCCGGGTACACTGTAGCCGAGTTCCCTCCGCCATTATTAAAAACTTAAAACTTAAAAAAATGTTGATTGTGGCGTTAAAAACTAATCAAAATCGAATAAAACAAAATTATGCTAACGTAATGACTCATATGGCAGCCGCATTTAAATTCTAAATTCCTTAAAAGCTAAGAACGTTACAGTAGTTACTTTCAGATGACAATATATTTGGGTGCATTGCTTTAGCCTTTGCGACACCACTCGCCCTCTCAATCTCTTTAGGAACTGTATATTTATTTTGAATTCGAGCTTAACTGATGAAGGCGTAATGGCACAAACAATCGCTTATCCGCCAATTGATTATTTTTTATATGAATCTGGACTCATCAAACCTTCGGCAAATTATTTGTTTGTTGAAATTTTCAGACTGTAGGCTAAGATTGACAAATTATCACTAAACATACCCATGGTTAGACGGTATATTATTATCCGTCGGGGTTAATGAACATTTTGTAAACTGAAAACTTCTGTTATCTCGAATTTTGGATATCGTGAAGTAAATGGCGCGGACCCCTGAATTGTGAAATAACGAGATTCCACGTCACTTGTGACTTGATCTTCATAAGCATTTTACATATATAAGGAAATACTGTAAACTCTGTCTTAAAAGATCATCAATGGGACCGGTGGATATATGGTATTTTTGTTCTGTTTCCGTTGAAACTATTTCTCATAAACCATCACCAATAAATGTAATCAATAAGAAAGCATGGACAAATTATCAGCAAATACTTCTATTATTATTTATCATTATTATTGTTATTATTATTATTATTATTATTATTATTATTATTATTATTATTATTATTATTATTATTATTATTATTATTATTATTATTATTATTATTATTATTATTATTTCTCCGATATACGTACTCAGGCATGGTAACAACGTATAAATGTATATAATGTACAAAGTTCCACTGACAGTGTCTTCTGTTTTGTTGTTGTTCTTTAAAAAAGTTTCCTCGGTAATTTGTTTCCAGTGACAAACTCAGTGTTAATAGACATTATCCGTGTACACAATAGTGTGAACAGCTTGTTCTCCATGTAGTTAAAGTCCGAGTGACTTTAGATCGATTATGTCAAAGGTCTCTATTTTTTCTTCGATGCCACTATTATTGTTAATTTTTTCCGTAAAAAAACATTCATGACAGCACCCTCCCAACCATCAGAATGAGTTTCATCTGTGTCTGGCATTCCCTCCTTTTCACTGGCATCGTCAATGTCCTTATTTGCAATACGATATAACTGTGTTAAAACTAGAGTAAACATCAGGTGTGAAATTCCACATGAACATGCATGTCCAAATCAATTAACGGAGTAACATGTTTTGTGACGACATTTCATTCCAGGATAGTGTGTAATGCCTGTATAATAACTATTAGTATACGATAATAACTATCATTATACGATACGGAGATATATGGCTGGTAAGATGTATAACCATTAGTGCTCAACTGATCGCAATAGAAATTCAAAACTAATACCAAAGGTGTCGATTGTTAATCGAAACTCAAGTCCATTAAACACGACAATGGATATATGTATAGATATAGATATATATGTATAGGTATATGTATAAATGTGTAATATAAATAACATCTCACATATCAAAGTATAAATCTTTAGGATGTCCAGTACGCAGATACAAATCCAGCACAAATGGACAAACAGGGACCTCAGGAAAAGAAGACGTGGGATCAGTTGTCATAGAGGAGTAAGCATCCACTGTCGACCGGCCACACCCGCCGTGAGGAACGAATCCTCGTCACAATTGAAACAGACGTCTCCACAACCGCCAACCCAGAGGCAACTCAACATTTCACCCAGTGAAACAGAGTAATCGCAAACAAGACTTTTATACCGACAGTAAAATTTCCGGAGCGTTGACATCAAATACAGATTTCGATATCCATGTGTCAATAATTTGTCAGTGAGTAGTTTACATGTTTATGAATTCCATATGCGCAAACGCCCCGGCATATCGGATCTTTTCTGAAATATAAACTCCATATGCGGGTAACTGTGGGATGTTACTACTTAAATGTGGAAAATTTACGATAAGATATTTTGATTCAGCAGTTTATGAATGAAGTCTGCTTCGTATGTATAAAGGAACAGGTCGGCCAATAAAGGGACACAATTGATTCCATAGGAATGCCGACAGTTTGTTTAAAGACAACGTCCGCGAACATTACAAATATATTGTCTATTGAAACCCCAGCATGTTTTTTATATCAACTTCAGTGTATTTATGTGTAGAAACAAAGCGGTGTTTGACAAAATAAGTATTATGATAAGCAATTACTAGATATTTAAATTTCCAAGTAGCACTTTAGTGAAAAAAACAGTTGTCTATGATGCTAAAATGCCTTTCTTTATTTATATAGAATAGTTGTGTAAAGAGTAGAGAATTCGTATGTTTTGATACTTCGAATTTGAGAAAAATTGTTTGCATTTGAATGATTTAATTGATTTACACTGCTTCTTGAATAAGCAACTGTACAGTATTGCTGAATATTCTCCTTAAAGGCTGTCAATATCTTGGTAAGGAGTAAAGATAAAGGTTTGGTAGAACATTTGCTTATTCCTGCTATGTACCTCTGCTTACATAGGGTTTTATGAAGTTTAGGTATCCAATGTAAATATGAAAAATCAGTATCGATTGTTGGAACATCAAAAGATCGTAAAACGGACACGTTATTTTGAAGGATCTTCGTAGTTTGAGAGTGAGCTACGTGTGTGTGGGATTACAAGGTTTCGTAATAAACCCTAGCTCTTCTAAAAACAATTATAGTAATGTGCCTTGCAAATAAAAACTATATTATTTGAGGCTCTGTCTACAGGGACCAGTACATATTGGTCATGTAATCTATCCAGTTCAGTTTCTACTTCTGGATCACTAAATACAGAGGGATAACGTTTTTTCGTAGTTCCTTTAAGTTTACGAATACGGTATTTTATCAGCCATCATACAGATTTTGGCCATTCAGAAATGATCTCAAAATGAAGAAGAATCGTGAATCTCAAACGCTATTATTTAATAAAATGTTAAAGCTTTACCATGGTGAAATTTCGCTGTTCGATCAGATATCATAATTTGTGACTGAGTGTTAGATCGTTATGCTTTAATCAAATAAGTCCCTAAAGATCCTAAGCTCTTTTATGCGGGAGTTCGCCGGTTCACTTGTGCAATGGCGATGTTTTCTTCCAGAAACATTATAAGCGGGTTCCCTCCTCCAACTTAAAAATAAAAAAATGAGATAAAAAAAATAATCAATATTTCCATTAGGTAAGAAACTTCAGAAATATCGTTTAAATACGAATGGACTAGCACATGACATTGATGGATTTACACGTCTTAAGATAATCAGTTATCATTGATAAAAAAATCTAGACAACACTATTATATTTTTTCGTGATGTTATAAACATATCGGGGGGATTTTTGTTTCACTATTATTAATTTATTTCTTTTGTTTTGTAGTAACAAATATAATAGTCCCACATAATCCGTGTATGTTTTTTTTTTCACGTTAATCAAGTACATTTAGGTCACTCTCATGTTTTTAATACAATCATCCCAACGTATAAAAAATAATTAAAAAAAAACAAAAACAAAAACAAAGATTAAAAAGACAGACTGATCTCGTTCACGTTGTCTTACATGTGCAGACTGATTTATTTGAAATTTTGGATATCTGCTTACATCTGATGAAATACGTTTAATACTATAGAAATAATGAAATGAAAAATGGATTAAAATCAGGATTGCAAAGTATAAAACTTTATTGTTTATCTTTTTTATACATCCTCGTTAAACAAATACATAAAATGTTCAATACAGTCACACAAATATTACATGATGCCTTCAAATATTCTGACGGTGATTATATTGATTACAAAACAAAACATAAGTTGACGGGAACGGAATATTTCAGAAAAAAAAACTTTGATCAATAGAAAAAGGGGTATATAATATAATTAGATATGCCTAGGTTATTGAATGTTTGTGTTGACATGTTTACACCCGAGTTCTCGGCGCGGCTTTCACCCCGCCAAAGACAACGATGTGAATTTTTCAACATACACATTTAATGACATTTTTATCATATATCCTTATAAACGAGACAATGATCATGATTAAGAAAAAAAAATCATAGTTCATTTAAATCACCGATACTGGGCATATATGGTAAGATATTACACTTTGTAGTAATCAAATGGAAAACAAAGGTAAAATTAACAACAAACATAAAGAAAGCTAAAAACAAATATCCGATCGTATATACACCTCCAAGGTTACAATAACCGATCATTAATATATACAGCTAATATTATTTTAAAGCATTTATTTGCAGCAGTTGGTATAGATTTTTTTTCGTTTTTATTTATTTTCAGTACTGTTTTACGCCAAACTCATTTACATTTAAATATGTTTCATTCGGCTTTGTATGATACCACTTTCTATTTAGAAATAAAAATCATTTTTTTAAATTGGACCTCAACAAATGAAGAAGTATTGACAGAAACGATCGCCTTGAGCATTATAACGCTGGTATTATGTTTATAAGATTTATAAATATAATATACATATAACAAAGTTATAATTCCCACGACGATCTTATCTGTCAATTAGGTGTCATCGGTTGACCTCCAATTGTGAATATATGTATAAATTCTAAAGAAAAAGTGGCATCATACAAGGCCAAAAAATAAGTCCGAATGTATAGCCAAATCCGTGGAAAGATGATCTTAGCTTTTGAAGATTTTAGAGTTTAAATTATAGTGTTATCACCCCCCCCCCCCCCCCCCCCCCCCCCCCCCCCCCCCCCCCCCCCCCCCCCCCCCCCCGTTCGAAATATAAATAACCATTAGGTCTTTGCCACTGTTGGTGGACCTTTGGGTCCCCCAGGGTATATGAACCTAGTACCTGTTATTTCGGTACCAGCCTTCTACTAAAGTAATATATAGCCCTGGTTACTCCATTTAAATTCCAAATTACTTCTAAAGCTAGGATGATATTTCACAGTGTATACTTTAAAATATATTTTGGCTATATATTTAGATTTATTATTTGGCCTTGTTTTATTCAACTTCATTTTCAGATAATAAACACGATCTATTTCAATTTAGAGCTCAACTGATGAGGTCAAATTGACAGAAGCGATCGTCGTGAGTATTATAACGTCATTATGTTGATAATATATATGGTGGCGGCCAGTATTTAATGGTGGAGAGGATCTGGATATCCGGGAAGAGACCAACGGCCTTCCGTAGGTAAACTGGCAAGCTTAGGTTCCAGCGGGGCTCGAACCTGATCTGACTAGAAGTCGGAGACTCGGTCACGGCGGCCCACATGAGGTAGATAAATGTCACATATATACCATTTTATACATTTCAAGTCTATATGAATTGACATACTTTAATGATTATAATATTTCCGCTTTAATGTAATATCTGATAGCATGTTCTACCCTTGTAAGGGAAATAAATTAGCATTGACACACGCTGGCATGCACGTACATGAAACATTATCTATGATATAAAACAGCTGCCACTGCATAGATGAATTAAAATGTCATTTTTTTAAATAAAATGTCATTTTGACTAATTACGGATTAAGACATGTCAGCGATTTTATAGGGAAAAAGAAACTGGTTTAAACAAACACCTCCTGAGAGATGATTTTCTGTCACACTCATATTATCCATTATTTTCATTTATCAAGATTTCCCTATTCAAAATATTCAAGTAAGATATACTCTTGAGATTCAAAACCTCATTTTTTCATAAAATCCTGTTTGGTGCAGAAAGTTCTAATACTTTCCAGAGCCGGCCTGGCTCAGTCGGTAGCGCGCTCGACTCTGGATCGTGAGGTCGTGAGTTCGAGTCCCGCCGGCGACAGGTTGGTTTCCTGTCTTTCGGATGAAACAGTAAAAGCTGGAGGTCCCGTGTCACAGTAGGTGTTGGCACGTTAAAGAACCCTACTGCTCAATGGCCGTAAGTGCCGAGCATAGGCCAAACTTTGAAGCCCTTCACCGGCATTTGGTGACGTCTCCATATGAGTGAAATATTCTCGAGTGGGACGTTAAACAACAATAAACAAACAAATACTTTCCATTTCTATGGTATGAATAGTAAACCTGCCGGTAAAATAAGTTAATGCAATATTACATATTACAGTTACATTAAATGAATATATCATATTGACGAAATACATCGAAATAAAAACAAAGTGTTGGTGAACTTGTATTGGAGAATTTTCGTTGGTGGTTTAGTGTGGGAGAATTAGTGTTGGCGATTTAGTGTTGGTGATTAACTCTTGGTTAATTAATGTCGGTGATGTAGTGTTGGTTAATTTGTGTTGGTGATTTAGTGTTGGTGATTAAGTCTTGTTGAATTAGTTTTAGAGGAATAATGTTGTCATTGACTTCTAACGTATTTATATAGTGTAAAGAGAACTAGATAAAAAAAAACCAAGGCCAGTCTGAACAATATATAAAACATTGGTAATGCAATTGAATGAGTACCCATTCTACTTTCGCGTTCTTTTTTTTTTCAATTAAAACGTTTTCTTTATGAAATGTATCGTTTTATAAGTCCATGATACGGCACCATAATGTGAAGTTTTATATTCTCCTATCCCGAGTGACACCAGTATGTCTTCTAAATGAATAAACTTGATTTTAAAGTAGAAATATATCTGTTGTTAATTTCCAAAGCAAGAAATTTGGAAATTGAAATCGCATTGACGATATCACGTGTACTAATTACCGATAACTATAAGCGTTGCTAATACGTGTGGTATCATGGTAACTTTAACTATACCAACCTTGTTAATTGAAACATTGTGCCTTGGTGAGTATTTCTTTGATTTCTAATCTTCTATTTAAACATACGACATTTAAGAGTTGACATTCCAAATAACGTCTTCGACAGTAACCTTTACATAACACTAAAGATACAGATTATAGATAGCTAAAAACCTTTTGTAAAGAACAATATTATTGAAATTTTAACATATTCTGAAGTTGTTTTGGCCTTGTTTTCAATATTTAATTGCACGTGAAATACATTGACGACAATCACAACATGGAATTTGAGTTTTAAATAGTACTGTAAACCACATTTAATAGTTTTTTTTGCAGTTATATGATGGCAGTAAGTTTTGAGTGGTAGAGGAGAGAATCCGGTTACAATTGTAAGTAAACTGGCAAATTTTCTAACAGACATCTGTTTAGGTTCCATCGGGGCTCGTACCTGTGCTGACCAAACGTGAGAGACTTCATGATTTAAAGTGCAATGCTGTAACCACTCGTTCACGGTGGCCATAATGTGGTAGAAAAATGTCACATATACAGCATTATATAGATCTCAAATCATTACAATCTAAATTAATTTAGATATTGTTATGTTTATAATATATCCGCTTTAATGTTATTTCTGATATCATGTTCTACCCTGGCTAGGTAAGTAAATTTGAATTGATATACGTTGGCATGGAAGTAAATAAAACATTATCTATGATAATGCTACTGCTGTTTAAGAATACATAGATGAAATTAAGTGTCATTTTGACTAATTACGGATTAAGGCATGTCATGGGTTCCTTGGGGGAAACTGTGTTAAAAAATACATCCTGAGAGATTCGTTATTGTCGCTTTTCTATTATCCATGATTCTCAGTTATCAATATTTTTGTTTTCAAAATATTCCAGTCGGATATACTCTTGAGATTCAAAACTTTATTTTCTGTATTAAATCCTGTTTCGCGCGGAAGGTTCAAACACATTTCATTCCTTTTATATAAATAGTAGAAAAGCCGATAAAATAAGTTAATGCAACACTACATATTGTAGTTAAATTTAAGAATCGAATCATATTGACGAAATACATCGAAACAAAAAAAAAAGTGTTGGTGATTTTGTATTGGAGAATTAGCGTTTGTGATTTAGTGTTCGAGGATTAGTGTTGGTGATTTAGTGTTGGAGAATAAGTGTTGGTGATTTATTGTTAGGGGATTAGTGTTGGTTATTTTGTGATGGGACATTAGTGATGGTGATTTAGTGTTGGAGAATTACTGTTGATGATTTAGTGTTGGACAATTAATGTTGGTGATTAAGTGTTGACGAATAAGTGTTGGGAATTAACCTTTGGCGAATTAGGGTTGACTTATCAAGGAATCAAATGCCATTGACATCTAACGTATTTATGTAGCTTAAAAGAGTGCAAAAAAACAAGGCCAATCTCAAAAAATTTAAAACATTGGTACTACAGTTTAATGTGTAACCATTCTACTCTCGCGTTCCTTTTCTCCAATTAAAACGTTTTCTTTTTGAAATGTATCGTTTTATTATCCCGTGATACGACACCATAATGTGAGGTTTTATCTTCTCCTGTCCTGAGTGACACCAATATGTCTTCTAAATGAATAAAATTGATTTTTAAAGGAAATAGCTCTGTTGTTTATTTTCAAAGTAAGAGGCTTGGAAATTGAAAGTGCATTGGCGATACTCTGCGTTAGGTACTAATTACCGATAACTATAAGCATTGCTAATACGTGTGGTACCATGGTAACTTTAATATATATTTGCAACTATACCAACATTGTTAATTTAAATTGTGTCTTGGTGATTTTTTTTTATTTCTACTCTTTTATTTAAACACATGACATTTAGGAGTTGACATTTCAAATTAATTCGTCGACAGCAACCTTTACATAACACTAAAGATACAAAATCATTGATTACTTAGTGTAACGAACAGTACAATTGAAATCTTTAAATACCCAGAGGTTTTTATATGGCCTTGTTTTCAATACTTATATACATGTATATGTAAAATACATTGGCGGCAAACACAGCATCGAATTCGAATTTTAAATAGTATATTAAACCACACTGAACTTTTTTTTTCAGTTATATGATGGCGGTAAGTTTTTAATGGTGAGAAAGAGAACCCAGTGACAATGTACCCGGGAAGAGATCACCGACCTCCATTAAGTAAACTGGCAAATCCCCTGACAGGCATCAGTTAAGGTTCCAACGTGGCTCGAACCTGCGCCGGCCAAAATCGAATGACTTCATGATTTAAAGTGCAGTTGTCTAACTACTCGGCCACGTAGACCCACACAACATGGACATCATGTTTGTGATATGATTTAACAATGATACAAAGTAGGTTACGTGTGTCATGGTATCGGTTTCCAGAGATATATGGAAAGTTTATGACCTTGCTTTCAAAACTATAAATCTAAATAAATGTTACAGCTATTTATAATAAGTTCACATTTGGACATATGAATTTTTTGGGTGTATAAAAATCCAAATGTCGCCATGATATCTAGATAAAAGTTGTTTTAGTTTGCTTTGTACTCTTAATAAAATATCTTTTTACAACATAATCATGATATAATTTTGGTTTTACATTGCTCTCAGTTTACACATTTTGATTAGTTCTATTATAAGTAGATCTATCTGATTCCGTTACATTTCGACACACGTTTTTTCATTGTTATTTTAAAAGTGTACATGTTTTACCTTTTATTTAACTCAAAAAAACCCAAGTCATCTAGGCATTGTGTTTTGTTTTCTACACGAGCTGATGTGTTGGAGTACTAAGCGTACGACCATTCCACGTATACATTAACTACCTCCGTTATCTGTTTGTGTCACATGATTATCTTCAAGATAAATGATTTCTTTTTGTCTTGATGAGTACTGAATAAATGGTCACATTATAAATTTGGGGTATAGTTGGGGTCCGTATTGTCGTTTTTGCATTCACGACCGTTTAAATCATACACATATCAGAATGGGGTTTCATTACGTTTTTTTTTATTAGGCTGAACCGTTTTTATTAGCAATACGTGAATAGCTGGCGTTATATGTTATATATTAAACTAAATTGTATACTTTGAAAGTCCAGATAAAGATAAAATGATTGTCTTCAAAAGGTATGCGGGCAATTTATTGATAGATGGATAGATTCCACGTTTAAAACATCAATATTCATTCTTTCGTCATTGTCCGTTTCGCATATTAAGTTGGCTATCATATGGATGAATCTACTCACTTTTCGGCTATGACAAGCTGCACGGGAAAAACGTTTCACGTCTCACTCGATACTCTCTTATGTATGAGGACAAGCACGATTGGTTACTCTCATCAGTGTACTTTTAATGTTTTGCTTCATTACCTAAAGTTAAAACTCGTCTATCTTCAAGTAAGACGTCAAGATGGGGTTCACGATGCTTCACCAGCTAAGTTATATGGATTTTACAATATATTACGATAACGAATCTCTGATGGAGAATTTCGCGTTTCACGTGATGATCTGTATATCTTATTTCTAAATAATCAAATTATAACTGTGGTATTATGTTTTAAAATTCATAACTTGAAGGTCGTTGACATTGCTGGTGGAACGTTTGAGTTCCCGAGGGTATACATAAACCTGGTATCTCGGTACCATCTGATAATCTTATACTAAAGAAATATTTCGCATTGATAACACCATTTAAATTCTAAATTATCACAAATGCTAAGATAGTCATCTTTTTAATGTGGTTACTCTTAGAGGGATTTGGCTATGCGTTTACATTTATAATTTGACCTCGTATGGTACCAGTTTCACTTTTCAAAACTTATTTTTATCACTGCTCAACTGATGAAGTCTAACTGACAGAAACCTCTTACTTATACGAGTATATCTTATTACTATAACACTCTGAACATTTGATATACCATCAGCACTTTGTCAAAAGTATTTAAATGACAGGGAGATCTTTTTTACATGTATCAACACGTGATAACAGACATCTTCCAAACGTGTTTTTGATAACATCTTTAAAAATCACATACGATAGCAATTGAATAACGGCGATCAAATCAACATCGCAATGTTTCAATCTTTATCTAAGATTTAGTTCGTAGCACTATTAAACAAATATCTTTTGAGTACGCTCAGACGTTATGCAATGTCTAATATAGATGATATTTGTGCTATTGATAGAACCAGACAATTATTACGAAAACAAACGGGTGTAATGGTTGGACGTAAATGAAATAACGAACGTTAATTTATAGGACCTAATTCGACTTGGAATAATTGATATCTTGATAGGCAACCATCTGTAATGAAGTCATAAATATATCGATAAACAAACATAGAGGAGACCAAAAAGACGTCTTAAGTTACATTTGGAGTGGTATATTGGGATATAAATTGTCACTACGATAATAAACAGCGTAATAACCGGAATATTGGAAACACCAGAAACAACCCTGACATCACTATAAATTCATTATTTCCGGTTATAGATATAACATATACCATAAAAATTACTTCTATTCGTTATAATGTGTTCTATGTTTCCGTCTTCTGGACATTAAATTGATATATATATATATATATATATATATATATATATATATATATATATATATATATATATATATATATATATATATATATAGTATATATTTCATATTTATTATTTGCCCGCTTTCGTTCGTTTCTTTATATTAATTTTTCTCCTGGCTAGTGACCCTATTTTGCCTTGTACATATGCTAAACAGCAGGGAAAAATTGACAGGTTGATAAAACAGTATGTTGTATAAAGCAGCTGATACTGATATTGATAAATGCTTGTTGAAATCATCTGTCGTGGTAATTAACGCCTAGCAACATTTGTAGATTTCATAGAACAAACTACCTTTCGATTTGAGTCCACTAAGATAAACATACGAAAGTGCCTGGTATTTCGAATTATTTTATTCTAAAGTAATAATTTTCTCAGATTGCACCATTTAAATTCTAAACTTTTCAAAGGTTAGATATTCATATTTACAGTGAGTACTCGTAGACGGAATGAGCAATACATTTCAATCTATACTTTGACCTTGTATGATACCACTTTCGTTTCGGAATTATATATTCATATCAGTATTGAGTTCAACTGATTAAGTCTTACTAACCGAAAATATCGTCTTCAGCATTTGTTTTGGCCTCCTTTATAAATATATAATTTGGTATTGTTAAATTTGTATTAGCCATCGGAATACAAAGAGGATAGCGTAAATGGTTATTTACACGGATCTCTCTCTCTCTCTCTCTCTCTCTCTCTCTCTCTCTCTCTCTCTCTCTCTCTCTCTCTCTCTCTCTCTCTCTCTCTCTCTCTCTCTCTCTCTCTCTCTCTCTCTCTCTTTCTCTCTTTCTCTCTCTCTCTCTCTCAGTTTTTGTAATCGTCTATTTCCTTCTGCTCCCGTCATCTATACTATCGATGTCCAAACGGCTTTATAATTTTAATAATATGGAGTCCCCTTTTCAAGAATATAAGATAGTATTCTGGAGCGCGATACTAAACAGTGACTGCCTTTCGACAATCGTATCTAAAAGTAACCGATGACCTGCTCAAAGATCTTGACTTTTTCACCGAAATTTAAAGGTTTCTATGGAGTATTTGCGACAGGTGATGCATGCGAACAGGGAATGTTGACTAATACGGACACAATGTCCCATCCAATTAGAAATTAGGGATCAATTTCCATCATTAGATCATTTCTATATCTAATGAGTCTTATTCTAATGGACTTGGAGTTTTGAATATTCATTTGTATTTCTTCAATTTATTTTTTTTCGAATTGAATGCTATATAAACCAAAATGTTTTATTTGTCAAAACCACATTAACAAATCGGATTAGTAAAAACTAGTTATTATCCAGCCAAACCTAGTTTTTCTCAGGTAATGTTAGATTTTGTCTCATTGAATCCGTATCAACTGGAGAAAATCTTAGTTTTAATTTAGCACGTCGAAGTCACATCATTCAGATTCACTTATTTTTTCTCAAATAAACCCCATTATTACCAGTGAAACCAGTAAAAATAAGTTTATCCACCGTTAACGCGACTTTGGAGAAAAAATATAATGAACTCATTAATAACATGTTGGGTAATGATTTGAATGAACAGGATAAAAACAGCTTCAACTGAGAAAGGTATGGTGATATGCACCAAATCGCATAGATACTGATTAATGTTGTCGTAGAGGAGTTTAACAGTAGATGTTAATGAGAAAACCAAGTTCTGAAGAAACTAATTAAGAGTAGCCGAGAAAATATAGGTTCAACTAATATGGGACGTCAAAATCACATTAATACTTTTTAACTGGATGTTTCTCAGTTACACGTAGTTTTTTTTTCTGAGATGAAATTTGTTTAACTTTGTCCAAATCGCATCTCGAACCATAAATATTATTTTGAGCATGATAAACCAACTATATCACAGTTAAAATAAGTTTTGTGATATTTGATCAGCTAAATCAACTTTGTCTCAGTTTAACTGGGTTAAAGAAAAATAAATTAGGTCAAGCTAGAAAACAATACCTTTAACTGCTATAAACTAGAATTATTCCATTATATGACTATGTGTCGTTACTTTTAATATCAATGTGTTTGGAAATGATAAAAATATAGAACAAAATTTGAAGAAAATATTAACATTGCACTTTATAAATTAAATTATTGGAATATTTTGAATAACAGTATTTCTGTATTTAGGAATACATCAATATCAATTTCAACAATTTTATTACTAATAAGACTTTATTACATTAGCTTTAAATTTAGAATCAATGTTTAGATTCGTTTAGTTTCGAAACAGAAAGGGGTATGGTAAAAGGGCCAAATAATTTACCATTATGTATTGTAAATATTACAATATTTGTTTTAGTAGGTTCCAGTTCAAAATATGGAGTATCCTAGATCTAAATACTAAATACCTAGCTGGTAGCACAGTATCATAACAGATATTTCCACAGCAAACACGGCGCTAAAAGGAATTACGTATACAACTCTGTTGGATCTCATTGGCCGAGAGGATAGAAAATCGAGCTTAGAACAACGATGTGTCTCGTTTCTGATCAGAACAAGTTCAACCGATTAACCTGATGTTTTTTGTTTGCGAGATCGTTAGCCAGTTTACTTTACTGAACTTGTCAAGGATACAATGTAAGCGGGTTGTCTCCTCCAGAGCTATCAACTGTCCGCCTCAGTGAGATAAAACAAACAAAAATAAAATCTAATTAAAACATGCAGTTTCTCGAATAATAATTGTATATGTTTTGTTTGTATCTTCACTTTTCTCCAGTTAACGAGTTTCCAGAATTTATTATTCGTTTTAACGAGTTCCTCCTTTTCACGCTTCTGTTAACACTAACATACATCCATAATAGAACAACACTACTTCTGAATTGTACTTTAAACATAGGCATACAGGCAGTCATTCCTATACAAATGTGATATAAACTTTGAATTAAAAAAAATAACTTATAAAGGCATCTAATGCCGATATTAATTAAATACCCTGGTGATTGATGTTTGTTGCATCACTGAAAGAATGTCCATTGTTAACTCAGTCATTGTTTAAATGTGTTTGCCTGTCACAAATAACGACATTATTACATTTTTGTTTTTGCAACGTGGCAATTTGTAAGAACATTCTATTTCTATAAAACTTTCGATACAAAAAATCCTTTTTGACAGTTTGTATGTCGTTAACAATATAACATAAAAAGTAAATACCTTGGTCTATATTTACGACAACAAGATATACACCACGTTTCAGTCATGTAAATTCGGGGAAAAATTTTATGTGATATCAGAAGGCGAATTGTATTTTTGAAATTGAAAGCTTAATATATTTTGAATGAGTAATGTGTTGTAGACAAACTGTGTTATTTGCAACAGCAACAAGTGTAGTTGATTTGTTAGATTTGTATTTTTTGTTGGGTTTTGGTTTTTTTTTTTTGGTTTTTTTTTCGTTGTTGTTTTGCTTTATTTTTATTTTTGCCCGTTTAAATTGAAACGTATGTTTGTTTATAAACCCATACAATGTAACTATCACTAAATGTCAATTTTGATTATACATTTAGATCTTTAAAATTGCAAACTTTACAGAAAATTTCGATAGAACCACGAAGTCCTACTCACAGGAATGTTATACCGTATTATGGAGCACGACAATACACAGTAACTACCTTTCGCCAATCAGATCTTAAACTATGATGACATTTTCAGCAGCGAGCTTTACATTTTGATCGAACTCGTAAGGGTTCAATATAACATTAGCGACGGGTGTGACATGGTAACAGGGGATGCTGACTTTTTTCCGGACACCTGGTCCCATCTCATTTTTAATTCACACCTGTTTCGTCATGTTTAGATCATTGCCTTATCCATTGTGTCGTGTTGTAATGGACATGAAGTTTCGGTTATTTTTTCGTATTGGATTTCTCAAGCAACTTTCACAAAATTTATAGGAATTTAAGAATGTTGTACCTGTGTGTATCTTTTTTGTGATTATTCCTCAATCTAAGTAGTAAAAGAGGTAAAAATATTTAAAAAAAACCACAGCTAATGCTATTTTAAAATGGAATGCTCTAACCATTGTGTCCCTTCAATCATGTCCTCTTAAATATAAGATTTACTCAAATCTAATGTCTTCAAATATTTCAAAGATACACAAAGACATTTAAACATATATATATATATACTATGTATTGTTTTTTTTTTCTGAAACATATACTTAATCCCCACAGACACTCTGATGTCCCTTCTTTCGTCGATAGTGTTAAGGAATCGGCTGACTCTATTTTTATTTATTTTATGTTTCTACGAAAATGTGTAGTTGCTGTTTCATATTCATTTATTCTCTTTGTTATTACTTATCGATAGTGATACCAAAACCGATTTCACACATTTTATTTACGTATCAATTATCTCTATGCCACTCGGAATTTATTAATACACGATAAGATGTTAAAATATTAAACTAACAAGGGAATTAATTTCAAGTGTTTTAAAACAGATGAATGATGAGTTACAAACTTAGATTCTGCTGAAATTTGATAAAAGGCACCTTATGCCATAGCGATTACACAAGAAAGATTGGATCCAGTTCAGGATTGCGGTAAATCAAACTTTATTGTAGATATATGACATAGCACCGTTAAACAAATGTATTTTAGATATGCTCGAGTGTTACAAGCGGCCTTGAGATAATTTTGTTTAGGTTGGTATTGATTAAAATGACAACTGTTACGAAAATTAATGAGGAAATATGTTGAATTAAATGAAATAATTAACGAACATTGATTTATAAGCCCGGATATGGCTAGATATTATTGATATTTTGGTTGGCAACTATCTGTAATAGCATCATGAATAGAGATCTATTGATAGATAAACATTTAGAAAGCCTAAACAATTATGAAATACACATACTGGGTTTGTTTATTATTATTATTATTATTTTTATTATTATTATTATTATTATTATTATTATTGTTATTATTATTATTGCTATTATTATTATTATTATTATTATTATTATTATTATTATTATTATTATTATTATTATTATTAAAAATCAGGATTTAAAGTTTTGGGGGGGGGCGGAAGTGGAAGAGTAAATTAATTTTATTTTTTAATAATTTCTTCATTACTGAATATATATATATATATATAATATATATATATATATAATATATATATATATATATATATATATATATATATATATATATATATATATATATATTAACAACGGTAATAATCGAGACAATGCCGAGGAAAGGTATTTGTATCGCGGATATTAATGTATATTTTTGGGAGAGTTGGGATACTTTTCTTTCAGTATAATTAATCTGCAGAATAGTTCTACATAAAAGCAGTGTATTTGTTTGTCCAAATTCAAACCGTTATCGATATATTATTAGACAAAAGAAATCTTGCAAACTTTTGGCGGAAATCGAAGTGAGAAATGTATAAATGTACCAACTAATAAACAATAAATAACTTTAAAGATATCTTTCCATAGTTCTTTTTATATATTGCTTTACATTGTATATATAAAGGCCACACAAGATGTATTGATCCGGTTCAGCGTTGTGTACACAATATACCTTAAACTTAAGGGATTCGAACTTTAAAACGATACAATAATTTTGTTTTCCATAAATACAGTAAATACATGATGTAAATAATATTCTATAATAGAGCACCTTCATGATTATTGACAGAGATGCTTAAATGAGTTATTACTCGAGGGTAGAATTGATGATAAAATCAAATAACAAATACAAACAAAATGTCATAGCTAATTCATTTGATAAGTCTGATTTTATTTACATCGTGTGCTAGAAATAGCCATGCCAAGAGTCTATACATTATGATTTATTGATAGATAGATAGATACACTTTAATAATTTTGGGAAAACCACGTCGTTTTGGGGGCAATGTTTGAAAGCGCTGCCAGATCTCGTAATGTAAAATATCAAGTAGGATATATTATTACCGTTTCATTTGATATAAATACGATTCCGAGTTCGGAAGGTGACTGCCTATTAGGTACAATTATGTAAGGGGATTGTTTAGGACTAATTAATCTGGCCGTTAGACGAAGTGACTACTTAACAAATGTGACTGCATGTACAGGTTAGTTTATATGATGTAAACGCATGCTACATTGGTTCTATAATATTGAATGCAACTTATACGTCCGTATACAGAATATTTAATTATTGATACGCCAATGTAATACATTTAAACCTTGCCTAAATATAAATTTGTGCAGGAGACCACCTCTCTTTTCGGAACACGAGTATTCAGTCGCTTGATACGTATCTTACAAATGCACCACCTGAAAAAAGGCCGCGTTGAGCCAATCCGTTAGTTGGTCATCATAGCGAGGTTTCACTGTATCTGATGTGGTTCACAATTACATAAATCACTTTAAATAGTATTAGCCTGTAAAAATGGTATTACATACTTGATATTTGTACACAGAAGTGTACTTTCCGGAGTTACAGACACATTCTGTCTTTAACGATTTTACAATTGAAAACATCTGCGTGGGAGGTAATGGCATATTAACACAGACAGTTTGTAAACACGATTATCGAACTTTAGCTTTGAAAAACTCAAGATCACGAGAAAACCGTTACTTTGAAAATAAAATTGTGTAACTTGTTTCCATTTCTGCTCATTGGTATATTTGTTCAAGTACATAGTTTGCTGTTTTAAACATAACTTCTAAGTAGTCATTAATTTCCTGTTTATATCAATCGCTAACCCTGATAGGAGAAAAAAATGCCATCGTCTTTGTCGGTAAATATACATTATGTAACAGTGATCAGTTTTGGAATTTTAACTGTGTCTGTAATTCCAGGTATGCAGCGAGGATGTTCCTTGTTTAAAGTGTATATATCTCATTTCTAAAAAAAAAGCAAAACAAAAAAATCAAACGTCATCTACTTGTAAGTTTCGGATCTAGATAAATCACTGACAATGTATTGATCAAACTGGCATTTTAAAACTATTTTTAATGCCTGGCCATACTGAAATGAAATGACATATTTGAACACATCCATACTAAGATGTTGTGTCAGCGACATGTGACAAACATCGCAATCCCTTTGCCTTCTTGGTGAACTATTCTACCAACAAGGATGAATGTATATATTCCATGCTTTGATGTACGAATTAACATGTTCTTTCTATGACGTCTCAAATTGTTTTGTATCTAGGGTCATGGGTTATTGTACACAAATAAAAAATATATATATATATATATATATATATATACACGCCCTCTCTTAATTATAACGTCATTTTGTTTTATAAAAGATATAGATATTCGTAAAATAATTGTGATATTCTTTATAATTAAAAAACTTGTACTGCATTAACCAATCAGTCTATTGCATTTGTATTTTACTAGATTTACAGCGGATGTGACTGATCAGCAGGGGATGCTTACTCCTCCATGACACCTGATCCCACATCTGGATTCCAAAAGTCCGTGTTTGTCCAATATCACCATATCGGTATATGTATCCGTGAAATCCTGAATATTTACACGTTATTACCTGAGCCATTGTATTCTTCAATTCAATTAATTTCACATTATGTTTGATAATTACACATATGACGATATTGCTGAGAAGGTGTCCTAAACAGTTGAAATATCTAATTGCTGTTTAACGATGCTTAGCGATTAGAAATAAAACTGAAACATTATGCAATTGCATTAGGCTTGTAAATTTCAATATCAATATTACATGCAGTGTGATTACATAACTCATTGCTTGCGCCTGTGATGAGTTTCGACCTCCGTGTACGTACATCAAGCCTAACACATTAAGCATCAACTCTGGCTATATTTTATCTTGAAATTAATTATATGAATAATTAATAGATGATATTCCGTTTCAAGAATGTTATTTTATAACAGTTTTACGCCCTCAAGAATGTATTCGTAACAGTGATGACGTAACGTTGATAATTGGTAAACCGAAGTAATCACGTATATGTTGCAAATTACCCGTCTGCCTATAGTTGGTAGGCTGTACAAATATGAAGCGTATTTGTCTTTCCCTTAAAACACACCGGGATTGATCAAGCTTATTCCGTATTCATACGAATATATGAATATACTGAGAAGGGCAAAAGGTATCTTTGATTTAAAACGTATAGATATGTCACTGATGTGTGTGAATAGTTAAAGGCAAGGTCCATATATATTTGAATGTGATATACATTTGTGTTATCAAATCATAAATCATAAATCATAATCTGCTACACAAACAAACATTCGGGAATTAGATAGATCCAATACTTTGCGATTTCATTGTTTCAATACTATCGCAAAATATTGCGAACATTGTTGAACAGCGGGAAATACCAGTCATACGGTATGTTAATTATTATTTCTTCTCAAAACTTTGTTATCCATAAATACATTATAATGAAATTATTATTATCATTATTATGATGATGATGATGATTATTATTATTATCATTATTATTATTATTATTATTATTATTATAATTATTATTATTATTATTATTATTATTATTATTATTATTATTATTATTATTATTATAATTATTATTATTATTATTATTATTATTATTATTATTATTAAAAATATTATTAGCCAGACGTCATGTATATTATTTGGATATCTGCCAGGGGTTAACTTTGTATTGAATCAGTTTACACCGGAGTAGGATCCGGAAATAAGGAGTGAGTTATATGGCAATTTGTTTTCAAGTAAAGTTACATAACGTCATAAACAAATGTTTTAAAGACAACGAAAGGATATAAAGTAGACAATCCTTCATTTGGTCAAAGATTTATGAGTTGAAATGGAATCTATATACTATTACATCAACAAATTTATGATTCTTCTGCTCTCAGTTCTTTTTACAAAGATATACTCTTTATACGAGGAAGAGTTTGTCGCGTAAAAGTCAATAACTTGCTTGGTTTGCATTTATTACCACACCTATGCTGACGTTTATGTATATAAAATATAATTATGAAAACTAGCACATTCCCTAAATCCTCCTGTAGATGGCTATTTCCCTGTTAAAGTGTGCGTTAGTTGGGATGGCATCATTCTGTAAGTGATGCGTTTTATGTTAACTAATCAGAGTATTTCTGTTAAGTTTCTAAACAAGCCTATCATAATGTCTTCGCTCGGGTTCGTAATGTGATATTTGTTTAGGTATGGTAATAGTCTTAAACTAAGGATTTACATTGTCTTTGAGAGAGTTAGAAATTTTCTTGTCTTCCATAACCACACCAACCTCATTCGGTGTCGCCTGGGGGCAATCAGAATGTTGCTACCCTACATTTTACTGGAACATTATTTGCGCTTTATATTGATATAGAATAACGAAAAAAATATATACAGAGACATATCAATTCTTAACTTTTTATCTATTTTGTGAACATTGCTTGAGAAAGGAGGGTTTTGGCACTTTTTGACTTGCAAATGATTAACTTTTCTATTTTTACATTTAAATCACATTGGACGCGACCTTACTTTCACGATATACATACGATATAAAAAGTCTCAGATACCAAAGTATAGACGAATATGACGAATACAAGGTGGGCTTGATTGTTTATTGCCCTTTTTAGTATTGTAAATCAAGTACCAGTATCGATATAATTCGTTTGGGAAACAACGCTAATGCCCCTGTAAATGTGATGTGCATTATTGCACGTCATGATGCATTGATCGTGGTGAAAATTGTATTACACATACGAATAACAACATATTTGTATCTCGGGCTCTAAATCATGTAAATTTTCACCTCTATTTAGCGTGGCTTCCTGGACTGTAGTCATAGTCACAATGTTTATAAACAACACTCTTGAATGTGTATACAATCCTCAAATTATTTAACAAGTTTTTGTTCATCAATTTAAGTTATACGAAATCCCTAAACAAACTGCTGATCATGTATCATATCTGACCTTGGAAAATACCCTTGTCGGCGAATTTGTTCGACAGAAAAGGTTTTAGTTTTGAATCAGTTTTGTAAATTTTCATTTGTTACATAAATAGGTTTTAAACTGGTTCTGAACTAAAATTGGTTTTTAATTTGCTGTATCCTAAACCCAAATTATTTTATCAATCGATTTAAACTGCTTCCCGGTTTATGCGAATTTGTTGCTACAACAACATGGCGACGGAAACATGGACCAGGACTAATAGCGGATACCTTGTATGTGTCTCCTTGACATTTCATGTACTGGTGCAGAAAACTGATGTACTCAAAATGACAGAAAGAAATTTTACAATATTAAATATAAAAATTTCAAATACATAAGTATGAATCAATAAAATGTCCGCGACATAGATACAAATCCGGTAAAAATGGACAAACACTGACCTCTGGAAACCAAGAGGTGGGATCAGGTGCCATGGAGGAGTAAACATCTCCTGTCGACAGGTCACACCCGCCGCGAGTCCACAGTAAAGTCCAATGAAACACGTGAGGAGTGTATTCTCGTCACAATTAGTGCAGACGTCTCTACAACCGCCAACGAAAAGGCAACTCAACATTTCACTTAGTGAAACAGAGTAGTCGCAAACAAGACTATTATACCGACCATAAAATTTGCGGAACGTTGACATTAAAAGCGGTTTTCGATATCCCTGTGTCAATAATTTGTCAGTGAGTAGTTTACCTCTGTATATGAAATATTCATATGTTGTGCACGCCCTGGCATATCGGATCATTTGTGAAATATAAACTCCATATGCGGGTGACTGAGGGATATTACTACTTAAATGTGGAAAATTTATGATGGGAAAGCCGAAGTCGTTGTGTTTATCGTATAGCAAAACGGTGAATTGATGAATTCAGACTCCAAATTTATCAGCTATTGATTGTCATTTTGATTCGTTTAATATGGAAATTACCATAGAACGACGTTTTGCTTTTTAGCATACGTAACAATTCAAAAAGTGGAGACATCGTAATCATGGCTAATATATATATTGCATTAAGATAAAATCTCTTTTTTTTGGGGGGGGGGATTGGTATAATTTTCCAATCTCATAACAGACGACTGTTCTTCTTTCTGTAGGCGTATCCCATTTTGGTAGTTTAAACCATTTGTTTGTTTAGCCATCGGAAACCAGTTTTAGTTTCCTATATGGTTTGCAAACTAGTTTTAAACACTAAACCAAAACTGAAACTAGGTTATTTGCAACAAATTTACCCTGGATTAATAATAATAATAATAATAGTAATACAGTTATACACAATAACAAACCTGTCAATATTACTCTTTATTTACACGTAATAAAGCTCAGCTTTACTTTTCACCAAATCTATTTAGAATAATTTACTTATCTTGAGATTCGTAAAACGTTTTCTGTCATTGTAATAGAAACATGTGGTATTGCCCTTATATTATATTGTAATACAAACTTCTATTATCTAAATGATGCTACCTCATATTATATAATAGCATAATTGAGCTTTCGAAATCCTTTTAAATACTCTACATTGGAAACGTGATACAAGATAAATCGGAAATATGGAAGATAGCAGTAAAGTATCGGTTATTTCCTTTATAACCCATATATTAGTAATTTCGAAGAGTTTTAAATCGAATACCGCTGTTGTATAACAAAAAACATTTTTGTCAAAGTGCATGCAAAGCATCGGAAGAGTGGATTAAAGAACAAAGACAGCATAGCTACAAACTTCTAAACAAACATCGAAATAGATTAGGCAATATACAAATTAAGGGGAAATAATGAAACATCCAATGAGAGAAGTGTGGATTTATTGTTGACCGATCACAACCGTTTTGAGAACAAAATGAGGTGAGCTAAAATTATTATTATTGCACATACTTACTTTCATCCATATCAACAGTACAGGACTCTCCCTCTCTCTCTGTCTCTCTGTCTCTGTCTCTCTCTGTCTCTCTGTCTCTCTGTCTCTGTCTGTCTGTCTCTCTCTCTCTCTCTGTCTCTGTCTCTGTCTCTCTGTCTCTGTCTGTCTCTCTGTCTCTGTCTGTCTCTCTCTCTCTCTCTCTGTCTCTCTCTCTCTCTCTCTCTCTCTCTCTCTCTCTCTCTCTCTCTCTCTCTCTCTCTCTCTCTCTCTCTCTCTCTCTCTCTCTCTCTCTCTCTCTCTCTCTCTCTCTCTCTCTCTCTCTCTCTCTCTCTCTCTCTCTCTCTCTCTCTCTCTCTCTCTCTCTCTCTCTCTCTCTCTCTCTCTCTCTCTCTCTCATATGTATATCCAAATGGGTAAAATTCAAAGACAGTGTCTGGGTTTTACATACTACAAAAAAAACAGACAAATATGAAAAAAGAAGACGACAAAGAGTTTTTTTTATTTTATATTTATTTTTTTAAAATTATAAAATATTATTATAAATATATATATATAAAATATATTTATTAATAATTAATATTAAATAATAATTTTTATTATTATATATTAACAGTAATATGTAAGGGTTTTTAAAATGTAGCCATTTATCCGATCCGAAAACTCGTCGTAAAATCAGCTGAATACCAGAATTAGTATCCAATTACCCGAAACGCATTGGAAGTTAAAGCACTGTTTGAGTGTTTACAAAAAATAAACTATAAACTAAACTAAAAAAAAAACCGGATCTAATTGATGTAATCATATAGCATGTTTATACAACAGCATATTTTCATGAAAATATACGGCGGTCATCTTTGACGCAATTTTTTATTCTAAAATGACATACACAGTTTTCCCTCAGTGAAATGGTAAAAGTTAATGGAATGCCACTTAAATGTAATATTGACATCGCCATAATGGACATTAAACATTCCCTATGCAATTGTATACAAAAGGCAAAAAAATATAGTTCTAAAAATCAAAAGAAAAACATAAAATACGCCACCGCTACACTGCGTGCAGGAAATGAAACAATGATAATAATTTTATAAGCTAAGAAGCTGTTTTTACAATATAAATGGACATATTACGGAAAACGGGCTGATCGTATCGTATCGTAATCCCTTTCTTGACACGTGAGTGGCACTAACTTTTTGATAACATTATAACTATATCCCCGCAATAGTGTTTCGTTTTAATAAATCAAAATGATATTGACAATGAGATTGATAAATATATATTTTTTCAGACTTGCCCTAGATGATAAGGATATAGGCAATGATAGTGAAACAAAAGCAGCTTTAGGCAGCTTTATACATATATGTCAAGCTCTTCTCTAATTCAATTTTGGCAAAGATTGATTAGCTACGGTTTAGTTAATCAGTTTGTGCATATATACGAATATAGTATACAGTTTGGAACACTTGGCGAGACCGGGTATTGAAAATTCGTTATTTGAAAATATTCCTTTGTTTCTATTTGAGTGTTTGAAGCATGCTATATTTTGACGAATGTAATATTTTGTTTCTGAATTCAATTAAAGATGTTTTAGTATACGTAAGAACTCTGCGGATTAGCTTGTAGTCAGAAAGTAAAAATGAAGAAGTACCAATGGATAATCGAAACTCCAAGTCCAATAGAAAACGAGAAATTCGATATATAGATTATATCAATGCCTCAGTGTCTCAACAGTTGCAAATAACAAACGGGTTTAGAACAGGTGTCTGGACGGAGTCAGCGCCCCATGCTAGCATGTCACACTCGTCGCAAATGCTGCATGCAAACTTCACGTGTTTGGTGAAAGTTCTGTACAAATTATATGTATCTAGTATATGGTAACTTAATATTATATATTGATATATTTGACTAGCTATATTTTGATTTCATGCCTTTAGTGTATCTATATTAATTATCCATACATATACACTTTGAGAAAAGGAATCTATATTTGCTAATTGTGTAATTTATGTAAGATAAATAGCTCGATCGAGGTAAAAAAGAATCGATACATTTACTATCGTGCAAATGCCATTAAAATGACTGTTGAAGAATAGATTACATTTGCATAAATGAATAACTTTATTGACAAACAAAATAAGGGTTCTCTCTCTCTCTCTCTCTCTCTCTCTCTCTCTCTCTCTCTCTCTCTCTCTCTCTCTCTCTCTCTCTCTCTCTCTCTCTCTCTCTCTCTCTCTCTCTCTCTCTCTCTCTCTCTCTCTCTCTCTCTCTCTCTCTCTCTCTCTCTCTCTCTCTCTCTCTCTCTCTCTCTCTCTCTGTTTGTATGTTATTTCGTATGTTATTGGCATAGGGACATCAGCGATCGCATTTGTTAGCAAAAATTCGCAAATGTTATGGTTTACGTAACTTTTTTGCAATTACTATGTTTCAATAAACAAAAGATAGCTATGTGTTCATTATACAATCAAACCTCGTTATCTCGAAGTCGTCGAGACCAAGCTAAAAATATCACTATAAACGGGTCCTCGAGTTAAAAGGTCTCTCACGAAATACAATCCTGTATTTGTTGAATCGTCTTCACCATTCACGACTAGAATTCATTTGTTCCTCAAATATTTGATATGACTTTGACTATGGACTCTCACCTTTAAATCTTTCGGGTGTCCTTGGTGTTTTTTAGTGTTCGCCAAAATTTTAAATTATTTCTAGCTATATATAGATTTAATATAAAGAAATTCTAATGCAAAATATTGTTGAACAGATCCCTTGGAATTCGCTATAGACAAGTTTTATTTTATTCTAACTTCGCTGTACCACTACTTCGTAATGCCAGCACTGTATCGACCCGTGTAGAGAAAAGAAGTGGTTATGTGATTCCACGAAACACATACCCTGATAATGAATTGCTGTAGCTACATTTTGTATTCTGTTTAGTTGATTAGTTCATCCATCGAGCCTATTCTAAAAATCGTTTGACAAATCAAAGTCAGTTATTTAAAATTATCTCATTTTTTTGTAACTTTGGTATTATGTTTATAATATTAAAAAATGCGTTATACGATTCTAGTAAATAGTCCAGCAGCCTTTTTATCAGTTATCGTTGCCAAGAAACTGAAAGTGATTACGGAGAAGGTTATCAATAGTTAGGTTGGTGTAGGAGCTATATAAATCAGATGTAGATACTAAAATCATAAGAGCTTTTCATAACAGCATCGATACATGCAACATAACTATTCATTAACCAACTATTCTTGATAAAAAAATTAAATATAGCTTTTAAACATAATTGACAACTTGTTTTTCGAGAAGCGTTCTCCTCCAAAATTTTAAACATTCAAGCAATGTCTATCCATATACGTATTTCATCCAGTATGTATCTGATTCGAAACATATGCTCACTGAAAATGATACGAAATGCATTCTATACTTTCAGAATAACATTACAGTGCAACCCCGTTATTTAGATCACCTTACTAAATGACTCAATGCGCTCTGATTACTACGGTGGTTTATTTCATGAGGGTCTGTATTTATTAGAATTACTTATCAAGAGAAATGTATAGTCTGAAACAGAGGTGGTCTTTAAATGAGGTTTTACTGTATTTTTGGACAACAAATTCTTAGCACAAAACACCGTTCCCTTTACTAGCCAGTCCGCTCTCTTATTTCTATCGCGAAGAAAATCAGAGGAGAAAACTAGCGAGTGACTATAGTTCAACAGTTAGATACTATATCGATGACCTAGTTTGCGATAAATTTGCTTCACTATTATATCTCAGATACCAACGTATAATTCTTTAGAATGTCCAGGATGTAGATGCATACCTGGTTAAAATGGACAAACACAGACCTCTGGAAACAAAGAGGTGGGATCAGGTGCCATTGAGGAGTAAGCATCCCCTGTCGACCGGTCACACCCGCTATGAATCCAGTCAAGTTCAAATGAAATACGTGAGGAACGAATCCTCGTCACGATTGGTACAGATGCCTCAACAACCGCCAACTAAAAGACAACTCAGCATTTCATTTCAGAAAACAAGACTACTATACCGACCGTAGAACAAATGAAATGTTGACTTACGTTTGTTGAGTCTTAAATACTAAATATGACGATGATGTATTCCTTATTTATTATATTTCATTGTGGACTTTGTGTCCGGTCAACATGTGATGCTTACTCCTCCATGCACCTGATCCCAATGCTGCATTTCCAGGGTCCGTGTTTGTCCAATATTCACATGTATATATATATGTAGCATTGGCATCCTGAAGATATATATTTTGGTTTCTTATATTCTGTACTATTACTATTAATACGTTTAACACATGTCAATTTTCGTTGATCAGAATTTCATTTTTAAGAAGTAATACCCCTGCATATTCTGTAGATGGTGTCCATATCTACGAAATGATCCGGAATGTCAGTAATGCTCACCACACGATTATTTTATAAACATAAATTACCTATTGATACTTTATTTCCGCAAAAAATGAAATCGGAATTTAACGTTTGGTACATTTTATGATCGATATATCTTTATTGTTTGTGATTTAACTAATTAAAGCTACACAGGTTATATGCGTAATAGTAGTTGCAGAACACCGAATCAGCTTCAGCCTTGATATATTTCTATTTTTGTAGTTGATCCTATTTCTGTAGTAACTGACTTGTTATATGGGGATGGTCATTACTCAGTGGCTAATTCCACTACAGTTTTTTTCCCCAGGGGTCCATTTTTGTCCTTTTGATGCCATATTTGTATAAAGTCATCTGGGTTAACGTTGTCTAATGACCAACACCGTTTTATTAAGTTATATTAAGTGATTTTTTAACCTCTTTTCAAATACACCTGTCCAACTTAAATGTCAATAGCTTAGAATAATTAAGTCACCGCAGTAGTCTTTCGCCATCTCCGTAAGCGTTGTTAAACAATGGCTTGGTAGTTCGATTAGTGTCATATTCTATGTTTCTGTAAAGACATCCTTCCTCTTTAAGTGACTATTTGCTATTTGAATTTGATAATAGATCTGAAATTGAGTACATGAAACCGAGGAATTAACAAAGCTACGTAATTATCCGTCCATTTTACAATTCTGGGTGAACAAGCAATGGGTATTTTTGGTATCAGGATATTTCAATAATGACCACAATATCTGGTCGTTTCGGATTATCCCCCCCACACACACACATACACATACGAGCAAACTGTGTCCTCGAGTGTATGAGTGTATATATATATATATATATATATATATATATATATATATATATATATATATATATATGTGTGTGTGTGTGTGTGTGTGTGTGTGTGTGTGTGTGTGTGTGTGTGTGTGTGTGTGTGTGTGTGTGTGTGTGTGTGTGTGTGTGTTTTTGTGTGTGTATGTGTGTTATAGATACTATTATACAATGACCTTTAAAAAATCAATTATTAGTAACGTACAGGTTTTCTGTTGATACGGTTTCATGTTCCGGAGGATCTAGAGAAAATTGCATTGCATACTACATTACTCTTGAAATTTAAACCAGCAGCAGAGTAAGTTTAACGAACAGGAATAAAGTTCAAAGATTGTGCTGAGCATGGTATTTGCATTAATCAAGCACCTGTCGACTTACAAATCCGATAGATCTGTCAATGTTAATACAAAAAGCATTAACAGATCCTAAGAAGATTTCAAATGCGTGAATTTTTGTAATCTACAGAGACATACTGAATGCATGGAGACGGTTCCTCAAATGTAAGAATATACGTTTGTCGTAATTGATTCAGCAGCTGATGACACACCAGTACGAACCATAAAGAAGTTTGCATTCGTACGTTTTAACATCTGGAGAAATGCAAGTGCTATTATGCATATAGATAAATCCGAAATTTGGGGGAACTGAAAAACATTAAACCAATATTTATTAGGAAGGATACATTTGGAATTATTTCTTTGCCCTGATTTAATCGAATTATTCTAGCATAACGTTTCTCGTTATAGCCAGTACTTAAAGATATAGATACATTTGTTTGTGAACTTACTTGGCGTCTGGTTAGTAGTTCTTCACTTTAATCCATATATGTACATGACAGTGAAAGTAAACAATAGAAGTCTTCTTGTAGCAGCTAATTCCGAAGTATTGTACAGATAATGTGGATACCATCAATGCTTTGGCATCCGACTAGGTTTGGTGTCTTACTCTGAATGTATACGTGTGCATACAAAGTTTGGTTATATATACATATTCCCTGTTCATTCTATGAATTAGTTTGATTTTCACAGCTCCTTAACAAGAGTTGTAATGGCAATGGACATTAAACCATGAAGGTCCTCTAACCAATGTGTGATCGAGTCTCACGTTAATCCCGATGATTTTGTGAGAAAGTATGTCCAAAGTTAACTTTTGGATCGTCGGTGGTTTTTCCCTTGTACACTGTAACCGAGTTCCCCTCATGTGCCACTGACAACACTCGCCATCATAGTTTTGTTTGTTGAGTATGGTAGAAAACACAATTTTAAAAAATCAGTACATATGTTCTTTATAACTTTGGTATTATGTTTATAATATTTATAACCACTAGGTCCTAGTACCTGGTATTTCGGTTCAAGTTGTTCATCTTATACTAAAGGAATATTTGGCACTGTTAACACCATTTAAATTCGAAAATTTTCTAAAGCTAAGATAGTATTTTTTTATATAGTGGTTACTCTTTGACGGATTTCGGCTTTACTTTTAGATATATTATTTGGCCCTGTATGACACCAATTTATCTTTAGAAAAAACACATACTTTTCAAATTGGAGCTCAACTGATGAAGTTTAATTGACAGAAACGATATCGTCTTGAGCATTCTTACTTTGTATTATGTGTATAGTGTTTTCTTTAAGTTCTGTCAATATGTGATGGGAAAACAACATTCATGCAAAAAATTAGGAGTAGCCGTGTGGTTCTTTTGTGGTAGTAATATAATCCAATTCAGTTTTCATTAGGCTTTCAATACTTTCCAACAGATACAAAAAATGGATACGATGAGGTCACACATAGACTGTGGTGGAGGTTACATATCATATGCATAATATCAAAATTATAATTTATATGATAATTATAATAATAAAAAAGACTCCATCAGTGGAACTTTAGTTTATAATATATATATGGTTTCGAAACAAAAAGTCAAATTGTACAGGGTCATAAATAACTGGAATGTAATCCTTAACCACTTTGAAATCGATTATAAGATAGCTATAAAGTTCCGAAAGAGAAATGTGTATTATGTGAGGGTAAAAAAGCAATCTAATTGAAATTTAAAATCTACCAGTAACCACAAATACTATTTGCATTTTCCATTATATGTCTATTGTGCGAGTAAATGCATTTTCCATTCCAAAGTCGCTTTAGTTTGACTCCGTTGTCTTTTCGTTGGCGGTTCTGGAGACGTCTGCACCAGTTGTGACGAGGAATAGTTCCTCACGTATGTCATTTAGACTTGAATGTGAACTTACGGTGGGTTTGACCGGTCGACAAGGGATGCTTACTCCTACGTTGCATCAGGTCCAACCTCTTGATTTCCAGATGTCCGTGTATGAAATATTTTAGCAGATTTTCATCTATATCTTGGACATCCTAAAGATTCATACTTTGGTATCTGAGATTTTTTTTTTATCTTTCAATAGTTTGTTATACAAGATATTTTTGTATTACTTTTTATGTTTGATATAACCGCATTTGTATGTGATTGACAACAAGATTTTCGTCAATGTTTTTTATTTTTCAAAGGTTTTATTTAATTCGACCATTGTGTTTTAACATCGATGTAATCGGACAGAATTAGCAAGACAGAATCAAAATGACATACAGGTCGTAAAGATTGTTTTTTGTTATTTTATTATATTTTGGATAGTTTTTATGCCACACTCGACAATGGTGGCGACCGGTTTTTAATGGTAGGTGGGATAAACTGATTACAACATACCCGGACAGAGATCCTCCTCCTTCTGCAAATAAATTGGAAAACGTTCTCACAACAATTAGCTTAGGTTCCAGCGGCATTCTCAATTTGATAATCTCCATAACTAATGCATATACATAACTAACGCAAAACAGAGATTTAGACGCTTCCATAACTTTATATGATTTGAAAGGGTGACTTCCAATTTGGAATTTACCCTGATAATTTACTCATAAAAACAAAATAGTATACATTTGTAATCGGTATGATTTTACAAACTATACAAGTGTTAAGCGATTAAAAAGTATGTATGCATGCACATGAGCGCAAAGTGTCACCAACAGTTATAATACCAACGCTTCAGTCACACATTGAGCTGAAAAAAACTATTGTTTCTGGTAACATGGATTGTGACAAGTGTGTATTAAGCTGAAAATAACGTTTTGTAATAAAGTCACGATACGATCAACTCGTTCCAAAGTGGAAAACAATGGATAAATTAGTCGTGTAACTCATTTGCATATATTACAATAACCTACGGAATGTGATAAATAAATGCAATTATGTTTGTAGAAAGTCAAAACTAATTGATAAGTCATATTTACAACAAGCTAGAAAAATCACAATACTTATAAAGGACGCTAGACTAATGTTGGACAGCAGATATGTGCACAAGTAATATAGACCTATCTTTCTAAGACGACTGATATATGTATTTTTGAAATTCAAATCGCAAATATTTACGCATTAAGGTATGATTAAAAAGTGTAATCTTGTTGTTGATTTTTACCACGTTAATGTAATGTACAATTGCCCTCCGACTGAAAATGTGTTTTGCCTTTTAGATCTATCACTCGAAAAACAAGTTCGGTTGTCCCTATTATAAATGAAGAATGACATAAAGTTACCTGAGTAAGTACATCCTCTTGATATTAATATGTCTTTGATACATGACGTCACACCGTGAAATGTTATTCGTTAAAATGGAGAGAGAGAGAGAGAGACAGAGAGACAGAGAGAGAGTTCATTTTGACTTATGTTGTTCATGTTTTTAGGAGCGCTTTACATTCGCATGAACACAATCAACATATACGATTGTGTTGTGCATTATGTATAATTGTAACTTGATTTTTGTAACTGAATTTATTCCGCCAGATAACACGGCTTTGATTTAATATACTCGTTATCATATACATTTGTATGCATTGGATCCATACACAAAACAGCAGAATTAGATGTTTTTGTGAATACTAATTCAAATCACGCCGGGCCATTATTGAAAATACCAAATTATGTACAGAGGTCATTATCAAGTCAATAAACTGTCACATCGTCTATAATCAATTCTTCGACATTTATTCATCATAAATCAATTACGTGGTTCTTGGTTTTTATTTTCAAAGAAACTTCGTTATTAAATCGAGAACGAACATATGAGGGATTACCGCAAATAGTCTGTCTGTTCACATTTGTATTTTTTTTATAATGTTTGCAGCTGTTCAATTGCAAAGACTTTCTTTGACTTTCAAGGGGGTTCGAATACAGAATAAACCTAACATTTCAGCAAAGGTCGCAACAGGACTTCAATCCGAGACCCAATATCATCAAACACTTACATTAGAGTCTTTCAAAGTATATGGTGCTTCCGGAAAATCCAGTGTCGTCTGCGTTTTCATTGAGATATATTTGGCGAAAAGTACAAGAAAACAATAAAATACATTGAAGCTTCTGATATAGGTATTTATATTTTACATAGAGAAAGAAAATATAGTGATCTACAATTACAGATTAATACATAGATAAGGAAAGACATTTGAACCTCTCGTTGTTTTAGCTGTTGTTGTATTGTTGTTTAACGTCCAACTCAAGAATATTTTACTCATAAGGAGACGTCACCAAATACCATTGGGGGGTTTCGGATGTTGGCCTATGCTCGGCATATGGCACGCCAAAATCACATTAATGAGTTAAACCTAGTTTAACACAATTAAACCCCCTTTTTGACCAGTTAAACCTTGTCTTTCTCAGTAACCCACATTAACTGGAGAAAAACTAGTTGTAACTGAGAAAAACAATGTTTCACTGAGCCAAAGTCACAAATATAGTTAATCATATTTGTTCTCGAGTAAAATCTAGTTTAACTGAGAAAAACTAGGTTTTTCTGCGCCACGATAACATTAATGAGTATTTCGCGCAGTGAAATCTAGTTTTTTCAATTAAACTTAATTTTCCTCCCGTTAATTTGGGTTACTAGAAAACATAGGATTGACTGGAGAAAAATTAGGTTGAACTGAGAAAAACTAGGTTAAACTGGAGAAAAAACTAAATTTATCTTAGAAAAACTAAGTTTAATCCATTAATGTGATTTTGGCGTGCCATATCAACACTTGCGGTCATTGTTCAGTGAGGGTTCTTAAACGTACATATTGTGGCACAGGTTTTTACTGTCTAATCCGAAGGACAGAAATCCGACCTGCCGCCGGTTGGACTTGAAGTCACGACCTCACGATCAAGATACGAGCTATCAACTGAGCCAGGCCGGCACATTGAGACGTTCGTAAACTCTATCAGATTACAATTATTGTTGTTGCGTCATTATTTTCTTAATTTGATTGTTGATTTAGGTGATTATTTTAACATTTATATTACACAACATAACCAAATATAAATGGAATTATTTCAACCTCAAATTAAAATCACCTTCCTGAAAAAATCATTGTAACATTTGAAGGAAATAACAAAAAATCAGTAAACAGACTTATTACGAAATTTCATTGAAAACCTGAACATTTACTTTTGATTTGATTTTTGTATCTGCACGCTGGGTGCTTCTCGTGATTAATTATCTGATTTTAAAATTGGTATATAACTTTTAAAATACGACGGAAGTTTATTTATGACATTTATTCCCCGGAATATGACTTTATAACATTATATATATATACATATATATATATATATATATATATATATATATATATATATATATATATATATATATATATATATATATATAGACGTATTTTTGTGTATGTGTGTGTGTGTGTGTGTATGTGTGTGTGTGTGTGTGTGTGTGTGTGTGTGTGTGTGTGTGTGTGTGACATTTATGGACCCAAAGTGATATTTGCCTTTGTATAAATGAGATGCATTTGTAAGCTGAAATGAAAAGAATTATGACAGAAATTTGTAAATGAATAATAACGATATTTTGTCATGTCACCTGTCAGGCTGATAGATTAATCGAAAATGCCCCTACCTTGAGAGTATGACAACGGAATCTCAATCCGAAGGTAACATCCTGGAATGACAAACCCTGCGCTTGCCGAGAGTTTGTCATTCGATAATCTTATTCCGGGGAATTGAGATTCCTTTCTCATACTCTCAAGGTAGGAGTTGATTATTTTTCTCCCATGTTTTAAATATATGTAAATTGAGATTCCTATCTATATACTATATATATATATATATAGTTATATATATATATATATATATATATATATTATATATAATATATATATAAATTAGTATATATATATATATATATATATATATATATATATATATATATATATATATATATATATATATATATATATATATATATATATATATATATATATATATATATATATATATATATATATATATATATATGTTGTGTGTGTGTGTGTATGTGTGTACGTGTGTGTATGTGTGTGCGTGTGTCTGTGTGTGTTTGTGTGTGCGTGTGTGTACGTGTATGTGTGTGTGTCTGTGTATAGGTGTGTGTGTATGCGTGTGTGTGTCGGTGTGTGGTTTCGTGTGTCAGTGTGTGTCTGTGTGTGTGTCTGTGTGTGTCTGTGTATGTGACTATGTGTGTGTCTGTGTGTGTGTGTTTGCATGTATCTGTCTGTGCGTGTCTCCTGTGTGTGTATGTGTCTGTACCTGTACATGAAACCGAGGAATTAACATAGCTTCGTAATTATCCGTCATGTGTGTGTGTTTGTGTGTGTGTATATATATATATGTGTGTGTGTGTGTGTGTGTGTGTGTGTGTGTGTGTGTGTGTGTCATTAGACTTCCACAAACTATTCACAATGTTATTTGCTTTTGTCTTTGCCTTGCCAAACCTTTTCCATATTTTACTAGTTAAACTTTATATGCAGACGACATATGTTTAAATGACATACCTATGTCTACAAAATATTGCTTTTGGTAATTCAAAATGTTTTACATTCAAATGTATTTCTGTATCTTTACATTACTAGATTTGTTCTTTTTTTTTTTCGGAAGTACCTCCTTACTGACTTGCGCATTGGTATACATGTTCTACACATGTCCCTATTTGCATATCAAGTATTAGACCCGAAATTCAATGATAGTATAATTGGTTTGAAGTTGTCTAACATTGTCGACTCATTTCGTGATATATAGCTCCTTTTCACTTATCAGATCTACAATTTTATAATTACATTTCCACTCAACTTGACCTTTTCATTTAACATTTGCGACAGGTATGACATGCTAACGCGGGTTGTTGACGCATTCCAGGTCTGTCGTCCCATTTCCTTTGGGATTCGTTAGTGTATTTCATGTTGAGATCATTTTTTATATCCAAAGCGTCTTAATCTAAAAAGACATGGAATTTCGATTTTTCATCAGCACTTCTTCAATTTTACTGGAATACCAACAATATTGTTTTTATTTGCTAAAACAACATAGAGTGTTTGAAACTCCGCAAATAACAATTTATATCCATAAAAATTAATTTCTAGAAGAAAAAACTATGTACAGTAAGGCCTTAACCAGGGATAGCTGTGACTGAAAATATAATGTTTTAGTCTGGATTATAACATTGGACCATATTACACAGGGCCGCCATACTTATATTTAAGAATGTTATCCTATAGACATTTCTTCAGTGTTTATTATACATTCCTCGCAATGTTTTCGCTCTTAAGGATTCTTCACAGCTACACATGGTTTATCAGTATTATCCAGCTATTCGCTTAACTTGCGATTGTAGTATAGCCAATTTTACGTTAAATAACTTCTTATACAGACATTCGATTTTCCATTGTCAGTAAATATGGATTTCATTCTAAATGCACTGGCAAATAATGACTCACTGTATATGGTAAATATGCATGCGTTTCCAGCTGAAGAAAAACTATAATTATATATTTATGCATATGCGTGTGTGCGTGTGTTTGTGTGTGTGTCTGTGTGTGTGTGTTTGTGCGTGTGTATGTGTGTTTGTGTGTGTGTGTGTGTGTGTGTGTGTGTGTGTGTGTATGTGTGTGTGTGTGTGTGTGTGTTTGTGTGTGTGTGTGTGTGTGTGTGTGTGTGTGTGTGTGTGTGTGTGTGTGTGTGTGTGTGTGTGTGTGTGTGTGTGTGTGTGTGTGTGTGTGTGTGTAGAGTTGTAACCAAGTGCTTAGAACTTCGCACTTTGAGCAACTTACTTCTGGTCAGCACAGATTCGACCCCTGCTGGAATGCCAGGTAATTTTTGGGAGAGTGTTTGCCAGCTGGTCTGTTTCCGGATACATTGTAAAACTGATTGCCAACATATAATAGAAAAAAAGGTTGTCTGTGGCCTTAAACTGTATTCGAAATTGAGTGTGTAATCATACATGCATAATAAAAATTTTAATACCCCAATTGAATACGTTGCGAAATATTGCATCGCAGTCGAATATGGATATCTACTAGAACTACATTTTTTATATGAAATTCTGTCAAATCATTCTATGTTGTCAATTCCATTCATTTACACATTTTATGACGTCATGGTATATATTTATATTGTACTCTGCTATGGGTTGAATTTCATATGTTTTTACAAAATTAGTTAAACAAGTACAAAAATACAAAACCACACCATTTTAGTTTTTTTTTTATTCAACGAGTGTGTAGCTACAACGATATAGTGTGTCTAGTAATATGGAGAGAAACATATGTGTACATGTGCGTATACAAATCAGTACAGAAATTGCGACCATCCAAAATAATAAATTGTTCTAGATCATGCTCAATTTACGATCATTTGATAATCAAAATCAAACTACATCATGATTCGTAACTTGTTGTTAGGGTATATCTTGACTGCATTTTCCATTATCAAAATCGTTATTTGAAATGCTGATTCTCTTGTAAAGTCATAGTTTTTTTTGTTTTCTTTTGCATCAAGAAAAGTTGCCTTTTTCGTGATTTTTGTTTTCGTCTGATGTCAGGCTAGTTGTATCAGGACGTCGTTAGGCAGACGAAGTTTTCTCATCGATCGACTATCCAATATTCGCAGCGATTGTACATTGTATTATGAATTTCCGCACGATTAATATAAAGGTATCTTTACTTTTTACAGCTAGTTTGACAGATACGGTGAATAATTATTCATGCTAACGAAGCTTGTGAAGAACTCTCAGCAGTAGCAACACTTTAGTGATTATTTTTTGTTCTTTTTTTATAATCAACGTGTGATTATTTTTATTGATTGACAATGTACATAAGTAGAGCTCAGACAAATGAAAATTGGTTGTAGTGTGACAGAATCGAACGTATTGCAGTTTTTTTCCCATCAATTTCATCTACTTCAAAATGATTTGAAGCATATAAGACATTGAATTCATCTTGCAAACTTTGGTGAAATTAGAAACTGCAATTTTATTTCTTTAACTTTTTTCCCCTTAAGTTATTGATGTCAATTTATTTTCACGAGTGTTGAATCAATTTGGGGGGAAAAAACAGAATCAGGATAACTAGAATACAACGAGAGTAGAATACGATGATTGGACGTATATATAAAATATGATATATAGAAACAAAACCAGAATGTCATATACAGCAGATGATAAACTGTGTTAATGGATGAAAATGCTGCGTATCACCGCATTTAGTCATAGCTCAGATACTGCATAGTTTATATAACACACAATATATATATATATATATATATATATATATATATATATATATATAATACCAATAAGGCCCATATATCCATACAAATTGGACCTTTCCGAATAATGACTCCTTAAATTGTTTCCCTAATGGTGCATTAGTCTACGGAGTATTCAACATGTAAAACATACCGGATACAGGTGTAAATGAGGTGAATATAATTTGCTGTCACCTATTACGTCTTCGGTAAAAATGTATTACCGATAAAATGTCCTTAATTGCAATTAACATTGTTCACTGTATGAAACGTTCAGTTACTTATTTTCTGGCATTTCTTGAGCCGTCTGAATCGATTATTAAGGACCAGAACTTATAATCCTAATTTGTTTTAATTTCTACTATAGTGCAATCGGTCAGCAGGGAATGCGTAATCTTCCGGGACATCTGATGTTATATCTGGGTTTTTTTTTTTATTTATTTATTTCCTTTTTTTTTTTTTGTTTTTTTTTTCACAGGTCAATATTCGTAGAAAAAAAGTAAACAAACGAATAATGACCTGTGATGTACATGTTGACGGAGAACATGCATTTATTTCATTATAACCAAGATATTTACAGACATGGGAGATTAGAATTTCGGACTTTTATTGAAAAATATGTTGCACGCAAACTCTTTTAAAAAGATAATTGTCTTAGTTTTTGAACAATTTAGACTTGTTGTTATAAGTGTGAAATATTACCTGGTTAGACGATTCCATCGAGCCTGGCCTTTTCTAAGATATTTCTATGGAATATTTGTGATAAGGTGTCACGTGATAACAGAGAACACTGGTTCTTTGAAGGTTCATGGTCCCACCCCGTTGTTATATCTACTTTGATGTATTCAAAGATCCATTGGTTCTTATTCATCATATGCTATAACTTTCAATTCGCTATCGGTCTTACAGACACGTTATGTTGATCATCCAGTGTATGATATATGCTTCTGCAGCTCAAACATACAAATTAACGTAGACCACCATATTTGTTAAATAACTTAATCTATATCCTTTGCTTCAAAATCTTTTCGAGTGAGCTGACGAAAATATAATTTGACCTAGAGCTGATTCGGCTAGTAACTTATCCTGCTAAACTAAATGGATACAGTGACATTATACTCTGTTGACCCTTTTATTTTACATTGACATGTGACACACCACTTTATTGTTAACAAGAAATCAATTTCAAGCAACACTTTCTTTATTAAATCCAGCAACTTCTTGATTTAGTCGTCTTTAGCTAGCGATTTGTAGGGTGTTTTGTTGTTTCATTAGAAAGAAGAAAAGTAAAACGTAAAAAGATGTATAATACATTTATCCATAGTGTCTAAGTTATATTTTTTACTGTGTAGGTTTGTGATTTGTGATATGGTAAAATGAAAGGAAATCAATTGTTTCATTTTAAATTTAGATTAATTTTACAGATTGGTAATAGTTTTCCGATAGAACAGCGATAAATAATCATTGGTAGACAGAAAACAATTTTCAACAATTTTCAAAGGATAATGAATTATGTCAAATCTGTGAGATCATCACCTATTTAACTTTGTGTTGCTGTCATGGAGTTGACTAAAGTAGGAAGAACATATACATCATACATACTTTTTGTTTCTTGTTTTTTTATAATTTGTTCGATTTTTTAATGAACATTTACCAACCTACAAACTGTAAGATAAATTGTAAGATTTGAGTTCATATCTAAATCACAAGTTTTGAATATTCTACACAAATAGCTCAACAAGACAGGAACAAAATAAAAGATTGGAATACAACGACGGTCACTTAACATGATAAATTGTTGTTTAAATTTAACACAAACCAAATACATTGTATATCAAAACAGTACCTTCCAGGATTTGTTTTTTGTCGAGGTCTATGTTATCATTTAGAAAATGTCTAATTGACAAATGCAGACAGAAGTCTGCTATTGCCTGCTTTTTTTTTTATTTTTTTTTTTTTTTGCCACAGACCGCGTATAGAATCATGAAAGGCAGTGATTTGTGGCGACATTTGAGTCCGAGACAATTTTATTTAAAAGCCGACTACCACTTCATACATTAGAAAGAGAAATGTATTGGATCACAATGTAATAAACAGGGATATAAGAAGTGCGAATCTAGGCTAGGATTCATCAAATCACTAAATTGAGCATATCCAAACATATCATATCATATCAAGTATAAGCTACAACAGCTGCGACAGTTTGGCATTGTCCTGGACATTCTATTTTTTATACTTTGGTATCTGAATTTTTTTTATATTATAATATTCATTATCACAAATTCCTCTTAATCAAAACACTGAAATGCATGATATTATTTTGAATTGGTACGTCAATGTTAGATATCTAATACTTATAATACACACTAACATGTAAATAAGACTAGGAGTAGATACGCCAGGCCTCCATCACTTACTCCATTTCACTAGCCATTTCCCATCCAATTCGCAGCCCCTCTAGAGTTGTCGTTCTTGTTACGAAACTCTCCTATTTGTTCCGTCGAACACGCGTAATGTCATCTGCCACCTAAAATTGTTTACTTTTGATTTTTTTATCGGTATAATAAACAATATATTGCTC